>JAZGLO010004096.1:0-539368 GCA_036873155.1 Biomphalaria sudanica | reverse complement strand
TATGTACACTCAATGACTTTTTTTTCCGCTTCTTAATTCAATATTAAAATATTTCATAAGCTCTGTGCTGCTTTTTTATCATACACATCCCTTTTTATCTCACTCTGGGATCGTAGACTTTCTCACTCAAGAATGCTAGTATTTCTGTTTAACCCCACACTCAACACATAAATGGATATGGTTATACTTACATTTCATTGTGTTTTTATAACTTTTTACACTAAAAAACACATATTCAATCTATGCCAGCCTTATAAAAACATGAACTCTGTCCCAGGTTTGACTGACAAAAATAACAATGTCTGCAAAAAGCAAGTTAAACACAACAAGATTTCAAACAATGCTTAAAATCGTAAGAAAGTCTAATCTTGTACTTTTTGATATCTCGGTAATAAATTAACATATGGATCGAAATTGTGAATAAAAAATCCTTTTTGGTAAATTTAACGGCTGTCGTTTCTATTGTGAAAATTGCTTAGTTGTTCTATTGACACGGTCAGTAATAACAGGCTATATTTTTTTTCCGTTATTTGCAAGTAGGAGAATTAGTAATGAATGAATCAGTCAGTCAGTCATGTAAATATATCTTAGATTGTAGAAGAAAGAGAAAGATGATAAAAGAATAGAACGTCTAACAATCGGAGAAGGAATATCTCTCCAATAACTGGCAAATGTCACCCCTTATCTTTTTTATAGTTTAAATAAAAGATGGGTCGCACAGAGCGTTACCCCCACAAATACACTTTAAAATGTCATATTTACATATACAGACTTTACCCCCGATAACATAATGACATCTAGCTTATTGATTTCACGTCGTAATCAATTTTTTTCCCTAACCTTATCTCCAATGTGGTAACCTATTCAAACAATAGGCCTACCGAGTCAGACAAGCAGCTTAACATCTGGGTAGAACTAGTGAAATTGTAATTTTAGCCAAATTTTAGCCAAACTTCCACGGTGTAGTTTCTTTTCTAACAACAACATATAATAATAATATTAAAGGAAAATATAAAACGTACTTTAAAAATAAACTAATCTTATATTGAGTGAAATTGCATCAATTATTTTGAATCGATTAGATAAAATTTTTTTAGTAGATCTATACTAACTGTGATGACATATATGCTATATTTAAGTGCTAGATGTGATGATACCTTTAGAGAGCCAGATGTGATGATGTCTTGATGTTACGATGAAATTGTGTTGATCAGACAATGCGTTTTTGAATGTTCTAATTGTCTAGACTTCTCTCCCTTTTCAATAGTGACTGAACACTCAAACAATCTCGTGACTGCCGGAGATACAAATGTAAACTATACATTGAAACAAAATGAGATCCTTTAACAATAAATATAATTCTGGAACTTGGACTCAGTTAAATAATTATAATGCTATACACACTGTACAATACAATTAAATGAAAACAAAGTGACTGTCGTCGTTCCAGCCCCCAATTGAATATCTCCGTCCTTTTAATACTTTTCACCATCTACGTTTTTGGAAACAACCAATCACCTCTCTCACCCGCTGAATTTCTCCACCGCTCCTTTAATGGTCTGGAATTAACTTGCCATGATGCAAATGTTCAACCAATGAAAGCATTTATAATTTGTTATTATTCTAAATGACCTTGCGCTGCAAGAATGCAATCTAAAAATAAACTAAAAGCACCAGCTGCTTTATGTTACGTGACACTAACAATAATACATTTGTGCCGTTGGAAATATTGTTTATTAATTGTTTCTGTTTGGGCCTTACGCAGATTTCACGCTTATAGCGTGCTAAGTGAGATATGGCCCAATCATTTTGTGGGCCAAGGGAGAAGGGGTAGGGTGTACCTGGGAGAAAGTTTCCGTGCTACCTTTTCAAAAACAATTTAAAAAAAAACAACACAAAAGTTGAGTCTCAATTCGAATTCGAGCCTCCTCTAAGGAGAACCAGCTTTTAGCCACTGAGCTATCCAAGTACTTACAATATTTTTAGTTTTAAAATTTTAGCAAACGACTTAATTCTTTGCATAAAGTTTATCTCCGAGTTTAGCAGTCCCTACTATCGTTATATAAAACAAAATTAAATAATTACGACTAATTGATTGACTATTTTTTTAATTGACTTCTATGTTGTCATGGACAGTGAATGATTGTGTAAACTGCAAATTGATCCAAGAATTGGAAATGGGAGAAAGAACGTGTACATTAGAGACAGAGGTGATCAAAAGAAAATTACAATTTTAAAACCTAATTTAATGACGTCTTTATTGTTGAAAAGCTCCTTAAGGTCATCTGATGGGTGCCTATTTAAAATGTATCTTATATATAACAGACGTGACTTCAAAAGAGAAATATGTGTTAATCTAGTCATGGACGTTAATTAGTGACTTAATTCGTTAATTTTCCTGGCTGATTCAGGCAAGCCATTCCATTCTAGCGGTACTAGGGAGTAAGGAGCACTTGTACGAATTTGTGCTAGCATTTGAAATAAGAAATGTATCTTTCTGAGTAGGCCTTTTTTAAGTTAGGTTTTGTATTTAAAAATTATGGTTCAATGTTTTTTATGTTAAGTAAAAAAAAATATTAAGTGTGAGCAGGTCAGGCAGGCGCGAGGGAGAGAACCTATTCTCTGCTCAACATTTAATTATTTAACAGTAGGCAGATGTTAGCGCTACTGGGTGGGCTCAATCTGTGCACCTCGGTATGGTGACCAAGGAGCTAGAGTCGCCTAAGTTGACAATTATAACTTTAGTAGAAAACAAAAATACAATCCTTTTTTTTTTAGTCTTTTAATTTCATTGTTTAATATTTTCTCTGTACAAAAGTTGTTGTTTTTCCTTCAGACCTCTCTCAAGGTATCAATATCTTTAAATATTTTGTGCAAGTAAGTCTTCAACCAGATTGGCTGAGACAGAGAGAGTCTAATCGTATATTTATTGCTGGTCTTTATCGATCTTTTGTCTGCGAAAACAAAAAGATATTGAAAGAGTGTCGATAGTCATAAAGGTTCCTAAAAGTATTAAAGTTCTTTTATTATTCTCTTCAATCAAATAACTTCATTAGTTTACCAGCGCTAAATGATTTAAATTAGTCCTTGAACTTTGCCAGGGTAATGGAAAATCTGTAGAATTACCCTATCGATCCTGCTGATAATAATATGGAAAGAACATTCCACAGAGAGAAATAAAATGAATGTGTAAAAAAACATTTTGAACAGAACAGACAAAAAGGTTGTTAAACAAAAGGTTTTTTTTAAAACGTGTTGCAATTTGACTCTATTTAAAAAGTCATTTTTCTATCTTCATTATAGCGATAACTTTGTTTTTGTATATGCAGTCGGTTTGGACAAATTTGCTATTTTTTTCTCATCGAAAAATCCAAATATATTTATACATAACTTACAATAATTTAATAGATATAACATTGTATCTTGTAAGTTGAAGACGCTCCTTTAATAAAATTACGCCCGTTCGTTAATCTGGCCATGCATGTCAATTAATGACTTTAACTCTGGCTGATTTTGGCTATCCTCCACAAGCTCGACTTGATTGGTTTAAATTAAGCGGTATGTCTTTGTCTCATGCAGCTTTTATTTTAAATGTTTATTTTAGTTTCGTTGTAATAATGTATTAGGTTATCTTCTCCTTTCAAAGGGGCCATTCTTATTTTTCTTCACTTCCTAGATTTAATGTATGACAATAGATTTTTTTATTGTTGTTTTTAGAAATTACATTGTTCTTTTTTTTTCACTCTGCAGCTGTCTACTAAGTTTTTGGTAAGGTGTTCATAATTATGAAATTCCTTTTATAGACCCTTTCTGTCTTATTTCTTAAACATATTTGAATAGTTTGTTCTTCTGTTTAGTGTAGTAGTCTATAATATAATTTAGGTTATTCCTAAAATTAAAATGACTGTCACCATAAGGTTGGTGCTTGTGAGAAAAGAATAACTTTACTACATTAAATGTACAAGATTCTCTCAATAGGACCGCATTAAGAAACTATAATACACAAACTAGAGCAGTGAGATTCATAACAAACGAATATTCCCATTTGACTAGAGTAAAATCTATAGTAAAATCACTAAATTTAGAAAGCCTTAGGGTTAGGAGACTTAAAAGTAATGTGGCAATTCCACATCAAACACTGAACCATAATCTTCAAATACAAAAACAAAATTTAATAAAATATTCAGAAAGACACAAAGATAAAGGCCCATTCCTCGTTCCATATGCTAAGACCAATTTGTGCAAGTGCTCCTTCTTCCCGAGTGCTATTTAAGCATGGAATGTGTTGCCTGAGCCATCCAGGAAAACCAGTGACTTGGCAGAATTTAATTCATCGGTTAAGATGCAAGACTAGATGCATAACGCGTAGGAGGTATCTTCTTTTTTTTTAAAGTAACCTCTGTATATTATATGATAAGATAATAATTGTTTTTATCATACTTATTTTCTGCACCTTCTTTTTCTATTCTTTTGCGTTTTGACTGCAATCAACACATTGACACACTGTTCAAGATAGCCTAATAATTGTGATTTATCTAGAACTTCGTAGCAAGGCCAACTCGAGATCAAACGACAACTCCATCAAACCAATAAGAATTCGAAGGCCATCTATAGGACTTGGAACGTTGTTGTTGGTCCCATTATAGGTTCATCTGTATATATCCACACTAACGTGTATTCCATATCTCTATAAGAAATAAAGGCCTTAAGATTCTAGTTTATCGTTTAGATTGTAGGCTATAAGGAATTGACGTCTACTAGAAGCACTATATAAGGATATTGGGTATTTAGGACAATGCTGTACATTAGTATTAAACTTTAAAGAGTAATTGTTTTTTAAAATCACGATGCTCAGAGTGCCGCTTTTAAATAGAATATTAAAAAATCTTTTTAAAAATGTACTGGTATTCAGGCAGTGATCCATTGGGGTAGCTGCCCACCGGGCAATAGCCTGAATGCCCATATAGCCAGACTAAGCCAGTCCGCCCCTGCCTATAAATCTAGTTTAAACTTTAACTGTAGCGTACCAAAGTCATTTTCTTATGATAATACATGTATTTGCAATTTAAGAAAACATTACGCCATTTCAGCGAGGTAAACAGGGGAATGTTTTTTCGAGGCAAGGGAAGTAAAACGAAAAGTAATTCTGTCATCGCTAATTATTACAGCATTCCCTCCCATGGATTCACAAATTGATGTACCGGTAGCTACAGAAACTTGAGTCTGTAGGAAGATATTAAATTGGAATATTGCTTCTGTTGTCTATTCAAAGCTATTGTCAAGTTGAGCCGCCACTGCTTCATTATCGATGATAACAAAAATGTAAAGAGGGGAGATTAAATGTCGGAGAAACACCAACGCTTTAGGATTAACTATAGGCTATTATAGAGCTATAGGGTTACTAGGTGTCGAAATCGGCCCTGGCGTAGGTAACCATACGATCCGGCACACAAATCGCATGCCATTGTGATGTGCATCTATTGGTACATGCCCTCATTATAATTAAAGTTCTTACAACTGTCTACATTAAATCTTTCTCTCCGTAATTATTTTCCACGTTTCGACGGAATTATTCTTTAACTCATTTATGTTTCACTATCCTGTTATGATTAAACTTCAATAAGTTTTGTGCATGTAATCAAGAAATGTTACATTAGGTATATAATAATAGAAGAATGCGTGCTCTTTTTTTATAATTAAAGTTGAAAAAAACAAAAATAAATGTAAACTGATGGGGGTCAAATAAACGTTGCTATCGTCAGTTAGGAGTGAAAGAGTTAACATAGCATTTAAGCGATAAGAAGTTCGCTAATAAATAAACACTAATGTTGATTAATTACTGATTAATATCCAAAACAATTTCTTATAGAAAGTCTGTATCAAACGTTTTCTTCTCATGATGCTTGACAGCCTATTCTTTAGACATTTCAACGTGGAGAAACTTCTTTCACAAGTTACTTGCGCACATAACAGGGGCGTATGTACTAACTTAAAAGCCAAGCTGCTGATAAAAATACGCGTCATTAAATGAATTCTTTCACATTCAGTAAGCCATTGGGACAACTTTGTAAGAACACACTTTGCTCCATCATTGTTCTGTTTAAATTCTTAGAATTTGTATATGGATTTTTGGCACATCGGCACAATTTAGGTCATGTCGTGCCCGTAAATTCTTAATCTCCACACGTACATTCATACATCACTGCGTCATCGTTCTGTTATATTCTTAGTCTCCACACGTACATTCATATTTTCCTATTCATCAATTCAAACAAACATTTTTAATGCTGACTCTGGTATTTTTTTTCCCAAAAAAAATGTATACTGTTAAATATCTAGGAAAATTGCTAGAGCCGTTTTTGAGGTCCGTGTCTAGGTTCCACCCATGACGAATTCGCAAGCTAATAAGAGGAATTGTACAAAGCTGTTTGGTTGTCCTTGGCCTGCGATCTAAGCCTAGCAATCTGTACTAGAGCACACGGTTCTTTAGATTTACTTCCTTCTAGGTTCTGGCATTTCAGTAGTTTCCATGTTAAGTAAAATTAAAATTTATTTTTAAAGGAGTACGGATACCTACAATATTGCCTGATATGGAGGTGTGGGGTGAAAGTGGAAAGACCCAAGGCGTGGAGAAGATGAACTTGAAAGCTGCACAGCTAGGCCCCACCTGATGCTTGTGTGAAGATAAAAACTAAAGTATGGAATATGGGTGGGGTAAGGCATAACTATCTTGAAAATGACCATGAAAAAGGATCACCACAGATGGCTCACAGAAAACAAATTTGTCACTATTGGCTCAGACTCATCCATTGAGCTAATAGCTTGAACTTACGTACTTGTGCTGTTTTTTTTTTTTTTAATAATAGGAAAATTCCGTTTTTCTTTTTCCAAAGAAAAATGCTTTCATCGCTTTTCCCAGACTTTTTTCCAAAGAAGTAGCAACCGTGAGAAGGCACGCAAAAAAATAAAGATAAGAAGGGCATGGAGCGGTGGTATGGCATTTCCTAATCAGAGCACTTTAACAGCTAATTGCAGGTGGAGTGAAGTGGTGAAAGAGTTCACAAAGGTTTCCCATATAGGGTCACAGAAACAACTTGACAGCACATATAACTAAATAACCAACATTCCAATGTTAGAATATGTTGAATTGTTTTAATATTAAGACAACAAACACTTGAGATAAATACATCACTGTCTGGAGGGACATTCAAAACAATGGTGTCCATGGCTTGATGGCAAGGCTATAGCTAACTTCATCTAAAAACATTGTCTTATTCAATAAGTTTAATTTCAATTGTTACAGAGTTGTCAGGATGGCTCAGGTCAACTCACTGAAGAATGAAACATCTATCCAACACTGAACATGTATACTATTGGTGCTATTTAGTAATAGGAATTAGGTTTCCTAAACCAATAAGTGAAAACAACCCACTACCCACTAGATCCATTGATAATGTAAAAGTTGTTTTTTTAAAATTCTAATTATAGATGTATTTATTATATAGATATGCATATTATTAAAAAAATGTAATTAATTAGGGTTACCCTACAGACTACAGGATAAAATAGAATTAAAATTAGGTTTTGTATTTTAACAAAGCTGAAATTTTTTATCCGTTTGACGTTTAATACATTGAAGTCCCAAATAAACAAAAATAATTAAAGGGAGTTAACCAGGATACCCAAATATTACCACTCACTAGAATACAGCTATTAGCTTATACATTCAGTTAGATGACATACAATTACATATAAATGTGATCTAACAAAGTAAATCTAATTTGTACATTTTCAGTTATTCTATTTCTTAGTCCAATCAAAACAAAAACTCAGCAATATGAAAACCAGTAAGTACAATGTAAACGTTTGCTCTTTGTGTGTGAAAGAAAAAACAAAATGCTCAAGTTACATTACACAAACTGCAATAAACAATGGATGTGACTAAAAAAAGGAACAAATATTGGTTCATGTCCAACAAAGGACAGACCTGAAACACTTTTATCTCATCTCACAATGTTTAGGGTCAACATTTTTTTTATGTGTGGTGGATTTAAACAAAAAAAAATGAATCTTGCTGAAATAAAAGTTGGCATTACAGTCATGGAAGAATGAAGCTGTTACTTAAGCAATTCAAAAAACATCATGACAGGAGGAAAAAATATCATTTTGAGGAACTACAAGTTGTATCTAGGGCTCAGTTGGCTCTGCTGGATTCTGATTTCCTTTTTTTCCTTTCTTCTTTTTAGCTTCTATTTCATCAATAGGTGCAGGTTTGACAAATGGAATCTTCTCATTGTAACCTATCAAAGAAATAATAGAAAATTGAAAATACCACTGGATTGATGTATGGGGCTTTCAGTAGGTCAACATGATTTTAAATTTGAGTAAGGTACTCATTTTTTAAATACAACGATGCTACATTTCAATTTGGTAGGATGTCTATCTATAAAAAAAAAAAAGTGAAAAATTATTTTTCAAGGATGTAACTTACCTGGAGGCATATACTTGCGCAAAACTTCAGGGACAATGACACCATCTTCAGTTTGATAGTTTTCCAGAATAGCACATAGAGTTCTAGTTGTGGCACACATGGTTGCATTCAACATATGGACATAGCTAGTCTGTAGAGGAATGGTCAATAATTAGACTACAGCTAAAAACACAACTATAAATGTTTAATTATAGAGGAACAAGAGAGTTGATGTTCAATATCACACTAAAGAGTCAAGTGAATTGAACTGTTTCATTGAAATCCTTAAGATAGGGCAGGACTTCACAATATAACTCAGTCTATCCTAATCCTTAAAAGTGTAATCAGAGATATTTTTAGACAAATATAAGCCTCATCTATTTACTAAAGAATAAAAATGTCTACTTTTTTAAGAACCATAGTAAGAGATCGCCTAACCATGTCCTTGAGTCATTTTTTTTAAAGGACCTTAAAAATGGTTACCTCTTGACCCATCTTCTTAGTCAGGCCATATCTGATCCTCAGTCTCCTTGACTGGTAATCTAAACAGTTTGAACATGATACAAGTTCTCGAAAAGCCCCAGATCCTGGAAACCAGCCTTCCAAATCAAACTTTTTTGAGGCAGCATTGTTGAGTTCCCCTGTGAACACAAGTAACATTGATTTGAAATACAATGCTAAATGATACACCAGTGACAAATTGTTTATGCTATCCTTGTAAATTTTATTTTATTATCAAACGTATTCAAGTCTTAGGTCTACCGGTACCTGAAACTATATTCACTACCCTGTAAGGTATTCCTAAGGCTTTGTTAAATGCTTCAGCATTCCCAATCATTTCTTCAAACATCTCCCAAGACTTGTTCTCTTCTGGAGAGGTTATACAAAACTGTTCCACCTATACAAGATTACATAAACCATGATCAAGTTTCATATCGTCACCCAAGCATCTAGTGCTAACTAATAAGAAATGTGGGTTTTCTTTGTTCACTTTCATAAATCTAGTTTGAATACAAAATTTAAAATGCATAAATACAAATGTACAAGCGCTTAGGCCTAACTTGGAAAACCAAAAGTGTTATATTTTAACCTTTTCAGGCTGATAGTCACATAGCAACAGTTATTAGAAGCATTGTAAACAAAAAACATACTTTTTCAAATTGATGAACACGGAAGATTCCTCTTGTGTCTCGGCCATGTGAACCAGCCTCTTGCCTGAAACATGAAGAGTAACCCAAATATTTTATAGGCAGTGACTCAGTGGGAATCCACTCATCTCGATGGTATGCTGCAATAGGTTGTTCTGAAGTGGCTATCAAGTATTTCTCATCTAAATCACCTTCATCCTTTGTTGTCTTGCCAACAACCTGCATATATTAAACATAAAACAATACTTTATTTCACAAATAATTCAAAACTTTTGTTAAGAAGGTAACAAACATTTTGTGTTAAATATTTAAATCAATATTAAAAATCTAGTGCATATTACAGCTGCAGAAACAAAACTGTTTTAAGTAAACTCAGTAATTCAAAACTTTTGTTAAGAAGGTAACAAACATTTTGTGTTAAATATAAAAAACAATATTAAAAATCTAGTGCATATTACAGCTGCAAAAACAAAACTGTTTTAAGTAAACTCAGTAAAAAACTTTTAAAAGCTTCCAAGTGTAACATTTAGGATGTTCTTTTTTTTTGTTGGCGCTGACATTATAAATTAGATGCCTACTGGGTGTAAATGTGCAATGTAAATTATAATTATAAATGCACTTCCGTACTCAAAATGTGAATTGTAGTTATAAATGGACAAACTCAAGAAAAAAAAATCTGACCTTGTACAATTCTTCATCAAACTGTGACAATTGTGCTACTTCTTGCATCACTTCTTTGCGCATGAAGAATGGAGTGTAAAGGGGAACATAACCTTTCTCATGTAACAGGGACATGGCAAAGTTGATCAGAGCTTGTTCCATAAAAACTAGTGGTCCCTATAAGGCCAAATATTTTTTTAAAAATTTAAATGCTTTTGCTTAATATAAAAAAAAAAATTATTACAAAAGTTAATTATTTAAAGTTAGGAGTAATGACATATATATATATTGAAAAATACTTACATAGATTATTAAATTATGGATAAAAGAATATGAAAAGTTACCTTGAGGTAGTAACCTCGACCTCCTGCTGTGACAGCACCTCTATCATTGTCAGCTCCATCTATCATGACAACCAAGTCAACATGAGAGTATTTCTTTCTAGTCACAACATCACCAAAAGTTCTTTCAATACCATTGTCATCCTGAGAATAGCACATTTTTCCTAAACTTAGATGAGCAATAACTATTCAGAAAGTGACACAAAAATTTGTTGTTTTTTTTATTATTTGCAAAACACAAAAAATGTGCAAATAACAAAACCTTAATAACTTTAGGCAACATTGACTGGGATGATGCTAAAAAGCAATATGGTTCTAAAAGATGTCATTCAGACTAATTTGAGTGTTGTGTCTATTTTTAGCGAAATAATGTTAATGTTTTTAATATTACCAATAAGGATCAATAAAGCAGCATTAGTCTTAAAATAGACTAACTAAAGCAATATTGAAATACAAAATTTCTATTTTTAAGGTAGGTGAAATAAGACATGTTCTGCACTTTCAGTGATTCATGGCTTTAAGGTTGTCATGTAACAAGCATATTCACACTTTAAGTATTTAGTAACATCTTTATTTAGTAACATCTTATTCTGGGAATAGATATAAAAAAAAATGCCACCAGTTACTGGATTTATGGTAAAAATTAATCTTTCACCTTACCACTCAGCCACCTATGTCCTAAATGTCCCAATCACCCATTTATAAGTACAACACAAGCATTGCAATGCCTTGTAAATTAATTTGTTATACCTCATTGTTACTAATGACACAAGATTCATGCAGTAGATTTCCTATTTCTTTCAGCGCTTCATTTCTTTCTTTTTCCTCCACAACGAGCTGAGCATCATTCTCTTTCATCTGTTCATCTATGGCTAGTCTCACTTGCTTCAATTGAGTTACAGTCAGAGGCTGTAAAAAATGTATGCCAATAAAATACTTTGGAGAGAAACAAAACAATTCCAAAAAGATTTCAACATTTGACACAAATCCTAAGTTATATATCTCTGAAAAGATTCAGTTTGAAAAAAAAACAAACACTTTTTGGGGGGCAGGGTTGGAAGAGAGTTGTTTTTAACTGTTAAAACTGATGTTAGGTTTTGTTTCTTACTTAGGATATGAACTCCCCCCCCCCTTTATTTTTCCCCCAAAAATATTAGAAACATTTCTTTTTTATCCAACTAAGGATTTGTTCAAGCCTATAATAATGTTAAAATAGAACACAATAATCTTGGTCCACAACAAACCTGCAGTTGCTCTGGTAAGACATCATCCAGCTTGTCTAAAATTCCTGCAGGAAGTGTCTCATCCGTACCTACAGGCTCTTTTTTCTTTTGTAAGAGAAAGATAAATCAATATCTTTTTTACATTTACAGAATGTTTAAATTGTAACGTAATAGCTTGATCAACATTTTTTAATCAATACATGCATTGTACGTGTGTATCATCAGTGTATGTATGTATGAACATACCTTCATTTTGTCCCCTATTTCTTTACTACACAAATTTTTCAATTTATTGAGCAAGTCTGCCCGAAAGCGCACTGAGGAAAAAGAAAATGTTTCTTTGAAAAATTTTAGGCTAATAATATTTTTAAAAAATCTAAAATTCTAATGTTCTAGACTAACCAAGTATCTAGCTCTAGATTCTAGGTCTAATTCTAATATTAAATTACAGAGTAGAGCTAGAGTCTGCTAGAGTCAGTCACTAGAGAATCTAGACTAGACTCTAGCTAGAGTCGTAGAGTCTAGACTAAAGTCCAGACCAGTCTAGAGACAGTCACAAAACTCAAGAGTAGTCTAGACCTAGCCTAGCCTAGATCTAATCTAAATACTAAAAATACTAAATCTACAGTCTAGATCTAGATTGCGTTTTCTTACATTTTCTCCAGTTTGTGTCATGTTCAACCACTTTATCCACAAGTGTAACATCTTTGAAACGCTTTGCCTGGCTTTCTCTTATTTTAGCCGGGTCTCCGCCTTTGTCGACTCGAAAAAGATCCAAATCCAGCACCATGATTACAGTAAATGTTTAGCAGATCTGCTGTTAACGTTTAAATACTTTTCGGAGTTTTCCTGGTAAAGTTCAACTGACTCAAGGCTATTTCTAAACTAAGAAAAGAAAACAACGATTACGTTATAAGTCTATGATTGTCTACGTAAAGCCTATTCTTATTGGGAAAAACGTGGAAGCACGCATGTCATGACCAGACTTCCTCACTAAACATAAAATGTTGGCAAAAATATTTCCTTTAGTTTCATCAGCATTTCATACTTTATAGGGAATTCAAAAAAATCTTTAGTGTTCTAAATATAAATTCTATTGGGAAAACATTTTTTTTTAAAGCTGATTTCATTATTATTTTTTATTAAAATTCCAATAATAAGAAGACTATTTAATTTAGATAACTGTCCATTAATAGATTCTCTAGACAAGCATAAACAAAGTTTAAAAGATTGATTGAGTAAAGTCGCATCAATATTAGAATTATTCGACTAAATTATTGGACCTATAGTCTATCTAAATTTTGATAATTTGTTTTTATTACTAAGATATAGATCTAGGCTCTAGTTCCTATTGATACAAAAAAAAATGTTTTTACTGAGATAGTAATTTTACTAGAAAAAAAAATCACTGAAACTAGCAAAGCAGATTTATACTATTTATAGGGATATGTAGAGTCTAGTCTCTAAATTTTTAACCTCTCTTGACTACTTTCCAACAATTCCTTGAAATTGAATAGGGAAAACATTTAGAGTTATATTTTCTTTATTTTTTTATATTACTAAATTAATAATTATAATAGAAAGATTACTAGACTTTCAAATCAATGCAGTGTTATTATAACTATTAATGTCTTTTTTTTCAAGCCCTTAAGTGTAAAAGTATACATCTATGCATGTAGACTAGACTAGATCTTGTGACCTTAAATAACAATGTACCGCGCACTTTATGCATACAAAAGCGAGTTACCGAAATACTTGTCTTTTGAAGCTGGTGATAGGTTTACTCTGCTTGACACTTCTGTATCGAACCAGTGGTTCCTTGCCCAAAATGGTCTTGGTAATGTCGGATACGTCCCATTCAACTACATAAAAAAAATTGAGGTGAAAAGATGGCTGTGACTGAGTCTAAGACTTAGAGAAGAAAAGTATATTCTAGATCAGGGGTTCTCAACCTGTAGGCGGTTCGCGACCCCCTTGGGGGTCGATTGACGATTAGCCAGGGGTCGCCTAAGACCATCGAAAATATGGATTATTGTTGTCTTTTCTAACGTGTAGGATTTGATATTGTATGAAGTTGTTTTTTCCATTGGAAATTATTTTTTATTGTTATTGTAGGATAAAATAAGACAACTGAAACAGAATGATCTGAAACATTACAATTGTCACCGAATAATTATTTTTGACAGTTTAAATTAATGTAAACTAATGCACACCGCAACCTTAGGTTTTAGTTGAATCATATATATTTTTTCAATGGTTATGTCATGATGAAATTGAAAAGCAATTCCGTTGAAGTTAATAATACTCATTCGTTGACTAGTACATGTTATTGAAAGTGTGTTGTCGTTATGAATCACCCCCTTGATGTTCTAGCACACAAGAATGTTAAGAAAAGAAATTATAATGTCGATATGCTTTTACTTCAATAGTTCAAGCGGAAATTGAAAACAACCAGTGCGTTATTTGTAATGGATTTCTTTGACCCAAATCTATGTAGCCGAAATGAATGCAAAGTCATTTTGACACTCGAAATCCGAGCTTTTTCGACTCAATACCCAGTACTTATCTTATCTTATATAATACAGACGTTACTTCAAAAAAGAAGATGATTATGTCCTACGCGTCATGCATATTAACCAATGACTTAAATTCTGCCAAGTCACTGGTTTTCCTGGCTAGCTCTAATAGCACTAGGGAAGAAGGAGTATTTGTATAAATTTGTCCTAGCATATGGGATGAGGAATGTGCCTTTATCTTTGTGTCTTTCAGAGTATTTTATTAAATTTTGTTTTTGTATTTGAAGATTATGGTTCAGTGTTTTATGTATAATCGCTACTTTACTTTTGAGTCTTCTGTCCTGAAGGCTTTCGAAATTTAGTGATTTTACTAAAGGTGTTACTCTAGTCAAATGTGAATATTCATTTGTTATGAATCTCACTGCTCTATTTTGTGTCTGTTCCAGTTTCTTAATGTTTTCTTGAGTTGAGGGGTCCCAAACGGAGGATGCATATTCTATTATTGGCCTAACCAAGGTCAAATAACATTTTAATTTTATGTTCTTATTTGATTTATAGAAATTTCTTTTAACAAATCCTAATGCTTTGTTTGATTTTTTTATAGTTTCATCAATATGTGGATTCCATGACAGTTTTTCATTTATTATAACACCTAGGTATTTTGCGATACTTCAAGGTAAAGATGAGTATTTAAAAAGAGGGCGATTTAAAAGTCGAGTTTCTCTTTTGCAAACCACGGGGAAAGATTACAGAAGCATATGATTTTTGTAAAAAAAATCTTTTTGAAAAATATTAAATTTGTCAACACAGATGGTTCTTCAAGTTTCCAAGTATGTAGGTCAGCATTTCAAAGTTTAGTACAGACAGAGTCATCAACAGAAGCATAACTATATGGTTCAAATTTAAAATGGTTCGATGTGTCTGAAACAATCTGATCCTTCCAAATGAAAGTTCAAATTTGGAAACACAAAAAGAGGATTTTTACATGTTGCCAAGCTTATCTGCTCACTATAAGAAAATTTACAATGAACTTGACAAACAGATAAAATAATAGTTTCTGTAAAAGAACATTTGCGCATGCTTGGGGAAGAAATTTCATCCTACTTTCCAAATCTAACTGACATACCTTTTGCACTTTCCAGTAGTCCATTCACAGTCAAACTTGAAGATGTTCCGGAGAGAGAAAGAGTTAATTGAACTCATTAATAGGGATGTAGCTAAAAATGATTTCTCGTTAATGTCACTAACACAAATCTGGATCAAGAGATTGCAGTCAATCCCGATTTGTCTGTATCGCAATGTTTTCTCCATTTCCAAATAATTATTTTTACGAAACTTGATTTTTCAGCTTTTTAGTCATGAAGTATAAAAAAAGAAGTAGACTTGATGCAGAAAATGACAATAGTTGTGATCTTACAAAAATTGACCCGAGAATCCCTAATCTGGCACAAAAGAAACAAACTCACAGTCGCAATACTATTGTAGCGATATAGTTTGTTATAGACCCAATCACTGCCCGCGCTAAGCTTTTCATAAGAATATGCAACATGGATAAGGCGAATAAGAAATAGAAAAGTAAATAGAAGCAAGTAATGAAAAATAAAATTCATTTATTTGTAATCTACTGATAAGGAGAAATATCTATTTGAAGAATATAATTACATAGGCCTAAAGCTTTGTGATTGAAGAGACTTTTAGAAGGTTTCCATTTTATAACATAAGAAAAAGTTACTTATGTTTATGAACGAAAATAGTTTTGCGGTTGGGGGGGGGTGCGGGGGTCGCTGCAGAGTGGGGTATTGTAAAAAGGGGTCGCCGAGCTAAAAAGGTTGAGAACCGCTGTTCTAGATTAATCTAGATCTAGAATAAAATTCTATGTTATCTATCATGATCTATGTCTATGATAGACATGTCGTCTATAATGTGTGGATTTTCTTTAGAATCTAGATTCTAGTACTCTACTCTACTACACTACAGACTACACAAAACCCATTCTCTCTGATTCTAGACAATCTAGATCTAGATCTCTTTCTGTTTCTTGAATGTCTTGATCATAGAGATTATTTTATAGTTATAGATGATTACATCTGTCATCATTTGAGATCTCTTTATACAAAAATATTAATTTAATGATAACTAATGATCTAGACCTAGATTTAGATTATTGTTGACCATCATGGGTGTATCCACCTGGGACTTTTTTCGGCCGGGGGGGGGGGGGAATTTTTTCTTTGCATACTTACACACATATATATGTATATTAATGTTATAGATAGGATATTTATAATATAATATATTCACAAACAATCCCTTCATTTTTTCGTACGTCTTTTTGTACCCTAGTGTAGAATAGTTTCTTTCTGGAGCTAAAAGAACATTAGACTCCCCTCCCTGGGTAGCTAGGGGGTTTGGGGGAGCACTGTGGGGTCCGAGCATTATTTCCTGATGTTACTAATAAAAGGTATATTCTGAGGTGTCTACAGTGCAACATCCTGCTACTCTTTTATTAAAAAATTGTAGGTCGGATATCAAATCTGATATTCATTGCACTAACACAGCCTAGTGACTGGTAGAAAAACAAAACTGTGTGAAAAGTTTTAGTCGGGGTAGGGTTGAACTACAAATGAATGTAATTGGCTTAGTTTGTGGCTTGAATTCTGGTAGATTTATTTTAAAATGGGTTCCAGCAACTGGTAGAAAAACCTTATTGCTAGTCTCAAATGGTAACTAACTATAATTTTGCTTTAGTGTTTTTAGGAGGTTGTTAAACACATACCCCTTTGGCAGAGCTCATGAAATTTAGTGATTGTAGCTTTGTTTTTTGTTTTATCAGAAGGGGGGTTTAAACCTGAAAACCTTCTTGGCTATACTCATGGAATTTGGTATCTTTAGTTTTCTTTAAATTTATTTTTTTTAGGAGGTTTTAACCTCTAACCTCTCTTGGCTACACTCAAGGAATGTAATATAAGGTTTTTTTGTTTTTTTTTAAAGGGGAATTTTAACATTAATCTTCCCTCGGCTATGATTATTGAATTTATTGGCTAGTTATTCTTTAGTTTTTTATTGGAAAAAAGAGGTGGTGGGGATAAACTTATAACAAACTTTTTAGCTACTCTAGTGTAATTAAATGATTGTAGCTTAGCTTTCTTTTTAAAAATTCCTTGGCTTCTAACCTCAAAACCCCCTTGGAGTTGGGGTTTCAAGAACCAAATTGCCTGGAAGGAGGTTTTAGATTAAACTCAAACCTCCCTTGGCTATGCTCATTGAATTTGTTGACTATAGTTTGTTTGAGTTTTTTGTTTATAGAAGAAGGGGTTTTAACATCAAAACTCAAAACCATCTTGTAGGGGTTTTTAAACTCAAAACTCCCTATGGCTAAAATTTGGCTATGTGGCGCTTTGGTGACTGTAGTTTCCTTTAGATTTTTATTGAAGAGAGGGGTTTTTAACCTCAAAACATCCATGGCAGTGCTAGGGCAAGTGATGATTTAACTTTAAAATCTCCAGCCAATATAAGCAAATAAACAAAACAACATTTACAAAAGTTTGAACCATGAATGTTTTTTGTTTTTTTTTAACTCAATGTCATCCTTTCATTATGTAAACAAATTACACTAGTAGGCTAGATGTTATCTACTCATTATGTAGACCAGTTACACTTTTATACTATACTAGATGTTATACAGTTATCCGTCCATTATGTAGACCAATTACACTTATACTAGATGTTGTCTGTTCAAATATGTAGACTAAACTAGATGTTATTTATCCATTTTGTAAACCAAATACACTTATACTAGACTAGATGTTATTTATCCATTTTGTAAACCAAATACACTTATACTAGACTAGATGTTAACCACCCATTATGTAGACCAATTACACTTACACTAGACTAGATGTTGTTCATCAAATATGTAACAAATTACACTAGTAAACTAGATGTTATCCATCCATTATGTAGACCAATTACACTTATACTAGACTAAATGTTATTCATCCATTATGTAGACCAATTACACTTATACTAGACTAGATGTTATTCATCCATTATGTAGACCAATTACACTTATACTAGACTAGATGTTATTCATCCATTGTGTAGACCAATTACACTTATACTAGACTAGATGTTATTCATCCATTATGTAGACCAATTACACATATACTAGACTAGATGTTATTCATCCATTATGTAGACCAATTACACTTATACTAGACTAGATGTTATTCATCCATTATGTAGACCAATTACACTTACACTAGACTAGATGTTATTCATCCATTATGTAGACCAATTACACTTATACTAGACTAGATGTTATTCATCCATTATGTAGACCAATTACACTTATACTAGACTAGATGTTATTCATCCATTATGTAGACCAATTACACTTATACTAGACTAGATGTTATTCATCCATTATGTAGACCAATTACACTTATACTAGAATAGATGTTGTTCATTAAATATGTAACAAATTACACTAGTAAACTAGATGTTATCCATCCATTATGTAGACCAATTACACTTATACTAGACTAGATGTTAACCACCCATTATGTAGACCATTTATACTACTAGATTTTATCCAACCATTATCTACACCATTTAGATACTAGAAGTCTTCTACTAATTATGTAGACCAATTAGCTATTTCACATAAAGTTCTATTCAAATAGCGAATAATTATTGTTAACAATAGTAAGAGTATTAATAAAATCACTTTATATTTTGAGACACTTTAGCACAGATCTTTCAAAAGTCAAGTGGTGTCAATACTTACATTAAATCACTGTGCTGTAGCATATTAACTTTTAATCTAATTAAATAGACACCTAGATTGAGAAACTTTTCTTTTCAAAGTCTGCATTAGGGACAACATATATAACACTTAATAATTGCACTATGCACTATGGCCATCTCTTTTGTGGATATGCGTGGGAAAGTGGAAACACAACTCTGCTTGATTTGAACTGTACTTTAAAAATGGATATTTATGTTTTCTTTGTCAAATTTGTAGATGCAGAATTATTTTCTTCCTTATTTTTTGTTTCACACAACATATATATATATATATTTGACTTGCTGTCACTTTTCCTTTCTTAATAACTCTCATAAAGTTATATTATGCTCTCTTATAGACCTATCAATGTTGAAACTAAAACCTACATTAGTACAGTGTCTTAGCAATGGCAGCTATAAACAGCTTTAAATCAAAATTTAACCACTGTCTTTTTACTGTGATTTTTCTTAAAATATTTTTATAATAATTATTAATTATAACTTTATCAAGATACTATGAAAGTAACAGTAAAAGGTTTGCCAATTTTCATTAGCTTTGATTCTTTCAAACAGGCAACAACAGAGCAGCAAGTAAAATTCATTGATGGTGCTATGGAGGCCATTCATTTGCAGGCTACCAGTGCTGGAGGGCAATATACTCATGAACAAAGGGTTATTATGAAGTCAGTCAAGCATATTTATATTTGATAATTCAGTGGTCCCCAACTCATGGATCATGACCCAAACGGAGATCATATTGGGTTTCCCAGATTTTATTTAATATAAACATTTATTGATAATAAAATGAGATTTAAACTTAGAATTGGTTGGGAGCCACTGATTTAGTGCATTGATCTTGAGATTGAATATATATATCTAAACTTTAATTTATGGCCTTAAGTTTTGCTTTTTCAATAATAA
The DNA here is from genome assembly GCA_036873155.1 of Biomphalaria sudanica. Lineage (NCBI taxonomy): Eukaryota > Metazoa > Mollusca > Gastropoda > Planorbidae > Biomphalaria > Biomphalaria sudanica. The sequence continues at coordinate 519,301 of JAZGLO010004096.1, read as the reverse complement.
GATTTTAAAATGTATATTCATGTTTAGTTCTTAATCTGAAAATTAAGATAGATTGAGGCAAAGAAGTAATAACAAGTTTTGATTTTGAATTCCCAATGAGAACTTTTTAATTTTCTGCTTAAGAAGTTAGAAAAATATCTGCCACAATGTTATCTATTTCATTAAAAGCCACTACCCAATTCTTAATATCTAACAGATTGCTTCTTTCGAAGATTTGGTTTTAGCTTTCAACAGACACCATCTTTGCCTTTCCAAATATTAATAAAGATGGTACACACTGTATTTAGAAGTAAAAGTGATTTGTCATTTGTATTGTTCTCATCACATTTATTATTAATCCATTGACTATGATATAACCAGCTCTATTGACCACTTGATCTCATACAAATTTACTAAATTGAATTTTGACACATAAATATTGATTTAAAATACACTTAAGAAAACATAAGAAATTAAAGATATTTTATCTCCATTCAGGAGGCTAGTGAAGCATCGAAGTGAAGTTATAAAAAACGCTCCACCTGAAGAAAAAAAATCATCTACTCGAAGACGTCCTGCTCCAGCCCCCCCTGTTGACAAATCTGCTACTGTTGAGTTAGGAGATCAAGAGAAAGGATTATCTATCATAGGGCAACAGATAACACCCAAGTCTCTCAATGATAAAAAAGAGTCTGTTGATAGCTTTGCTCTGCTAAGCAAAGAAAAAAAGAAAACTGGCATGTCAAAAACAAAGAAGAGTGAATCTCGTCTCAGCTCGGCTCATTCAGATATCTGTAGTAAAGAAACCTCCCCCAAAGATACTGTGAAAAAAAGTAAAAGTGTGACAAGCAGTATTGGCCAAGCTCCTTCCCTTGTCTCATCTTTCTCTAGCAATGCCAGTGATTTAACTACTACTGACTCAATTACTGATGCTTCCAAGACTTCAGAGGGTAGTGATGACATCAATACGCTTCACTACAACATGGTTACTTGTGGAACAATGTCTGCTAGCCATGACTCTGGCTCTGATGTCATGGACATTGATGACAGCAGGTACCTGCAAGAAGTTGAAATGGATAGAGATCAAGAGGAGAGTAATGGAGAATGGCATCTGAATAATAAAGGCCAAAATTTGTCTTCCAAGTCACCTCAGTCACAAGAAATGTCTCATCTAAACAGTAGAAGCACTGATGGTGAGGCAGATCTAGGGTTTGGTATATCGTCTTCAAATGTGGACTACAGAGAAAACTATCAGGGAAATGATACCAACAGTCCAATTGAAGATCTACCACCGCCACCTCCTGAAATATTTAGTTCTGTGCTTGATGACAATTTCTCAGGAGATGAGGGCTTGCCACCGGCACCTTGTGACCTAACTCCAACTGAAGAAATACTTAAAATGGATGACATGTATGTCAGCTTGAATTCAGACATTCTTGAATTGTGTGGACGAAGACCTCTAGAAGAATGTTGCTGTGATGATTTTCAGCCCAAGTTTGACCCCAAAGGAACTTTTTTTGCTCAGTAAGTCCCTTAAAACATTTAATAAGAGATAAATTATACTATTGGGTAGTTGCAGATTTGCAGTCCAGGGTCTCAAATCATGCTTTTTGTTTAAGCTTTCATTTTTCATTTGGGACTTTAGTCCATCTGGCCCATAAAGGTAACAATCGTTTTGGCAAAAAGCAAAAGAATTCAATTATTGAGATACTGTTGTTAACCATTGTTATTGGTTTTAACAATGTTTCACTGATAATCGATCAATGTACAAGAAATATTAAAATTGCAGGTATATACTTCTTAATTTTTGTTTATGATTAAAATTTTGACTCTTTAGATGTTAAGTTAGCATTTTAGACTCGTAGGATTGCACCTTTACCTTCACCTTTTCTTTTTATTTTCTGTCTTTAGAAACTCTTTGGCACTTCCAGCTTCAAAAAGTGTTCACACCAAAAACAAAGACAGACATGATTCTAAACTGGCTTCAAGGATTTTTGCCTCTGTGTTAAAAAATCCAGATGCTGCAGTCAGCCAGGATTCACTTCGTAGGCAGCAAGAACTACTGGAGCTTGCCCAGGTCCACTGCGTGCAGGTCACTCATGCAGATTGTGAGGAGATGATTGGAGAAGTAAGTGTTTTTATCTTTGTACAAAGCTGATATCAATTCACTCTGTCTGTCTACCTGGTACAAATCTTGTACACATTAGTTATCCCACTTTCCATTCTTGGATCAGGTTGAAACTTTACAAAATAATCATGAGACAACACATGTATCAATCAAAAAATTAACCACTTAGTTAGTTAATTAGTATAATTAATTATTTTTGGTTTATACAGAAAAAGGAGATAAATCTTTCAGTATTAATATATATGTCCCTAATTGTGCAGTTCTTTCCTATATTTTTTTAAAAGTATTTTTTTATTTTTATTTTTTCTTTGTTGAACATAACACTGTACATAAAATACTGCACTCCCTGTTGTCATTCAGAATCAAAGGCAGGATTTAATTTATCATATAAAAATTGTGCCTCTAGTTTGCACCCAGTTTGCTTTGATATACTGCGTGCATGAAAAAGAAAGCATCAAAAATTTTATTTTTACTTCTTTCAACTTCAGTTTAGGAAATTGACAAATCTAAGCCATGAAGAAAGTCACTGGGCCATCTTGGCAGTGATGAATATGCTTGCCGCTAAGGTGCCTCACATCCGGCCATCTCTAGAGGTTGTTGGCTTGCGTTTTAACTTAGCTCATGAGGTAAACAACTAGAAAACTATTTCATTTTGCTTTTTTGTCTTTGTGAAGACTTAATTCCTCTGGACCATTTTGTGTAATGCATTTTTTCCAAATCTTTTTCAAGGTTTGAGGTAGCATACAAAGAAGAGTAATTGGTAGTCTGAGTGAGACATTACAATAAAATAAAATAAAGAAGTGAAGAGTAATTGGTAGTCTGAGTGAGACATTACAATAAAATGAAATAAAGAAGTGAAGAGTAATTGGTAGTCTGAGTGAGACATTACAATAAAATGAAATAAAGAAGTGAAGAGTAATTGGGAGTCTGAGTGAGACATTACAATAAAATAAAATAAAGAAGTGAAGAGTAATTGGTAGTCTGAGTGAGACATTACAATAAAATGAAATAAAGAAGTGAAGAGTAATTGGGAGTCTGAGTGAGACATTACAATAAAATAAAATAAAGGAGTGAAAAGTAATTGGTAGTCTGAGTGAGACATTACAATAAAATAAAGAAGTGAAGAGTAATTGGGAGTCTGAGTGAGACATTACAATAAAATAAAGAAGTGAAGAGTAATTGGTAGTCTGAGTGAGACATTACAATAAAATAAAGAAGTGAAGAGTAATTGGGAGTCTGAGTGAGACATTACAATAAAATAAAGGAGTGAAAAGTAATTGGTAGTCTGAGTGAGACATTACAATAAAATAAAGAAGTGAAGAGTAATTGGGAGTCTGAGTGAGACATTACAATAAAATAAAGGAGTGAAGAGTAATTGGGAGTCTGAGTGAGACATTACAATAAAACAAAATAAAGAAGTGAAGAGTAATAGGGAGTCTGAGTCAGACATTACAATAAAATAAAATGAAGGAGTGAAGAGTAATTGGAAGTCTGAGTGAGAGATTACAATAAAATAAAATAAAGAAGTGAAGAGTAATTGGGAGTCTGAGTGAGACATTACAATAAAATAAAATAAAGAAGTGAAGAGTAATTGGTAGTCTGAGTGAGACATTACAATAAAATAAAATAAAGGAGTGAAAAGTAATTGGTAGTCTGAGTGAGACATTACAATAAAATAAAATAAAGAAGTGAAGAGTAATTGGGAGTCTGAGTGAGACATTACAATAAAATAAAATGAAGGAGTGAAGAGTAATTGGAAGTCTGAGTGAGAGATTACAATAAAATAAAATAAAGAAGTGAAGAGTAATTGGTAGTCTGAGTGAGACATTACAATAAAATAAAATAAAGAAGTGAAAAGTAATTGGTAGTCTGAGTGAGACATTACAATAAAATAAAATAAAGGAGTGAAGAGTAATTGGGAGCCTGAGTGAGACATTACAATAAAATAAAATAAAGGAGTGAAGAGTAATTGGTAGTCTGAGTGAGACATTACAATAAAATAAAATAAAGGAGTGAAAAGTAATTGGTAGTCTGAGTGAGACATTACAATAAAATAAAATAAAGAAGTGAAAAGTAATTGGTAGTCTGAGTGAGACATTACAATAAAATAAAATAAAGGAGTGAAAAGTAATTGGTAGTCTGAGTGAGACATTACAATAAAATAAAATAAAGGAGTGAAGAGTAATTGGTAGTCTGAGTGAGACATTACAATAAAATAAAATAAAGAAGTGAAGAGTAATTGCTAGTCTGAGTGAGACATTACAATACAATAAAATAAAGAAGTGAAGAGTAATTGGGAGTCTGAGTGAGACATTACAATAACATAAAATAAAGAAGTCTTCTAACTGAAGCACTGGGGTAAATTGTGCAACTATTTTTAACTTATATAAGCATCTTTGCATCCCTAGTATTTCTGGAAAATCTGACAGTATATTACATAAGTTATCTTCCCTTTTTTTTCTAGGAAGAACAATAATAGTTCCAGGATATAAATATTTGGCATGAATCTAATCAATCTATTTATATAGTCTACTTGACAATATTTTATTCGTAGTAGATTTTCTTTTTCTTTTTTAAATTTAAACTTTATATCTAACTTAAAGTTTAGAACAAATGTTAACATATTTGGCTTTACTTCTTCTTTTAGACTGGATCCATATTTTGTGTAGATATTGTCTATCTCTTTAAGAAAAATAAAATTGACTTAACGTGTCCTGTATTTTTATTTAATTGGGTTTATAGTTAGACCTGCATTACTTCATTGTACATGTAAATATATGAATAGGAGAAGCTTTTTACCAACGTAAAGTGCTATCTATTTATTCCATCACTTAATTTTTAATTTTTTTAAGTAATTCACATCCTCAAATTGGATTTCCTCCAAAAAAAAAAAGACTGCTGTCCTTTAACTCCCCCTCCCCTTCCATCTTTCTCCTTCAATGTGCCAGTGTATTGACTTTAGTTGAGCACTTCACTGCAAAGTAGAAAGGCATTCTTGACCATTGTAAATACACTCAAAAAGAAAGATAAATGTTCCTGTATTTTTTTTTTCCCCAACAATTTCTCTCTTGGTGTATTGTGTATCACTGATTGTCTGTAAGCTAAGTCTTCCCTGTATAGTACTATGTCATAGTTGTCTAAAATAATAAAAATGACATTTTTTAAAAGGACTGGAGATGTAATATTTGGCTATTTCGAAAAAAAAAATTGATATTTGGACTATTTGGTCTTGGTCTCAGACATTTTGGTAATAAAATCTGTACAAACTGACCAATGAACTTACACATGTACACATTTACAGAAAGCGAATGGTTAATTTTTTTAAATACTTATTTCTTATAAGTGATATTTCTCTGCTTTTTTAAAGCATTAGTGACTTTTTAGTTCAACATAAATAAAATTTAAAGAATTTTCTAACCCTTAAAAAATTATATTTTAAATATGTAATTATATTTTTTACAAATATTTATTTTCACTTTAGTGCCGCAGCACAGGCAAAGATTATCAGTGCGACGATACTTTGGCCATTAACCGGCTCATTTCAGAACTGGCAGCTGTTACCAACGACTCCCAACAGCGTGGTCACTATCTCAGGGATGACCTAGACAGCATTATTGACATCATCTCTGGATTGACAGATACACTAGTGAGTTGAGCAGAACTGTTTTGATGATGAGATCATATGTTTAAAACAATGGTTCCCAAACTTTTTTGTCTCGTAGACCCCCTGCTTAAGTAATTATGTATTTTTCAAAACTTAAAACTTCAAATGTGTATTGTTTCTCGCTGATTTCTAAGACATGTACATTTATTAAGGAATATTCAATTTACAATGAATCTAAGTAAAATTTAATATTTATTACATGAATTTACCAAACAAAAAATATACGCCTATTGCTAATTTCAAAATTAGGCTTCATTTATTTAGGTTTAATATTAAAACTTCTCGGCTAGTGATGTCCAGTTTTCTAAAATTATCATTAGAAGATTGACAATCTTGCTGAAACTTTTTTCCACTAAATATGAAGATAGGAAATAGCAATAGAAACTTTCTGATGACATTCTGATAAGTATCAGGTGTTGTCCATTTTTTTAAATTGTGCTTTAAGCTCTTCTTTTGTACTTATTCTGAGCAGTTCTTGTAATGTTACATTTCTCTCTCCTATTCTGTATCATATGGATTGACTATCCATTGAGGTACTACTGTATTCAGAATATAATCAAAGCTTTGTTGAATATAAGAATAGAGGGCATTTAAATAGTCAACATTTAATAAGTCAAAACATCAGCTATGCGTCTATTCTGAACTTTATCTTTGAGTTTTTTAAAGTTTTTTTTGCAAAACTACTTTATGTATTTTATCAGCGTGTTTAGACCCAATGTAGAGACCTTAGTTGTTTTCATAGCGTACTTACTTTGTTGCATAATAGACACATTGGCAATGAAGATAGGAATGAAGCCAAATTTAAAATTAACACTCTGCTGTCTACATTTTTGGGGGGGATTCTTTCATGTTTAATATTTGTTTCATGCAGACACAATTAAGATATTTAAATGCGATGTTAACATTTACTAATTTAAAAGTTCATTCGATTATTAGGGTTGAAATTCAAAGGATTAACTAATTTCTAGAGTAAAAATCATAGATCTATGTGTGTATTAGTTAATTTCATTAATAGGAAATAAAATTTAAGGACTCCTCCTGCCTAGATGAAATCCACTGTCGTAGACCCCCATTTAAGTACATCTGATAGACCCCCAATTTATTTTTTCACTCTCGTAGACCCCTTGGAAGTTGTCGTAGACCCCCGGGGGCTATATAGACCACTTTGGGAATCACTGGTTTAAAACATGTGGGACTAGTTACATGATGGGTGCTCTTTGAACACATGATGTGCATCAGGATTTTCAAACTTTTTGTTTTAAGGAGTTTAACGTTATAACTCCGCCATCTGCCGGTCCCAAGCCCAGGTGAAAAAGGAGGAGGGTTTGGCGTGGGGCTAGCGACCCCACCCTGTAAAACCACTATTGCTACAGAAACGGCAAACTCGACACATAATGAAAACTATACATGCGGCGAGGGCGGCCAAACCCTGATGACGGTGTTGGATCAAAGCCAACTGGAAGTCCAATACCCGATACATGGCAAGCCTTTCAACGCAAGGAAACCGACTCTTATAGGCACGTGGAATGTAAGAACCCTGAATCAATGCGGTAAACTGGCCCAACTTTTAAGAGAGTTTGACTCTTACCGGCTGGACATCCTTGGGATCTGCGAGATGCGGGGGACATCAAGTGGTCAAATAATCAATGATGGCAAGACAATAATATATTCAGGACATGATAAGGAGCACATTGGTGGTGTAGGAATCATCATGTCTAAAATAGCAGCTTCAGCGCTAATTGCTTGGAAGCCGGTCAGTGACCGCATCATTACAGCTCAACTCCAAACAAAGCAAATCAAAGTCACTACCATCCAAGCATATGCCCCTACAGAGGATGCAGAAGATACCATCAAAGATAGTTTCTATAACCAACTACAAACCACTCTTGATGAAACACCTACTCACGACCTATTTCTAATGATGGGAGACTTTAACGCCAAAATCAATCCCAACCGAACTGGCTTTGAATATGTAATGGGACCGTATGGCTCTGCAGAAAACATCAGTAATAATGGCGAGCGCTTGATTTCTCTATGTGCATCCAACAGCCTTTCAATTGGAAACACATATTTTAAGCACAAACAAATACACAAAAAAACATGGCGATCACCAAATGGAGAAACCTTCAACGAGATAGAACGTTATAACTGAGCATTCAGTTTTGGTGTGTTCAGAAAACATTTTATATACTGGTATATCTTTATTATCCTTGAGAAAATTAGTTTGACAATATGCGCTTTACACATAACAAACCATTATAACATAGCAAATGAAATATACATTGATACCAGTTCCATTCAAACATTACATATGAAGCTTATATCAGAATGTTGGCTTGTATCTGATGATTGGATTGCAAGGGGAACAAATTAGTTCTTTTTGTTTGTTTAATCAGTATGTTGTTTCTTCTCTTTGATGGTGAAATGTTAAAAGTCGTGACCCTAAGGATATTATTTTATGTTTAGCTCTCTTATAAATGTTTTTCCAAAATAGTTGTCCAAATAGGGTTTGTTTGTTGCTTTACTATCAGCATATAGGATTTTATAACATATCTGCTATATAAAAATAACAAGAGTAATATTGACATGGGGTAATTTCATAGACTTAAAAAACATGAAATCAACATGTTCTCTCATCAACAGAGTAATGCTAAACACTGTGTTAGTGTGGCAGCTATACAAAAGGACAACTATGACATGGTGGAAGTGATTGCTAAGTATTATCAAATGGTAATCACCTATAACTTTATAATTTCATTCATTTTTATTTTACTTTTCCATTTTCATTTTTTTTCCATTCATCAGTGTACCTACATCTAGAAATAGAATATCTTATTCTACCCAGAAAAAAAAGACTTGAATACTATTTATCTGGTTCTGGTGTAAATATGTCATACAACCTTGATCTGGCAATTTTCACCCATAAAACCTATTTTGCAGATTATGCTAAAAAAAATAGTTTTATATACTATTCATAGAATCATTTGGATTCTATTTTTTCTTGGACTGTACACGCTCTACTTTATTTTACATTGAAATATTCTAAAAAAAAACATGATAAATATATAAAAATTATAAAACTATATCTTAGTTGTTTCATTGGTAAATCATTATTTTTGCTGGCATTGACTTGCACTATAGATATTTGTTTTACTGTATCCCATTTTGATTACACTCTAACAACATTTTTCCAGGAAACTAGATGGGTGATACATTCTTGCCTACTTCAACTTGTAGAAACCATTTGTCGGCTGAACTCTCTGGCTATTCAAGAATTTTTATATTCAGAACTTCCCCAAGAATTAGTGGCAGAAATGCAGCAGCATCATAATTGTAAATCCTGTTTCTTCAGAGTCCTTGTAATATGTAGATATTTCAGTATTTAAATTATTGAATAAATTCTAGATTAACAAAATTATCTCAATGAGCAAAAAAAACATTTTTTCATTATGATTTAACTTTCGGTTTTATGAAAAATTGAATTTTTTTAAAGCCAACTATTTCTAAATTCTAAAAATACCTAAATTGTTTTGCACTGTAGAACTATATATATTTATAAAAGACTCATTAACTGACTGAAATATTTAATGTTCACTTATTCTCCCATATATATTTCAGGTGATACTCGAGTTCTGCAAATTGCTAAAACTCTAGGAATCATTTTCATGAAGGGCCAGCCATCACCACATAAACTTGCCTGTAAGTTAGACATACAGCTAGACATCCATTGTATCAACACAGCCATTGAGAGCAAGGGATTGTTTCACTAACACTGAAATTTTTAACAATTACAGTCAATTCATTTGATACTGAACATACACTGAGCATATAATGGGTGACTTGATATAAGCTTTTGATACAACTAAACACTGTGTAAGCAGTTTTGGGAGTCATGTTGTGAGGAGGGTTGTGTCGGTCACTGAAGTGAAATATTGCTTTTATAATCTATGTTGTTTTACCAACAGCTACAATGGACATTCACTTCTTCATATGGCTGCTGGGAATGTCTGAAATGATGGCAGAGAAGAATCGACTCAATGATGTTGACATGCTCCTGGCGCTGGTATGTGCTTATCACCTACAGCATGAAGGTTGCACACAAAACCCAGTCACTGATGCTTTCAAGATGGCACAAGGCCATGCACTGTTGGCATCCTCATTAATCTTCCTATCCAAACATGGTGAGTGGGTCATTAATGTTTTACATTTGTTGTTGTTTCTGAAGTGTATCAAGAAAATAATTGAGAAACATTGCAAACCAAAAAAAGAGTAAAAGATTTTGGGATCACTTCATAAGTGTGGTTCTAGTCTAACAATCTGATATTCAATTTTGGTACACTGAATCATTGTGTTCAGAGAAGCTGCCTGTTCATATTACATATTGCATTTCAACTAATTTAACTTCAAGTTATTTGTTGTTTCATCTCCTGTGTTCCAGTATACTTTTTTTATTCTTAACCTTTATCGCATAAAAGTGGGAATAGGTCAGTCAACTCTATATTTTTAGTTAGCATTTTGGTGACATGTTTACTTTCATTTTTGAAATCCATACAATGTTGACGGAAAATTTAGAAACCTATTTCAAAATATACTTAGTCAATAATGGACCTTTTAGTGTGAATTTTTTTTTTTATGATTTAGAGGACCCTACAAGAGTTTTAGAGTCCAGCGTTGAATCAAAAGTTAACTCTGTTATTCTCCTGTTGACTAACTTGTATGACAACATCGACACATCAGATCTACTCTACACCAATGATGTTGAGGCACTTATTGGTATATTTGAAGAGTTTCTACGAGACTTGAGCAGAGATGATCCAGTTAGTCAATTTGTTATTTTAGCTATCTAATTGGTCAGACTATAAGAGGCTGGTTTGTGTTTGTATACATATTTCCCATTTTCTTTTTTTTTTTCTTTTCAGAAGCGAAAGGAAATACTTCATCTCCTTGAAAATTTCATGAGAAACTATCCTGATACAGTTACACTCCGGGGATCCCTGAGCCAGCGATTAGGTCCCCTACTTTTCAATATAAGAGAAGAGAAAAATAAATTTGGAAAAATGGCGGCCCGTATACTGGAGGACAATAGCGTTATTTTTTGTGATGCATAATTGATTTCAGGCTCATATTTAGATGTTTCTATGGCTTGAGACTAAGTTTTAATCCCTCTTGAAAAAGCATTTTTAACACTTGTTGGTGGTTATCTGTTTTGTAAATTATGCTTAATGTAATCTGGAGTGTAACTGTACACAAAAATATATCTTACTCTTCTGATCTACTTGATCATTAAAAAATCAGTGTGTGGATTGTTTGTTTTTTTTATAGTAGGGACCATAATATTAAAGGCTGAGTGCGAAGTTGTTCAACTAAGAGTTTCGGTGAAGGCATATTTTTGGGATTGCAGGACCTTCCTTAGTCCAGCCAGCTCTTGTCATTAATGCGTGACACTTATAAAAGCAGTTAGCACTCCAGATAATATTTGGCACTGTGGTCTTGTGCCATTCTGTGTATTTGTAAATTATGTTATGAATATAAATTGCTTGTACTTGGTTTAGTACATTTTAATATTTAAGAATTATTTAGTCAATACTAATTGTTTCAATTGATTATAAGCACTAATGACTTGTATCTCACAAACATCTGTTGAGGCATTCATCTCACTGTTAATATATACAAAGTTAGTGAACTAACTGCTGAATTCATAAGACTATAGAATATATAAAGTACTTAGCATTTCTAATTGTTATGAAATCAACATCATTGACGTCCTAGCCGTATAATGTATAGCCGTATAATATAATCAATAGCTGTATAATGTGTGTTATAGAGGTTTATTTACTAGCATTCTAATATGTGTAATCATACTTGTTGGGGGTTTGTGGCATTGCTTTCCTGGCTAACATTTTACTACTATGTTCTAGAAGTATCGTGGGTAGTGGTGAAGTAGACTCATAGTGAAGAGGAAAACTGTTAAATAAGCTTAGACATGAAATGATTGTCACAAGGTGGCAAGAAGGGAAAGCATTTTAAAATATACGTGATAGTATTAGCTACAAAAATATAGGCAGTCATTCCTTAGCCACATAGACCCACATAATAATCCATGAGTGAGCTTGACTAGTATTGATCCTAAAGTCATTTCTTATTTTCCAATTACACATGTAAATAGCAAAAAGTAATTATTTATTTTCTACTTTATAAAAAAAATTTATTGTTGGTTATCTTATTTTATTTTATAAAATACAGATGTTACTTCAAAAAAGAAGATGATTACATCCTAGTCTAAGTCTTCACTACAGCTCAGTTTTGTGTGTGTCACTGTAAAAACTGTACTGCATCCTGTACATACATTGAAATAGAACTCCATGGTTTACATTCATTCTGCTCAATTCTCTGATCATTATTTATTTATCAGCTCTATTTCAATCTTTGCCTTTGTGATGGTACCTAGTGATTGATGCATTTTCCCTTTTACATTTTTTATATAAAATTTACAATAATTTAATATTATCTCCAGTACAAAGCACTACTATTGAAATTGGCTGCTAATCAATTCTTTACCTAATGAAAAGTTTCAATTTTGTTGTAAAATGGCTTAGCTTATTAGTATTAGTAAGTTAAATGGCATTAAGCTCTAGTAGAAATTGTAACATTCTGTATCTGGGCTCTTGAGCTGATTTTACAAACTTTGTTGCATCATATTTGCTTGACTTCAGTTATCTTGTTCTATGTGTGCAATACATGTTAAAATCATTACATACACAGAGAGAAATGTTGGAAGCTGGTTGGTGAGACATGTATGATTTGTTTTTTTCACTTGTTTTCATAACACATATTCCATTTTAAGGTGATACTCTTTATCTGTTTTTTTTTTAATTTCATGCTCTAAATGTTGTATTTATATTTATGTATTTTTTTTGGTGATTTTTTAAAATATGATTTCAGTGACTGTATTTTAAAAAACATTTAATATTTATCATAATTTACATTCATCTTAAATAATGTTTTGATTACTCAAGGTTATATCTATTTTAGCAAAGTCCATTTGAATCAGAGGGCTACAAATCAGCTCAAATGGAGTGCTTAACATAGAACAAAAAAGTTAACATTTTCAGGTTTATATCAATTCGAGTAAGCTAGTTAACTTTCTGGAGTTATAAGTCTTGAAGCTAGTTGAAAAACTTCTTTGACATATGCTCTGACCTAACTTTATTGATCTCAAGGTAGTATTTATATACCAGTGACAAATTACATTGTCTTTCAAGCACGTGTTTCTTCTATATGGTTCCAGCATTTTCTTCTAAAAATTTAATTGAAAAAAGTCCAACGTTCTTCTCACTGCATGATTTAAAATTTTCTCTCCATATTCTGCAGTTTCAATATAAAATTTCTTGATAGTGTTTGTCTGATTGGTTTAGGGTACCCTAAATTTCTGAAAAGAAAAGTGGACAACTTTTGCTTCTCTAGAAGAAAAAATTAGCTTTATGTTAAAAGGAAGGGTACCTTGTATGTCATCAAGGCTTTTTTTTTTTACTAGCTAGTTTGGGTTTTTGTTGCTTTTTACATCTTTGGAGATATTTTCCCTTTACAACTTCTCATGTGCTTAAATAGGCCAAGCCAGTTGGGTATATTGTAATCATCTGATGCTGCATAATTTTGAGACTTTGTTTCTGCTTATGGTGTGCTAGATATCTGTTATCCAAGGTAGCTCCTTTAGACTTGCCCTCATGTGAGTGTATACTTTTCTTTTTTTTTTTTTCTACCAAATGTTGGTGTCTATCTGGAAGTGCTTCATGTCACGCTCACTATGCTGTAAATGCTCCAGTTGTTGAGAAAAATTAAGTGATTCATTAGTATTTTGTGCTAAATTAATCTATCAAAACTCAGTCTACTCCTGTTTTTGTACAGCTCTATTACAAGTTTTTAGTGTAGATAACATTGGAAATGAAAGGTGTACAGATTTTTTGTGTCAATTAACAGTATTTTACATCAAAACAATTTAAATTTTACAACTAGATCTACTGTCTGATTTAAAGAGGATGTCACTATCCAATTACTATTTTGTAACCTAACAGAAAATCAGAAATTAGTTTTAAAAATTAATATATTTTGCCTAATATTAGATTTTGGTAAGAGAAATGGCTTTTTTTTAAAATATAAAAACAGATTTAAGGCATTTGTTTAACATATATATTATGTATGTTTAAAAAATTATCTGCTTTGAAAAAACATTTTTTTAAATTTTTATTTGCATCAATCTATTCCACTGTGGTATAGCAAGACCAACAGTCACAGGGCTGTACTGGCATGAATTATTGGTCTAGGCTACCCACAGGTTGTGACGTTGCAGGTCAGTGTTGAGGCATTCTATAAGTTTTAGTCTATGACAGCCAGTTTTACAAACTTGTTATAAAATTTCAATATCAAACTTTTTCTTGGTTTGACTTGTTTGCATTCTTATTGAGTTCACACTTTAATTTAGCATAATGAATGATGGGATCACTAATAAATACACCAAATTTAAATGATTATTAAATGACATTCAAAGGATTGTGTCATCATTTAGTTTGAAACTCAGCTTTAATATAGGATTGTGTCATCATTTAGTTTGAAACTCAGCTTTAATATTTTAATTCCATGTATATTATTCAATGCTGTTGCAGCCAATAGGTGACTCTTGTGTTAATTTCTTTTTAACCTTATATTACTGTACTTTCTTAGTTTTCAGTATTTTGTGGGTCAATGTCTGTGTTGTTTTGATGATTTTTCTTCAAATGACTTAATCAAGGACATTTTCAAATTGTATTATATGTCCAATACAATACACACATTCTTTTTTTTTACTAGTTATCTTCAGAGTAGTAAGATTTAAATTAGCTTTTTATGTTATGAAAAAGTTCACTAATTTGATTTAGCAGACATACTATTAGTCAGCACTATACTTTAACAATTTAAACCTTATGGTTCTTTTTTGTTTTAAACATCTCAGCTTAGTACAGTACTGAAGATACAAACAGCTTAGCATTTTAAACAGCATTGCATTACTTTAGTCAAACCCCCTCTAATACCCCCCCCCTCCCCATTTTTGTTTTACAAAATAACTTACTAATCCTAACACTGTTTTTCCAATCCAATCTATACGATTTTATTTCATTTTTTTTTCTTTTAATAATATTTCAAATTTCTAGCTAGAGTGTATTTGGTAGAGACAATTATTGCATGCTTCAAGTTTACTACCTCACAATCACAATTTCAATTATTTTGTAATGGATAACACCAAAATAAAAACATGTCTGTTGTTTTCAAGTAATGCTCATAGAGTGCTTATTGTGTTTAAGTCTTATTATCATGATGTGTTGACCTTACTTCAATAATATACAGACCTACTACTAAGAAAAAAAAAAAGTTGCAACATCAACAAAGTACAAGCTAAGCATTAAATAGCAGTAATAATTTATTATTACAATTATAACATAACAATGATACATTTGTAGATTAGAGAGTTGGCAGCTGAATGATATGAAAGTTGGTAAAGAGCAATAGATAAGGTTGTACATGTAGAGGGCAACACAGAAAAGGTTGTACATGTAGAGGGCAACATAGAAAAAAATCCCATGCAACAAGCAAATATTTACTTGTAATTTTCGCAATCATCTCAGCATTTCAGAGAATCATTAAAAAGAAATAGTTTTGAGCAGTGATGCATACATTTCAAGCTAGTGACCTGATGATATCCAGCCCCTCCAAACTTCTGACCAAAATACATAATGAGGTCAAGTTCCAACTGACTCAATTTTTTAATATTTTTTTTGTATTGAGGCAGCCCATGACATGCTTGTGGCTAAGTCATGTGGTCCCCCCCAGCCAGAAAATAGTTGGGCACCACTGGTTGTAATGAAGCAGTGTTTATACTCAAGTCCTTCTAACTACTGCAAGTGCTAAAGATTTGACTAACAGTTTTAAAATACAATTGGTTTTTAATAGTATGCAATTCATGTTATTGCTTTAGAGCATAAAATGTTAATTCAGAATTAGCACATTGGAATTGCACAAATAGGAAAATAATGTCACTAAGAAAAACTAAAACAAGTGTCCACGTACAAGCAAAGAGCTTGTTTTTTTTTAATGCAATGAGTTTGCTTTTATAATGATGTATATTTTGTTATAAAGCGTGTTTCTTTAACACTTAATAGTGTCTTATCTGTAATAATGTTGACCTTAGACATGCTACCAAATGGAAAACATTTCCAATGAATTCAAATGGTAAAGAGGCAAACGGAAGATAAGAGGAGAGGGTAACTGAACAAGCAATAGTAAGGATGAAGTTTATGATATCAAGTGATGATAATTTTCACACAAACTTCATTAATATGAATATATAACTGTACAAATATACAAGATCTGGATAATTATAATAATTAATATTATAAGAAACACTTAGCAAATAAAAGGTACAGTTATAATTATAGTACCATCCGATGAGTTTGGATCTTATCAATATAAGAACTGTTAATGGTGAATTCTTACTAGAACTAGAATGATGACTAAGTATTGACTGAAATAATTCAAGTAACAACATTATGCATCATTTACATGTTAAGTAGATGAAGATTGCATGATGATTTGTTAATTTAATGTACTTTAGCTTAAAAGTAACTGAGCAGAATTTACAAATTATTTTGAGGGTAATCAAAGCCCAACATATTAGCTATGTCTCTTGCAATCTCTCAGTGTTGAGAAAAATCTCTCTTAGACTAGTAAATGAAGCCTAGTTGGTCAGATAAGGTAGTTCTCCAAACATCTGTGATCCGACCTTTAAATTTAAAAAAAAAAAAAACGGACACAAAATCCTGAAAACAAAGGGCAGATTTCAAACCAAAGTTTTAGAGAAATGTGCTGAAACAGTAACAATTCATGAAGCTATCAATAGAATCAGAAGCTGCCATATAAATCATTCATGCAGATCCATTGACTGGACCCAGAGATTGCAGTGTTTCTGGAATTGAGCTTAAAAACAAAAAAATATGAAGTAAAGGTAAAAAACCTTCTTCTCCACTATGATTTACTTGAACACTATGATTAACTTGAAGAGTAAGAATCTGAACATTAGATTATAATATTAAACAGCACAAAACTGCAATAATGACAAAAATCTCAGATCCCACTTTGTATGTTGGATATAATCATGATGCACATTAACAGGAAACAAATATAGGGTTAGTTCACTGCTTAAGAAAAAATGAATTTTTTTAATAGCATAAAGAATCTAATTAGGACCAACACTAAAAAGACATGACAACAAAAAAAAAAGTCCCTGTTACGTTTGTAGTCCAGGCAACAATAAATTGATTGAATTCAGTCCAGGCAACAATTAATTGATTGAATTCAGCCCATGCTTGTTACTTACACCCCTTTCGATGTATTTACACCTGTAACATGAACTGCCTAACCTCTATAAGCCATTGGATCGTTTCTTCTTTTCTCCACCTTAACAAGCTTCAACAACCCAGTACAAACATAGAAATAAAATGTTCAACTCATGTCAAGATTTTATTTAACAAAACAAAAAAACAAAAAAAAACTTCTTGTTATTACAATCAGAAATTTGAGGTACCAATTATTAAAACAAATATTATTTTGATTATTCTTCCAAACAACTTTCTCTACTTCAAAACATGGATGCTACCGACATTTAGATACGACAACAGCCTTTGTATATGACAGAGACTATTTAAAAGATGCCATTACATTTTGTGTACCAAATAATTCAAATGTATGAAGATTGAAACTACAGAGACAAAGAAATATATCCTCTTGTGCCTCTCCAAGAAAATAAATGCAAAAAAACAACATTTATTCAGTGCAGCCAGTAGTAAGTTAAGTCATGGGTTAAAGGTCATGGACATGACAAGTGAGGTTTAAAAGTCATGGACAGAAAATAAGAGTCGACATTCAATGTGGATAGTGTTACAAGCCAAGCTTTATATTTAGATAATAAAGATAATCTTTTGAAAATACAGTGTAAATATGTGATACGGTATGGCAATAGCAACATAGACAAACATTATATGCCTATACAATCATAGCTTATAAGAAAAGCTTTTTTTTTCCCAATACATTCAATCAGACACTATTAAATGTATATAATAACAAGATTTTAATAATTACTAAATATTGTGTTGTTTTTTTTGGTAGTTATTTAACAGATCATAGAATGTATGGCAGTTAAAATGTTTCCAAGAACTTGTGGGTCACAGGAACACCAACGGTCTTTAAAGAAAATATATAAATTTAATCATAAAAAAACTAATCATAAAAATGGTCCATTAGTAAAAGGTACTTCACAGGAAAAAAAAAGAAAGAAAACACACACAAAACCCTAAGTGTTCAAAATTGTTCAATACTAAATTTTAAAAACAGTATATTTTGGCTTATAGGTTCCAGTAGGAAATTCTGACTGTAATTCTGTGACAAAAAGTTGAAGAACTGCTGCTGCTATATTAATTGTTAGTGTAGCAACTGTTGTTGGAGGAAAGAATGAAGGGTATGTGTTCTTATTCAGTGTAAACAGTGCTGCAAGACTAGGGTCAGGAAAGGTTCTCAACTCTGTTCACCAGTACCACTAGACTTCAAAATCTTTCTTTGGATTCGAACTAATTCTGGTGTCTGAGATTCTTCCACAATAACTTTCATTTTCTTTTCTTCTTCCTATCAAAATAAAAAAAAATTTCCAGTTTAATCAACAAATAAAACTTAAGACTCAATTTAAGTCAAATTAATAAAAATGTTGAGAAAAATAAGACAGACTGAAGATCTCTCAAGTAGACAGACAATTGAGAATAGGTAGCAATGCTGTGATGGACTTGGGGGGAAAAAAGGTATATCCGATTTAAGAATTATTAGCTTAAAACCTAATAAGAAAATTACTTTCTTTTTTAACCTAATGGATAATAAAGATTATTATTGTTATTTTAAAAAAATTAATATATGCTTTCATGTTATTGAATATTTCTACTTATTAGCACCTTGAGGTAGCCAATTTTTATTCAGGTTTATACATTAGCGGTGTAAGATATGTTTCTATGCTTTTATGGTTGTTAAAGTTATTGATAACTTATTTCTTTACTGACTAGGGTTGGCTGTTTTTTTTTAAATCAAATAAGCTAAATCCAGCTAATAACAGCAGCTCTGCATTTGAATGTTTAAATGAAAACATAGACCAATCGTTTACTCATAAATAATGAATGCACAGTAGTTTGTGACTTTGCACTGAACAGAAAAAGATGCAGATGTTTTGCTCCCTCCACCAGCTAAACTAATTCATATACCTAAGTTGCCTCAAAGCTAGACTGAATGCATTGACAATCCTGACTTTTTTTTATCCTTATATTTAGTTGTGCTATCAAAACTGTTGAGTGATCACAAGCAAATTTTAACTCCAGGACTAGTTATAGAGTAAACTAGAACAGAATGTTTAGTAACAAATGGAGTAGGTTATACTGCATCTTTTTTTTTCTTTTTTTTTTTGGCTTATGAGAGAAATTACACTTGTGAATAGTTTTCCATACATGATAGTTTCTTTATTAAAATCAAACAGTTTTTATCTATTCCAAGATCATAGGCAAGTTTGTGATATCACTTAACCTCAAAAATAGCTGAATTATAAGTTTATTGTTAATGTGCAAGAGTGAATAAAAGATCTATCTTATCACTAACTATAGTCCAACCAAAATGGATTATATATTCAGGACTAGTTTCTGTAAAATGTCTTTGACATGATCATGTTATGTAGTGTCTTAATCTACACCAATTTCTCCTTTCAAAGAGATGATTCATTTATGCCCTTGCTTCTTTTATGGCAGCAGGAAATCATAGGATGATAAGAAGCAGTTATCTAAAGCGCATACAATGAACCAGAGAGCCACTTCTTTTATGAATGAACAAACAGGCTGTGCTAAGTAATAACAACTTGGATGTGCTTCAAAATGCCAATGGCATGAAGTAATTTATTTTAAGTAATCTAAAACTAAGTATCACCTTAGTGCCCACTTACTTCTTTCATTCTGTTGGCTCTCTCTTCTAACTTGATTTCAAGACTTGTTCTGCCCTTGTTAGACTTCTGTTCATCCCATTCCTTTTTCCTCTGGACCTCTCTCCTGTCCCTCATCACTTTATCTAGCTCTGGTTTTTTCAAGACATCTTTACCTCTGTGTAGAGTACAACATTTAATATCTTCACTTGGTGTAAAGCAAAACATTTTAACTTTTTACCTAGTGTAAAGCAAAACATTAAATATTTTTGTCTCTAGTGCAGAGTAGTATATTAAACAATGTTATCCCTGTGCACAGTTTGACATTAAATGTTTTTAGTTTTCTAGTCTGATTTATTGACTGATGACAAAAATTTTAGTAAAGTTTAAGAAAAGAATTTGTTTTTTAAATTTTTAAGCTTTTTAACTAAAAAAAAAATTTCATTGCAAAAAAAAAAATAATTAATGAACTGGCTCTCAAAAATCAAAATGAAACTAATTTTCTTAGGCAGCAGAGTAGCCTTCCCGAGTGCTTAATTTGTTCATTTTACAGTCTCATTCTCTACATCCATTAACTAAACTACTCACTAACATTTTATCCTTTTCAATTTAGGACTAAGAGGCATACCCCTCCCTTTCTTAAAATGCAGTCATTTGTGATTATATCAAGGATAAAATCTTGCTAAGCAATAAGGAAAAAATGTAACATTAAAAAAATGCAGCTAGCTAAGCTGATGTAAAACTAAAATGAAATTAGCAAATAGTAATGCATAACAGCCAGTTAAACTCCTATTTATTTACAAAATATTTATTATTTTAGCTCAATGTGGTAGATTAGTTCAAATTAATGTGACAACAATTTAAAAAAAAAAAAATACCCCTTTAAAAAAAAAGGCTAAACCATTTCATTGTGTGGAGGTGGGGGGGTATTAATGCACATTTTTAAAAAAAGCATAAAATAAAAACTTTCAAAAAAGTAATCTCTTAATGAAACAAAACAATATTATTGAAATGTTGGCTTACATTTTATAGTTCATCAAGAGTTCTCTGTGGAGAGCTTGCCGCTCCCTGGATTCTAGACATGGATTAACCAAAGGTTTAGGCTTAATTAATGGTACATCAGCTGGAGACAGCGCATCAGCTGTTGGTGAAATGCCATTATTGAGCTGAGCACTGTAAGCCTCAGCCACTGCTGCACTCAGCTCTTCTGCTGAGCATGGTGGTGGAGGTGGGGGGAAATCAGCTGCAGCATCTGGAGGATGGAATGTCTTGCCTTCTTCATTATCATCATCATCATTCAGATAATCTGGGTCAGGTTCTGGGAAACAGGTGTACAGGTCCTCTGTGGAGACATTTGAGCTGTATTCAATTTAACATCTTATAATACACTTGCAAAATGCACAAGATCTAAACATACTATAAATAATTTATCAAACTAAATTCAACTTTTTTTTATGTCAACAAGCAAAGTTAAAATAAAAAAAAAAAAAGCTCTTTAAAAATGCCTTTTTATAATTTTCAGAAAAATTTGAATGGCTAATTTAAGAAGATTTTTCATTAAAAAATATACTGTATTAAGTAGGTCATTAAATTAACATTGTTTCACCAGTTGCAATAACTTTATGTCTTGAGCTAAGCTTACCACTATACTTTGTAGGCCTAAATGTGCATATTTGAAAATATATTTGAAAACAAGCTGCCCATAGATGAATTTTTCTAACAGTTGAGACAAAATATTAATTAGAAATACCAATTAGGTTAAACAACTAAAAGAGCAAAAAAAATAGTAGAGAAATGTAACACAGTGCAATAAAAAGTTGGAGGTGAAGTGCACATTAACGAAACAAAAATCACTCAAGAGTGGAGAGCAAGATAGCAGTAAAAGAGCAGAAGAGAGCTGCAATTAAATAAATTGCTTAATGTCAACAAAGTAATGTGTATTTAAGAAATATTATTTACAAATCTACAAGCGAAGAGACATAAGTAGTGAATACAAATGTGTAAAGACAAAGATAGTATAAAGATAGTATAATAATAATATACCCAAAAAAAAAAAAATAAGAACAGAAAAAAAAGATAAATGAAAGGTTGTGACAAAGCTTGTAATGGTATTGTCAATTTTACCAAGTGTCTGTCACATTTCATACTAAAATGCTATTATATAATTCTACTTCAAACTCAATTTAGGCATGCCTTTTACAATTTTAAGGATGGTAAAAGCTGGATATTAGGAAGGGGTCCACATGCTTAGCTCATTGTCAACAGTGTTTGATGATATTGTCTAAGTAAAACTATAGACTCAAAATATTATAAGCAAATTGTTTAATTTTTAAACCTTCCCAGAAATAAACATACAATATGAAGGTAACAAATGTATTTTTAAAATATCTGAAAATAAGGCTGCCAATTATATTAACTGAAATTAGATGAATTATTATGTTTTTTGTTATAACACATAACTACTAATTAGACCTATGTTAACTTTTCTATTGAACAGTGAAGAAAAAATGTTTTAAAATGCATACTTTACAATGTGAAGACACCATACTACTATTACTATTATTTGCCTATCTGATGAAGGTAATCTAATTCAAGATTAATTTATGAAATACAAAATGAAATAAGTTTCCAAAATCATTATAGGCATCATCAGAAAATATTTACTATAAAAATGAGAATGAAGGCAAAATACTTGTGTTATAGATCTTGAGCATTTTTTTAAATCCGGACATTACATGAATTCAAACACTCGCTGTTTTTGTAATCATTACATCTTTATTTTGATATTTAATATGAAACTAGCGCGCTGTATAATGTGCTTGTCCATTTTCCAAAGATTCTAACCCAGTTTCCTTCCATTTAGCTTTCTTTTTATGTACGAAAAACAAATTTCAAATTTGTAAGTCACTTGTTGTTTTTCTTATGTTACCCGGATGACTTTACCTCTTCCTAGGGTTAAGACTATATTTTTTGATTGGCTAAGTATATGCTTATGAGCCCGGCAATATTTATTCTGATTTTGGAGCTGATTTATTTGATTCGTAAGCCAAGCTGTTTGATTCCATACAAAAAAAAAATTAATAGGGTGTTTCAATTAAATTACGATTTTCTTACCAAAATTTATTTCAAACAGCCAGTTTTGGACATAAATGTTAATGGTCTTATGTTATATTTGTTTGTTTGTTGTTGTTTTTTTAAAGAGAATAAATGGGCAAATGTTTGGAGTGAGCTTGGTACATTAAATGAAGTTAAATGCCTAGCTCTAGACCTACTAGATAGATCTAGATTTATAGAGAGAGAATATAGAGGATTCAGCTATTTAGGCAAGAATGGCTATCCTAACCTGTACTATACTACAAAAGATCATCTGTATTAGAAATGTATTAAATGAATAAACAAAAAACACAAACATTCAACACACATCTAATCATGCAAACATAAAATAAGTCTAAAAGTCTGTGTAGAAGTCACTATCCCAGTGACCTAATTTTGGTAGAAGAAGTGTGTTCATATTTTAATTTTTTGTGTTCGTATTTATGCAAATTTGTAAACATCTTAATGATTTCTTGTGAGGGGCTTTGCCTGGGGATCTTAATGTTTAGTTCATGGTTAATAGAATTAAAATCTGAGTTCATTGATGCCTTTATAAATATAGAGACTCTGAAATAAATTTGTCTGAATTAAATGAAAACACATGGCCTCTTTGACCTTTAGTATAATAACAAATATAGGATAGGGGTACAAATATAAGTAGTCATCCTTATTCTCCTTTAACTAAAGAAGATTTCGATACTTCATTTTCTTTTCTATGTCGAACCATTGTCAAATAATGCGCTGTCAAAGTCAAACTTTGAAATTTTGGCCTATAGGTGTCTCAATAGCATAAACTACTCTAGATGTTATGTTAGATCTAGACTAGTTAAGAATTCAAAAATGTATTTACTAATAAGTATTAATATTTGCACATCAGCTATTTTAGGAGTCTAGTACAGTTTAAAGCCATCTATTAGTAATACTATACTAAATTATACTATTATAGTCTAATACACGTTCAAAGGTATCCATTAGTCTAGTACAAGTTCAAATACATCTATTTAAGTCTAGAACAAGTTTTAAGACAGCTATTATTGTCCAGTACAAAGTTCAAACTGGCTGCAAGCAATTAAGTGGTTATATGTGGTTAAGCAATATTTGCTGATCTAAATACAAAGAAGAAAACCCTGCTATGCTGAAAACTACAACTAGATTCTATGTTCCAAACAAACACATCTACCTATTGTTCGGATGTTGCTAATGACATTTTTAAAATTGTTAACAAATTGAAAAGACTTTCGTCTGTTTTCTCGAAGCTCGCCGCTCTCGTCTGCTTCTGTGTCGTCATAATCAGGCTGCGGTGTTTCTGCCACACCTGTTTCAGAACTGGCGGGGCTTTGAGGAGTGCTGAATGCTGGGAACATTGGTTTGAAACAAAAAAATAATCTTCAAACGTGATCTAGGATTGGTCATTACCTTACTGATCAATGACTAGATTTAAATACCATATCAATTTCTGGAGATCAGAATGTAATTTACCTACTAGGTAGCGAAACCACACATTTTATGCATAGAGTGAAAATATGAGTAAGAACTCACCCTGGAAAGTAGGCGGGTGTCTAATCATTGTGTGCAGTACAACTAACCGAAGTAAACAGTGGACAGGACATTTATTTCAAGTAGGTCGCACAATGGAAAAACTAAGACATTCATGTCGCCCTTTGACCTGTGGCCTTTCGGTGAAACCGCTACTGGGCTAACAGCCAGACCCACTAATGAAGCCTGTCCTTCTCCCCCCGATAAGTTATTTACGCCTCCGGCAACAGTGAGCCAAAGCAGCTCGACTGGTCAGTGATAGGCCCTACTATCAGGAAATAAAAACAACTCCTGTCAGCGGTGAAGGTCAGGAGTAAAGCGGTCAGTGAAAACAGGGGAATGATTCGGTGGTCATTTTCCTACTCTGTCCCTCTTTCATTAAAAAAAGAATGAGGAGTGGAGGAAAAAAACCCAGTGATTTATTTATAGGCCGTCTAACACATAAACATCTGCTGGGTTTGGGCGGAAGCAAATCTTTTTATGGTTTCTGCAAACAGGAGAACGATATTTCAAGACTCACAAATGTAAGCTAAATCTACATGGAGGCGAAAAAAAAATCTTTATAGCCCAACATCATAGGTCTAATGTGTGCTAGAGCGTGACCTCCGTGACGCGATTCGATGTTAGAAGCAGGACAAAACTTGCTGTGACATTTCATTCAACATTAAATCCACATAACCACAGAAATACCTATACAGAAAATATGTGTCCACGATTAATTGGGAGAAGAAAGCTGAACTAATTATTTAACTCGTTATATTAGCCCGTGTTTTCACATGTTTATTGTGCGATGACTAACAAATGTATGGCCGGACAACAGTGTTTCTTACATTTACTAGGGACGCTCCCCTAAATACATTTTTTAAGAATCCGTTAGCGCCCTCCCCCCCCCCCATCTTATTTTGAGCTGGGGAACGTTCGGATATTGCGTAACCCCCTCCCCCCTCTATTTTTTCCTCCCCTAATAACAGATCATAACACAACTCAATTTCTACACCCCCCCCCCCCGGAAGAGTAACACAAGATTTCGAAAATTCCAATGACTTATTTAATTATCATTTTCCCAAATTAGCCTACATTTTTCATCATAGTATCGATAGAAATTATGGGCAAAGTATCGACTCCTATATCAGCGCTCCTATGACGTATTCAGTTGTTGTTCTATTACTGTACATAGAACTCGTGATATAGCCCTTCCGCGAAAAGTCAAGGGACCACTGTAACTGTTAATAATAATAATTTATCTTATAAAGCGCTGTTAAACATATTGTAGGCTCATGATGCTGTGATAACATAACAAACATAAACAAAAGCGTTAAAATGACTAACTTATCTAAAAAAAAGTTTTGCTATTTCATTTGAATATTTTTTTTTTGGTTTTGTTACGTAATAAATCTTAACACACCCCTCCCGCCTTGTAACAAATCAAATGTGTATACCCCCTCCAGTCTTTAGTCGTTACATAATATCCGAATGTTCCCCCCAAACGTTTTCTCGCATTCTGAGCTTCGGAAATGTATCCTATTCATTTCTTTTCAATTCAAAATATAAGATATCAGTTTAAATACGGTTAAATTAAATAGGGATGGGTTGTAAGCACGCCACACCACCCCCCACTCCACCACAGCCAGGGGCGTACCCTCCGTTGCCCTACAACGTTCAAAGATCTAATGGGTCGGAATACCGGGCGTGGCTGGTGGGTTAAGTACTACAGATTATACATTTCATCAGTAAATCCAAAAGTGTGTCACTAGAAAGATATCGGGTTGTTTCTTTTCAGCAAGAGATGCACTTCACAGAAGCAGTTCGTGCAACAGGAAGTCGCCATCGGAAGATGTGAACTCTTCCCAAACGAGGCATGCTAAATTAGGGGATTTTCAAGAATACACTGTTACACACATGCACACATTTATGCTTCAGATATATGGAGGGGAGGGGGCAATAAAGAGGAAGACGGGGTTAGGAGTATTTATCCCT
The DNA here is from genome assembly GCA_036873155.1 of Biomphalaria sudanica. Classification (NCBI taxonomy): domain Eukaryota; kingdom Metazoa; phylum Mollusca; class Gastropoda; family Planorbidae; genus Biomphalaria; species Biomphalaria sudanica. The sequence goes on along the minus strand of JAZGLO010004096.1, from coordinate 492,898 downwards.
TTGATGCAGCGTTTGAAGAGATTTGTTGCACATAGTACACTGTTAACGCCATAAAGTTATGTATAGTGGGCTATAAAATTGCATATTAATACATTTTGAAAGCATATTTAGAATGAAAGCGGTCGTTGAGTTATTAAGATACACATATTCAATAAAAAAAATAATGTTACTCTTGCTACAATAAGATTTAAGAAGCTTTTATTTGTGTGCTGAAGTAATGGAAGAACTGTAAGTCTTCAGAAAATTATAAATTATGTGAATAACATGTATAAACTAGACGTCCGATCCCGCGTCAGCAAGAGTAGTTGCCTTTGACTTACTGGCTCATATCTGTCCCAATGTAAAAAAATGTAGATATGGTATATAAACAACTGAGTTGGTTAAAGACTTTTTAACTTTTAAAAATTCATAGCAGAGTTTAGTTGTTTCGGTTGAAACAAAATCAATAATACACTTAAATAGATCTGAATTACTTTTTTTTTTTTTTGGAAAGACGATAAACGTAGAATTCATAGGCTTGGGGAAAAAAATATTGGAATTTTGATTTCAGTTTTCTGGTGTTGGCCATGTCAGAGTTATCCCGTAGTAAGTAATGTAACCTTTTCAGACCTTGAGATCTACCGGTACAAGGCAGACAATGTAAAGGTCATTATTTCTATGACCTAAGGTTCTCAAATTCAAAAACCTAAGTCTTCACCGGGATTTGAAACGGGGCGGCGAGTATCCCGTACCTAGCTCATTATTCCTCTGTCACCACTGACTTTATAGTAACTAGGCAAAAGAAAGTTATTCACTTCCTCGGTGTAACGTAATGGAAGCAACGTCTAATTTCGCCGATATTACTGGACTGAATATGGCCAAAATCCACACACACCCCCACACACACATATATATATATATATATATGCAAGGTTGTCATTGCCGGAAGTGGTAATGGATGTAAGCACTCCAATACCTATAAAATGCTTCCTATTGGCATGCGTCTCAAATAGCCTCTGACAACCAGTCCAACTTCTGGCCTTCACGTGTGGCTCAGATATTGAGTCCGGCGGAACTGTTCTCACAAACAGGAAAAGGGGAAAAGGCGAGTAACTGGCGCCTTAACCAGTAAGCTATCCATAGTCGCTTCGCGACCAAAGGAGGCCATAGCCTATATATATATATAACACGAAAAGGAAAATACACTTCAGCTCATTGTTCCTGTCACCGCTGACTTGATTGTCACTAGACAAAAGAAAGTTATTCACTTCCTCGGTGTAACGTCATGGATGCAAGTACATTCAAAATGGAACACAACTGATAGTGATACTGAACAAAATATTCAACTTCAGCTAATTTTGCCAACCCCTTAGCATTTATCTAATGTTTGTATAAAAGTTTGAAAACTATTGAATTTGTGTTTGCTTTACTTGTTAGGAAAATATACTTTTCCCAAAAGTCTGGCTTTTACTTTGCTATGATATAAACACATAATTTTATAATCAACAGAACTGTTAGCTATTGACGAAGAAAGAGTTCTTTAAAGTCTTACATAATTACGGAGCTTACACTAACAACTTTCAAGGGAGGCTACCAATGTGTCTCCCAGTCGATGGAAAGTAATGTCCCCCATTTCCGAAATCGGCGTTAGATTATTCTCAGTCCGATATCTTCCCAGGCCAGCTATTCTGAGAGCCCTATCACGGCGTAGACATCACGGATCTTTGTTAGCCAACCAAATAGAGACGACTGAGTCCTGTCTGATCAGATACTCTGTTTGTAACATGAGACACCATGAACTTTTGACCTCCAGAGCGATATGCAATCAAAGTCAAACTGTTAAGTGCGAAGGCACAAATACGGCACAAATACGCCACATAAAAAAATATAAACAATGTCAGGATCTATCTTCCCTCGAGAACCTTAGAGGGTAGGGGAGAGCAGTGTCATATCAAGACACAATATCAACACAAAACATTGCATGACTTGAGTGGCTTATCAAGTGGATTAAATGTTAGACAAGACAGTCCAGTGTGAGTTCTCCTCGGAGTTTATTTGATTCGACATATTTTCTTCCCACTCTTCTCTCGATAACCTTAGTGCTGCTATTTTAAATGTCCTGGTTATCAATAACAGAAAACCACTAGAAAATTCTGAAATTGTGTAAAATTCCCAAAGCAATTTTTTTACTGTAATGTCTTCTTTATAGATACTAAGGGAAACAATTCATATCAGAGATATATCATGTCGAGAACCAGATTGCTTACAAGATAACTGGATTTTCTCATTTCCTGCCCTCGACAGAGATGATTTCCTCGTTCCGTCTGAACAACGCAACATAATGTTGTTGTTCCAGCCAGTCAATCAATAACAGAGACACAGATGCTGACATTGTCTTGCCATAGACTACAGGATACCGTGTCGTGTGAGTAGATCAGCAAGACGACACAACCGACAGGGCAATAGGAGATACAACAAATAGGAAGAGGGTGGGGGGAGTGAAATTGTAAAATTGGTCACTAGAAAATCATAACATCATAGCGTGATTGTTTATTAGAGAATGGATGGTCACTAGAAAATCATAACATCATAGCGTGATTGTTTATTAGAGAATGGATGGTCACTAGAAAATCATAACATCATAGCGTGATTGTTTATTAGAGAATGGATGGTCACTAGAAAATCATAACATCATAGCGTGATTGTTTATTAGAGAATGGATGGTCACTAGAAAATCATAACATCATAGCGTGATTGTTTATTAGAGAATGGATGGTCACTAGAAAATCATAACATCATAGCGTGATTGTTTATTAGAGAATGGATGGTCACTAGAAAATCATAACATCATAGCGTGATTGTTTATTAGAGAATGGATGGTCACTAGAAAATCATAACATCATAGCGTGATTGTTTATTAGAGAATGGATGGTCACTAGAAAATCATAACATCATAGCGTGATTGTTTATTAGAGAATGGATGGTCACTAGAAAATCATAACATCATAGCGTGATTGTTTATTAGAGAATGGATGGTCACTAGAAAATCATAACATCATAGCGTGATTGTTTATTAGAGAATGGATGGTCACTAGAAAATCATAACATCATAGCGTGATTGTTTATTAGAGAATGGATGGTCACTAGAAAATCATAACATCATAGCGTGATTGTTTATTAGAGAATGGATGGTCACTAGAAAATCATAACATCATAGCGTGATTGTTTATTAGAGAATGGATGGTCACTAGAAAATCATAACATCATAGCGTGATTGTTTATTAGAGAATGGATGGTCACTAGAAAATCATAACATCATAGCGTGATTGTTTATTAGAGAATGGATGGTCACTAGAAAATCATAACATCATAGCGTGATTGTTTATTAGAGAATGGATGGTCACTAGAAAATCATAACATCATAGCGTGATTGTTTATTAGAGAATGGATGGTCACTAGAAAATCATAACATCATAGCGTGATTGTTTATTAGAGAATGGATGGTCACTAGAAAATCATAACATCATAGCGTGATTGTTTATTAGAGAATGGATGGTCACTAGAAAATCATAACATCATAGCGTGATTGTTTATTAGAGAATGGATGGTCACTAGAAAATCATAACATCATAGCGTGATTGTTTAGTAGAGAATGGATGGTCACTAGAAAATCATAACATCATAGCGTGATTGTTTATTAGAGAATGGATGGTCACTAGAAAATCATAACATCATAGCGTGATTGTTTATTAGAGAATGGATGGTCACTAGAAAATCATAACATCATAGCGTGATTGTTTAGTAGAGAATGGATGGTCACTAGAAAATCATAACATCATAGCGTGATTGTTTATTAGAGAATGGATGGTCACTAGAAAATCATAACATCATAGCGTGATTGTTTATTAGAGAATGGATGGTCACTAGAAAATCATAACATCATAGCGTGATTGTTTATTAGAGAATGGATGGTCACTAGAAAATCATAACATCATAGCGTGATTGTTTATTAGAGAATGGATGGTCACTAGAAAATCATAACATCATAGCGTGATTGTTTATTAGAGAATGGATGGTCACTAGAAAATCATAACATCATAGCGTGATTGTTTATTAGAGAATGGATGGTCACTAGAAAATCATAAAATTATAGTATAATTGCTCATTAATAATGGGTGGTCACAAGAAAGCAATACCTCAACACGGCCAATCCACGGAGGAATAGATTGTCAAAAGAAAAGATCTTATAGCATAGCTGTTCATTGCAAGCATCAATCTCAGCACAACAGACAACTTGATCAACTTTAACTTCAAAATGTTATAAAGTCATCCAATGCTCGGAAAGAAATAGAGCTGGCACAATTTACAGAGAAGTAGGAGAACAAATCGTACACACACACAAAAAAACGCGATTGTGGTTCCTTGTTCTATTCTCAAAGTCTAAAAAAAACAACATTGAATGTGTTCAATTTTAAATAAGTTTCTTATCTTTTGAAATCGATATTTTCCCAGTCTCCACAAAGTGGTGTTTAAATCTAGTCTCTTATTTATCTAAACACACTCTTGAGAGACACAAATGTCAAAGGTTTCAAAAGCTAACAACTTATAAAAAATTAAATATATAATTGCTCAGTCTGAAAGTGTTCTACACAAACTCTGGTAACACTTCCCTGAATTGGGTCAAACAGTGTCTATTTCAATGCAAAAGAGACAGTTTTCAGTTGACTGTGTAGCACTTATAGTAAGGACTTCAACGACAACTAGGGCATTTAAAATACAAACAAAAAATAGGGCAATGACCAACAACGACCAACAAACAGGAAACATTCGTTCAAAAAGTCATAAGTTCAACAATGCAAGATGAATTCATTCAGCTGAAGTATTGGAGATAAGGAAATAGGGTTTTCAAATTTTATCTAAAACTTTTGAATTTCAATACAATTTAATTTTGTTTCAAACAATTAGAGATACCCTTATCAATCAACTCACACAAACGTTGAACCAGAGTAAGCAGAAACAAGGACGGACACTCGTGGGTTTTTTTTACATTTACTGACAACAGGTTCACGACGGACAGATAAAGGGGAGAGCACACTGGCAAATCAACAATCAACAGGTGCATCAAACATGGCGGCCAAGACTCTGAGGAGCCCGGCGGCTGCAGGATCGCCAGTGACCTGACAACAAGCTGGGGGCTCCCGTTATCCTACTTTTGTCCCAGCGATCACACGACAGTGGAGCTCGTGTGGCTAACTGAAGGACACGCAAGTCTTCTTTCTTTTTATTGTGGAAGTGAACATTGTCTCTGTTTCAGAGTTTGTCGTGAACGAAAGTTAAGTCAAGCAATGGGACAGAGAGGGGGGGGGGGGGAGGGGAGATCGCATTTTTTGGTACGGAGGTTCAGATAGAAAAATAGGTGGGGGCGTTTACGTGGGGAGGCCAGTTTGAGACAATTAAGATGTGGCTGACCGTTGAGCATCTGTGTTTAATCACCGCCTAATGTGAAACACATAAAACAAGTACCCAGGGATAGATTTAACAGGGGCCTTGACAATAAAGGGGTTCCCACAATGAAAAAAAAAGCCACATTTCAACGGGTCTGTAACTTTACTTTTTTTTTTCTCATTTTTATCAACAATACTTAAAACCTTACATTTCTTAACAATGTCGTGATTAAAAAAGTGCCCGCTTCTAATGTGCTCGTAATATACAATAGTAACTTCCGAATTTACAACATTACGTCAACTCTAGACATTTTTCTGTGACTAAAATATGCATATTAAATAATTTTATTTTTTGAACGAAGGAAAATTAAATTTAAATTACAAGTAGGCTACTCTATTTCTTTTATTATATGACATGCTTTTAGATATTAGTATTTTTTTATTTATAAGTGGATTTTTATAAAAGCTTACGAAAAACTGTAGGGTCCTCCACATCATTAAATCCGGCCCTGCACGTCCTTATATAATGAAACATCCTGTTGGACCAATACTTCTATTTCATAACCCTAATTTGTCTTCCGTGTCGAATGATTTCAGATTATCAGTGCCCAACCATTATAGGTTGTCCTCTAGGTCTCTGCTGCTTCATTACAATGGGATGGGGTTTCGAAAAGCTGGACCGCACTGCGTCATATGTCCCGCCCACAGAAGTTACGGTGAATGACTTTGTGTGTGTGTTAAAAAAAGGAAAAAAAAAAGGGGGGGGGGATGAAATAAAAAATGATAAAGAATAAAATGAGTCCAAACCAGTTCAAAGGCTTAAGACAAAAGTTTATATAAACAGAGATGAGCAAATATTTCCAAAAAAAAAAATAAAACATTTTAAAATGCAAAATCTAAACACCTATCTAAACATCTATAGGGTTGAAGTATTCTTTGGGTGGGTAGGGAAGTGAATCTGGAGACATGAACAAGCCATGCACAAGTTGAACATTGCAATGCATTCTTACCTTCTGCTCTCATGTCTTGGATAGTGGCTCCTCGCGGCATGGTCGTCCGGCTCTCACCTCAAGAGTTAAGGCACTTCCGGTTTACTTAGCTCCCTCTGGAGTAGTCTGTTTTGTCTAAAGCACGCGCGCACACATACACAAATCAGACGCCCAGTGATCAGGCTTTTAACTGGTCACATGGTTCAGTGGGAACCAGAAACTGTTTTTCTTTTCTCTCCTCGGGAGTTCCCGCTTCAAATAATCCACATCTAGATCTACACCAAGTTTTTAAATTCCCAGAAATATTTCGACTTAACGTCTTTCGCTTGTTTAGCTTCGATGTATCTGTATCACTTCAGTAATCTGACTGGATTTATGTTGGCAGTACCCGTCATATCATCTGTGAAGTATACATTTCCTCATCAATGCATAAACAGAACTCAAAATGATAGACACAATATAACACAATTCTTACGTTGACATCAAGCTCGGCTGAGTACGACGCGTACACGGGAGTGTGTGTTTAAGGGCGATGGCGAGTGTAAAGTGCACTTAACAGGGCTTGATATAGCGAGTCTCACTAACGTCCCGGCAGCCACAGTCTACAAAGTCAAATTTCACGAAAGTCTTACGTTAGAGTAGGACATTTCCGAAACTATTCTTTGACAGTTCTACTAAACAATACTTACAATAAGAAAAATGTATCATATTCTATGCAAATACGAACGACCAACTTTAAGGAAGTGAAGTGAAATGTTCTTGGAAAAGTTGAACAATATTCCGAGAGCTTAAAATGCACACAATTTTTCATAGTCGATGACAATACATGAATAAAAAAAATTATAGTGTTAATTGATTAATTCTGTTTTATGTAGAAAATGTCATATTGCGGTGGTTTTGCGGTTCTTCCCCTTAGAGAAGTATTTTTTTTTTGGTTTGTTATAAAGTATTATATATATATATATATTGCTTGTTGAAGATGAACTTTCTGAATAACTTAATTCTCATTGGACCGGTGCTATTCCAGTTTCGGAACGCCATGCTTCATTTAAGCTTAACTCTAGAACTGAGCACTCCATTAGGTGTGAAATGCTAGGTTCTTGTTTTTAAATAAAATGTCTACTAGTGTTTCAGTAAAAGTAAAAATTTTTAGTTTTAGTTGAGAAAAAAAAAAGAGTTCTATCACTAGATCAGTGTGCTCCCCCCCCCCCCCACCCCACTATTTCGTGGGAATATATTTCAGTCTAACATTTCAGATCAGAATTTAAAATTACAAGTGAAAGTGAGAAAATCCACAAACCGATTCACGGCAAAGTTTGATGAGCGTTTGCGAAACATTCTTAGACTAGATGGGATGATAGTTATCAATATGTTATTAGACGCAGTCTAGACAGGACGAAGTTATCAATATGTTATTAGACGCAGTCTAGACAGGACGATATTCACCAATCCTTTGTTAAGCACAGACCTATATGTGATGATATTCGTCAATATGTTCTTAGACACTCGTTGAAATAGCAATATTCATCTTCATTGCCTGAACAGTGGCACAAATAAACGAGGCAACGATCTATAACAATCAGATGGACTAGCCTGTTTGAACATCGGACGGCTATTAGGAAAATAATCACCATAGGAACAGCAACACGTCATCTCTCCACAAGAATCAATTCAATTAGTTTTTCATTTTTTAACAGATCAAGATCTTTTCAAAAGGAATCTGCCTCAAAAACACACAGCGACATCGTAAGTCAATGACTGAAATGTCAAGTGTGACAACTTCCTAGAGTCACTGACTATAAAAGCCAACCAACTATTGTCACCATTATTAGACAGCCAAAGAATATATCCCGAGGCGTTGAAAATGACACAACAAAATGAAGTTACATCTACAGTTCAAACTGAAATAATAACACAGCACAGATGAATTAAAAATACACACTTTCTAGATATTACAGTACAGCAATATCTTCAGGCCACGGTATACATTCGATCGACCAAGATCTATGAGACAGAAGGTTGGTCTAATAAAAATCACGCTTAAGATAAGTAGAGTATTCACAAAATTAAACAAGAATAACATTTGTTACAAAATACTTACAAACAAACTATGAGAGCCTTTATATGAAGTATGGTTGTATCTAATTAATTGTTTGTTTTAAAATTACTAATTCAGCTTATATCACCACCTAAGTCAAGTACAATTTCTTTCCCTTGTCCGAAGTACCAAAAACAAAATTACCAATAATTAATTAATTTGCTGTTGTTGTTTTTTTTTAATTGACTCTTGTGTTGTTGGGTAAAAGTAACAATTTTGAGAAATTTCAGATTGATTCGAGATTGGTTGTCGGAGAAATAAGGTCTAAACACTTTTTACCAGACAGACAGAGTGAGTTGATAGAAGCTTTGTAAATACTTCAAAGAATTAAAATTCCCCTCATAATTTTTTGTTTAACAATAGAGATCTATCCAATGTTTATGTGTTTGTGTGTGTGTGTTTAATGGTGCATAAATATCCATAAAGATGAACAACTGTTTAAGTCAACTTTTAAAAACCTTTAGTCGTACACTGCTACATACGATGGTCTGGAGTTCGATTCCCTGTAAAGACTAACATTGTCATTGCAGATTTAGGCTTTCAAAGCTCAACTAGCATTAATAGGTACCCGAAGTAAGTAAGGTAAAGAAAAAACGGTTGGCCGCTGTTCCAACTGATCACAAGACACTTTACATCATCTTTTAACTAGACCTCTCAATCATCTTTTATCTAGACCTCTCAATCATCTTTTAACTAGACCTCTCAATCATCTTTTATCTAGACCTCTCAATCATCTTTTAACTAGACCTCTCAATCATCTTTTATCTAGACCTCTCAATCATCTTTTAACTAGACCTCTCAATCATCTTTTAACTAGACCTCTCAATCATCTTTTAACTAGACCTCTCAATCATCTTTTATCTAGACCTCTCAATCATCTTTTAACTAGACCTCTCAATCATCTTTTATCTAGACCTCTCAATCATCTTTTAACTAGACCTCTCAATCATCTTTTATCTAGACCTCTCAATCATCTTTTAACTAGACCTCTCAATCATCTTTTATCTAGACCTCTCAATCATCTTTTAACTAGACCTCTCAATCATCTTTTAACTAGACCTCTCAATCATCTTTTAACTAGACCTCTCAATCATCTTTTAACTAGACCTCTCAATCATCTTTTATCTAGACCTCTCAATCATCTTTTAACTAGACCTCTCAATCATCTTTTAACTAGACCTCTCAATCATCTTTTAACTAGACCTCTCAATCATCTTTTATCTAGACCTCTCAATCATCTTTTAACTAGACCTCTCAATCATCTTTTATCTAGACCTCTCAATCATCTTTTAACTAGACCTCTCAATCATCTTTTATCTAGACCTCTCAATCATCTTTTAACTAGACCTCTCAATCATCTTTTATCTAGACCTCTCAATCATCTTTTAACTAGACCTCTCAATCATCTTTTAACTAGACCTCTCAATCATCTTTTAACTAGACCTCTCAATCATCTTTTAACTAGACCTCTCAATCATCTTTTAACTAGACCTCTCAATCATCTTTTAACTAGACCTCTCAATCATCTTTTATCTAGACCTCTCAATCATCTTTTAACTAGACCTCTCTGTATCAATGGAAAACTTAATGTTACAAAAATATATAATAATAAGGCTAGTCTTCGAGTCCGAAGATTAATGAGGAATGCAGTATATTAACCGGGAATTTTGTTTTCTCAAGGAAGGGGGTGAGGTTGGCTAAAAATATGATCCATTATTTTTTAATCTAAAATTCATTAGTTATTAAGGACCAAACAATCACTCTATTGAGTTGTATATAGGAGTGCTACGTGCGCATGTTAGTGTCAATGTGGAACGGTGCGAATGCGTGTTGAAAGAAGAGAACCAAAATGGAGGAATAGAAACGAAATGGTGGTATTAGTGTTCATGAAGATTAAATTAATTATAATCTATGACGTTGACGTTTTGTGTTGTTGAATTATTAAGGGTCTCTTCACATTACAAAACGTAACAAGGAGTAAAAGTATTTTCTTATGTTATTCTTGATGTAAAAGATAGGAGCAGTCTCTCTTCAGGTCAAAACATTGGACGTAGAACAAGTCATGAGAGAGAGGAGCATGTTCAAAACGTGTCCACGAGAAACACTTGATATGTTCGCGGAGCGCCGACTACTGCCAACACCTGGGCCAGTCAGAATGTCCAAGAGCAAACGGGATTGTTGAAATGCTCTAAGCCATTCTCCAAGTGTTGCCCCGCACAGCGCTAGCAGGGCGTCCTTACTTCATTGCCTCCAAAGAGAACGGGGCAAGGGCCGGGGAGGGGGGGGGGGGTTAGGGTATTCGGGGGCCCAGATAATCACTCGACAAACAAACCTGTACATCCGCAGCTCTCTCTCGTGTTAGCGTACAGCTGGAAGAGAAGAGCCTATATAAAACCTACACCTTGTACTTGGTGATGTAAGTGTTTGAACAGAACAGCAGCAAACTCAACCAGCAAAGTTACAAACAGGAGAGAAATCTTCTAACACACAATACCTGGGTCAACAAAACGTGAGGTTATTTTGCCCTTTGACCAAACAAACAATTATAAGAATCTGTTGAAAAGCAGAAATTGCAATTCCTCCTTCAGAACGTGATATGTACTAAGTTGAACATTTCAATAATGATTTTTAAAAATACATTTTAAAAAAAGACAATATCTTAAAATAAAATCAAATATAAACTAATAAAAAATACTTCGTTCAAACCGGGTATCGAACCCGTCAGAAGCGTGAAAGTGTGTATTTACCAATTCAGCAACCGGAACTTCAAACTTTTGCGATTATTCATTCATTGATATTATCATTATATGGACATCTAGATCTAGTTATTATTATTATATCCCTGTAGCTTTTTTTATATAGCGCTACTTTCATGCTTATAGCATGCTCAGAGCGCTATGGTCCAATCTTATTTGTGGACCAGTGTGTGTGTGTGTGTGGGGGGGGGGGGGTTATCTAAGAGAAGGTTTTCCGTGCTGCCTTTAGGCGTTCAGTAAACATAACTCTGCTCGAGTCGGGTGTCGAACCTCGAGGCCCTTTCATAGGTAGCCAAGCCAAGTTCAAGCGTACGTAGCCCCTCACGCATCTCACTAATAATTTAATAATAATGATAATAATAATAATACTGAACATCTGCTGTACTGGGATATGCCTATTCTGACCGACAAAACGGTAGATTTCAATCGCCCGGATCTGCTGCTCATCGATAAAAAAGAAAAAACCGCTACCATTATCGATATCGCCGTACCACTGTCTCATAATTTAAGAAAAACTGAGATAGAAAAACAAAGAAAATATGGGAACCTAGGCTTGGAGATTAAGCGTCTATGGAAATTGTCCAAAATAACAATATACTCCATTGTTATATCAACCGAGGGGATAATAACAAATGACCTCACAGACACCTTCAAGGCCCTTAACATTCCTAGGAACATTTTCGTTGCCTGTCAGAGGGCGGTACTGCTGCAGACCTGCCACATCACCAGAAAATTCCTCAGTGAAAACTGTTAAAGGGACTACGATGAATCTTGTTTCTCTTTAGCGAAACTCGACCCTGGCAGCGCCGGAGAATGACTACTCGTTCATTTCTAACATAATAATAACAGTTAAATTTCTAAGAAAATCGTTAAGAGGCATTTTTGAGATCAGGTGTCCATGTTCCTACAGGTTCCATGAAGATCTGACTTGAATAGAGGTATTGTAAAAACAGTAAAAGTATATCGCTATTATATTTTCAAACGTCTTAATCTTTCTTCACAAAAACCGTACTACACGATTCTTCTATGCCAGAGAAAGCGGAGTGAAGTCTCTCGCAGAATAGCAAACACTTTCAATTTAGGACAACAACATCAGCGGTTTGAGCTTTGCACGTGTTTTTTGCAGTTAAACAAACGGAGTTCTCTAAAAGTTATTTTACCCACGACAAGGAAGTTATAACATTGGTCAAGTATCGTTTTATTACACGATGTAGCGAGTATGTGAAGTCAAAACAGCTTCCAAACACACAAAAAAATAATATTTACATTGATCAATCAAAATTATGGAAAAAAAAAACATCTCCATAACATGAGCAGCGTTTATTTCCTAAATAGTTTGTCCCGAGCACCAGGCTTACAATAACAAGCTCTTTGCCTTGTGTGTTTTGATGCATCCTTGATGTCTCCCCCCCCCCCCGAAGGACAAAAAAACTGTAGTCACGTCTATTAGATTAAAACAAAAGCAAGCATGAAGGATCAGGGTTACTTCAACCCCCCACCAGCACCACCGCTTGAGAAAAAATATGGCTCTGAGATCAATACACTACATCTGAGTGGTGAAGTGTGCTAAAAGATTGGTGTCAGCAGGAGTCGTTCTGGGTGCATTTGTGTTGTCGACTAATCAGCTCTTTTTGGTTTCTTTTGACCTCTTAATTGAAACGTTAATGATCGTAAAACTGAATTAAAGAATGCCTCAGTGCTGATATGAAGGCGGAAGTAATGGTGGATCAGGGGGTCCAATCGGCGATGGCCTTCACGCGAGTCTCACTAAACAAAATTTGACACGGCTAGAGTAAATGTTTGAAGTGCAAGGTCCCTGAAATGAACTCTGGGGCCAGGACCCAGTAACTTTGAGTTGTTCAGCCTAAAGCTCTAATAGTGACAGAAAATGCATTCCTCTCAGCTAAAGAAGCTGGGGACACTTGAACAAGACGGACACCACTGTTTCCTGACTTCCAGCAGTGGACGAAAAAGTACTTAATAATTTCCGTGGAATACTTTCACAATCTATTCCAGACCGCCCATGATCAAAATATATCATTGGGGATTTGTTAAAAACGTTCATGCCATTTGTTTACATTAATTAAATAATAAAATATAGGAAACAGAGAAACAGGAGAGGAAGCGTCAAGGGCAATGAATGCGACATAATAAGTAACTTTGACACAAATTTAATTTTCACGAAATGTACACGTTATGTTCTCGTGGTTAGAATAAATAAGATATTTACAGCAAACTGAGTTATAGAAGATACTCATAATACTGTAATTACGCGTCAAGGCCTTTTTTGTTTGCATAAACATGTGGTTTACAATTAATTAACTTCGAGCAATAACGTCAATACGAGATATTGCTCACAATAGACATCAGAATTTTCATACGAGTACAACAGATTTGTAACTTTTTCTGAGGAATGGGTATATAAACAAGGGCTCGTTCAGTTTTCAAATAAGTGTATAGTGTCTACTTTTGTGAATCTACAAGTGAAATTAAATTATATTATGTATTTGTAGTGTGTGTGTTCAATATTATCGTGATTCCAAGTTGTTTTATTTCGTAAAGAGGATTTCTGTTCTGTTTCCGGCAATACATCGCAATTTGGGTGATCAGACAAAGTTCTGAAATAAACAGCATCGTATTTCCAACCCTACAATCTCACCCGTATCAAAAAGAGGGAGATTGGGAGAGATTTCGAACAAACATATGTCAAGGACACTATAATTTAATAATGAACGAACTCTGCTGCCAACTAAATGAAAAAAAAATAGCGTGAGCTACTATAGAAAGAGGTTAGAAATTTGTTCTACAGTGCTAGAAAGTGCAAAACAAAACAAAAATAATAATGATAATCCCGGTATCTTATAAAAACAAAACACGTAGCTTATCAACGCTTTCTATAATTCCTTTATTAGCTAGTCCACCATAGATGCAAATCTCCAATAATGAAGTGAATCCTCTCTGAAATCACAGAAAAAAAAATCTGGAACGTGGAATAGTATTGCTTTGTCTGAGTCAGACATCTTCGTTAATGATACTTATTGACAGAACACTAAGTCTGGAAGGAAAAAACATGTCACGATATAACGACTGGACCATGTCGATAAGTACATCATAATAGATCTAACAGCGTTGAGAAAATGTGTAGCTTTACGGAAAGGTTAACTTAGAAGTTAGTATGCAGCATGTAATATATTGTCTAATGTCTGGACAAGTTTTGATTCTGATACAGTGATATGTTCTGGAAGCAAAACATTCACGTCTGGCATTAGATATCACCATTTGTTTGGAAACTTCACGCAACTAGCATGTATTTGTGTATTCCAATGTAACAGTAAATCTTCTAATAGATTCATTATCGACTATTTTTTTACAATGATCCCGAAAAGATTTGGTTTCAGTTGTATATGTCCTGGAGGAATGTATTCCAATCTAGTAGTTTCAGTTGTATTTGTGTCTGGTTTTCTTGAGTTATTTAACAGATATCTTCCGTTATCCAGCAGCTTGTCAGTATATTGCCAAACCCTTGTAAAAATATTCTTTAACAAGTAAATAATGACAAGTTCAGAGTAAAGTTGATTTCTCAAGTAATAAAAAATAACTGTTGCAGTAACTATAGGGCACCGCTTGTTATTTTTGAGAACTTTTACGTTACCTTAACACAAACAACAAATGCATAAAATAATTAAAAACAAAAAGAAAAAAAAAGCGTATGTAATGGAATGAACCGCACAATTACTGCAACACCTCTTAATGCTGCAAGATTTGTCTGCCTTTTAATAACAGTGGGAAGCGTGGTCGAGAGGCCAAGTACGCTTGAACTTGGCTTGGCTTGGCTACCTAGAAGGGGGCTCGAGGTTCGACTCGGGCAGAGTTGTTTTTTACTGAGCGCCTAAAGGCAGCACGGAAAACCAACTCCTAGATACCCCTTCCCCCCACAAACGAGACTGGACCAAAAGCGTTCTCAGCATGCTATAAGCATGAAAGTAGCGCTATATAAAAGCTATAATAATATAATATTAAAATTATTAATTAACTAACTGGTTAGGTTTCTGACTGATTCCATGTGTTGTCCTGAACAATGAATAATTGTGCAAAGTTTCAACTTGATCCTAGAATAGGAAGTGGGAGAAATAACGTGTACAAGATTTGTACTAGAACTAGACAGAGTTTTTTTTGTGTTTTGTTTTTAAAGCATAAAGTATGGTAACTTCGCCTTTAGTATTTCAGTTCAAGACCTTTATTAGCACAATCATGACAATGTCACTTCTACATCGAAGAACTTGAACCAAAAAATCAGTAAGTGCCCCGCACAAAATTAATCCTCCCTAAATAACATGTCAATGTTCAGATGCGGAAAGTGCGCAATATAATCCATAGAAATCATACGCTATCTTATTAGATAATATCGGTATAAATGTATGGTATCTGGTATTTGATACTGATTACAAACAAAACAACTAAAGAAATATACTACATTCCAAATCATTTTGCTAAGTCATCGTATCTGAATTCCGTACAAAAAAACATAAAAAATATTTTGAATGTTAAAACAATATATGCAAGTCTTTACAATTTAACCAAAATAACACTGTACAAAAATGTTTCAGAATCAAAACTTATGGAGTGTACGGGAAGTCGATCTACCATCGATTTTCAATTTTAGGTCGCCCAATAATCAATAAGCCAATAGACGTTGAGATCGACTCCAACAAAATATTATTATTTAGCTTCACTTAGCCAGGTACCTGGCTTTCAATGTTCTATGCAGGCCTACGTAAGACACAAAGCTTACATTCGTCTAAATGAAGAATCTAGATTAAGAAAAATTGAGGGGTTAAAATCTGAGTTGTTTACACGTTAGAACAAAAACACAATTGTATTCTCCTAACAGTGTAAAACATTAGGAAGCATAACACAGAAACCAGAGGACGGACAAGGATGCCAATTTCTTTTCCTATACAGTCAAATGCCTTCAAACATTGGCAAAAAAAAAAAAAGAGTTCTGTTTGCTTGGCGTGCTGGAGAATTAATTACTGTCATTTCCGGTTTGAATCTGAGAGAATCAGCGTATCCCTTTCTCATATACCAACAGCAGATGTAGCATAAGCTCTAAGGGTGTTTCTTTCATGGACAGGCGTTAATGAAACAGTGATATATCAGTTTTTCTTTAGGTGTTCTTTCTTTGTCTCTTTCTCTCACTCTGAATTCTCTATTTCTCCTCTAGAAAATGGAACAAATTACATATTGCTACAACATATGTTCTCTCTCTCTCTCTCTGTCAAATGTTACAAAATGAAATACATTACTACGTCAGATATTACCCCCCCCCCCTGCTTTTTCTCTCAGTCTAAAATAACGGAATCCCACATTTTTAAAGCTACGCTTGTTATGGCAATGTATAGTTACATAATTAAATTGGGTATACTAGTCATAATTTCATCGACTACTGCAATGACTTCATATAAACGACACAAGAAAGAAAAAAAAAACGATTCCCATAGCAACAGCCTGCTTCCATGTTTAACCTTCACGTAAAATCGATTAATTTAGGTAAGCTAAATAGATTTTATTGCGATAAGTTAATCGATTTCACATTAAGGTTAAACTTTTTAGTGAATCTACTTTGAATATGTTCAAGTGAAGGGATGCCAACACAACATTATGTTAGTCACTGAAGAAAGCCTGATCTTAATAAACACACACTCTGACATCTATTCTACATGTGTGTATAGAAACTGTTCCATGGCTGAGACAATGCAAGTCACATAATTGCAAGTGACAACAACTTTCCCTGGAGAAGCAGCAAACTTTACAACAAGACAAAACTTGACAGGTAACATAATGCATGTCATGAGTCATTCTGGTCGCAGCATAAACTAGTCAATTTTTAATGAGGGGCTTCGACTTGTCCCTCTGACCCATCTCCTCTACCAGCTGATTGTCATAACATTGCCTTGGTGGTATAAATGATGGTAATCTTTCAAAAGGCGCCGTCATCGTCAAACTATTGAGATGAACGATTCTTCTCTTAAGTTGAACCTTACATTAATGGCGCTGTATGACCCGCATGTTTAGGGTGAAATATGTATCGATATTACTGATAATGGAATCGATACGTAGTCGTCATTGTATTATCGACTGGATTTTAACGTTTAAAATATTATTTTTTCCTGTTCTTGGTTGAAGGAAATCCTATCAGCAGTAGTTCACATAATATTGACTCTGTTATTCCCAACATTCCCAGAATACCATTTCCATGTCATCTGCATACAACAGATTGTCCTTGGAGGTGTTTCTAGCATTTTGGCATAAAAACATGTATATGAGTTCCTGCAATGATTAATTACACACACACACAAGTAGATAAAAAATCCACATTGCTTTTAAGGCTCGGAATTACAAAAGCTTCATAAATAATACAATGACATGTTAAGGCAGAATGTACAGAGATATAGACTATAGGAAATTGGGTACATTTGTAGTTGGAAATTGCTGCCGTTGTTTTGCTTTAGTTTCGGCACTTTTATAAAACTGCTCATATTTAAGTCGTAAACAGATAATCTAGGCGACCGTAAAATAATGTGTAAAAGATAACTGTGAATGTTGTATTGTATATATTTTGCTCTGATGCGTGATTCAGACTTCTGACATTTTCAGTCTGTGTATGCCAGTGGTGAGTCCTAAATGTCAACAGCTTCTAGATCTAAATGACAGAGTGAATTTGTTCGTGCAGAAAAAGAGAATTGTCAATTAATAGCATTGAGAGAAGGACTGACATAGACCGCGATGGCTTGGTGGTATTAACGGCCAGCATCGAGTTTGAAGTGGCCAAGTGTATGACCGGCGACAAGATAAGCGGTGGTGGGCAGGTCACGCCGACCATAAGCATTGAGACTGCGGCTAGACTAATGACTTGCTGGTGATCAGTATCAAAAAAAGGGGGGTAGAGGAGGCGCTTTTAAACACTTAGACACACTGGGAAAGTGAAACATTATCAAATAAAATAATAGATCAAATAAAGTATGTAGGCCTATTCAGGTCTCTTCAGGCAGCATGAGAACTAAAGAAATATTATTTAGACACGTCATAGGCATAAAATGTATGAATAAAGCTAACTAGCCTGTGTTGTTGTTTTTTTTGGGGGGAAAGGAGAAAAAAAAACACAGATGTGGCCTACTGCATTGTGATTCTGAATGTTTGTCCAGCAGCGAATGTTGCCCCCAGAAATTTCGAATTTCGACATTGATTATGAAATAAGATGAGATTGACACAGCCACTCTTGAGCTCAGGACACCCGACACTTCAGGACAATGATAGAAATTGGAAGCCAGATTCAAAGCCAAAACCTAAACGTATACTTTCGACTAAATTACAACGTACATAACATCTAATTGTATCACGTAATTCAGTACCGACAAAGAAAAGTGTGAAGTGTTTTGATATAGTCCTTAACTTACTTAAACTTTAAATTTAGATCCTCCAGCGCATTTCGGCATGTTGGCGTTTAATGTGACTGACTGTATAAGCCTATGTCAAAATTTTGTTACGGCTTATTTCTAACTAAACAAGTAAGCTGTTGTGTATAGTATGCTAACAAAAAAAAATACAGAAATAAACTGAAAATATTGTTTCATTTAAATAAATCAATAGAAATGAGACTTTAAAAAAATGTGTTTCCCAAATGGAGTACATTCTAAACTTCACATGTTGCTCAGAGCAGGGAAACTAACAAAACAATGAAGAAGAAAGTGATAGGTCTAATTCAATCATGCTCCAAGTTGACAGATTGCTCGGGTGGAGAACATAAACATTTAACATGCCATTACTAGCCATTCAAAAACAACGAAAGACCGAAGGGGCGTAGCTGCTAGCTACAGAGAACAAGGATTTAGAGTAAGGTAGCAGAAAAATTAAGTAGACATGACAATAAATCAAATGGTTGGGGGAGGGGGAGGGACAGTGCATGTTCATGAGAGGCAACTTATTATAAAAAAAAAAAAAAGAGCGAGGAGAGAGAGTTTGTTTTTTTGTTTTGTCTTTGCTTTAAGCCTACACACGTGGGTTCACATCTCTATTTAAAATTTTAAAAAAGTAAGCTACGCCAGTGAGTAGATCTACTTGTGACATCTGGTTTACAGGGGCATGACACTGTGAAATTAAGTGAATGATAAATAGAACTAGACAATCTCTCAAGTAACGCCCCGGGATAAAGGTGAATGGTAAGAGCATGGTAAGATTTGATGCTGGCTACTGTGTGTGGGTGGGGGTGGGCGCCCTGGGAAGCGCATTTATCACGTGCAACTCCTTACAACATGGAACTGTTTAAATGCGCCCTCAAGTTACACCCCCCACACACACACACACCCTTAGGTGAACGTGAGTTGAAAGTGAAGAATGGAAACTGGGACAACGAAGAAGTATTGCCTTTAATAAGATAAGATTATTTTATAAATCCAAACAAATAGACATGTAGTTTGATGCACACACACCCCCTTTTTTTAATCATCATTAGCAGCACAACAGACACATACAAACATTACAAAAATAACAAAATTGTAACACGAAAGAAAATGGTAACGTTTTAATTATTTCAATCCAAATTGATTGCGTAATTGTGAATGTTAAAAATATATATAAAAAAAAACAAATTAGTGCGTCTGTGTTTGGCATTTATACATATCTCCAAAGCTTGAGAATTAAATACCTTTTAACTACACAGACTAAGAACACACGCTTTTCTATCTCTTTTAACCCCTTTGCCTAACAATGTAATTGTATCGATACTTTACGTGAGATCAAAATACATTTAGCGATGGGACAAAAACTCAATCAATGCGAAGTGGCATAGATCTATATAAAAAACACATGTCTTTAAAATAGTTTACAACACAACTAAATCAATGGGACAACAGGACAGAGATAATACGAACAAAATATGTACAAAAAATAGTCCAGCTGAAACGTCACTTTATATGCCATATGGCACATAACTGTACACGATCGCTTTGATATTAACATGTCAGAAAATCGATTCGACTTAAAGCAAACATGTAACATCAGAAACAATATTTTTCTAACCATATATGCCGAGTCTGTCTATTTCTGAGTCCAAATCGATCATTTAAAAAAAAAAGAAGCTATCAAGTGTATCACGTTAGAATTAGGACACACCTGTAACGGTTTGGAAATAGTCTTATTAGCAAGGAAAGAGCACTAGAAGAGCTTGTAGGGAGCAGAAGTGGTAGAGTAAGAAATAGTCAAGGGACATAATCACTGTGGATGACATTCCTCTATTAGCAAGGAAAGAGCACTAGAAGAGCTTGTAGGGAGCAGAAGTGGTAGAGTAAGAAATAGTCAAGGGACATAATCACTGTGGATGACATTCCTCTATTAGCAAGGAAAGAGCACTAGAAGAGCTGTAGGGAGCAGAAGTGGTAGAGTAAGAAATAGTCAAGGGACATAATCACTGTGGATGACATTCCTCTATTAGCAAGGAAAGAGCACTAGAAGAGCTGTAGGGAGCAGAAGTGGTAGAGTAAGAAATAGTCAAGGGACATAATCACTGTGGATGACATTCCTCTATTAGCAAGGAAAGAGCACTAGAAGAGCTGTAGGGAGCAGAAGTGGTAGAGTAAGAAATAGTCAAGGGACATAATCACTGTGGATGACATTCCTCTATTAGCAAGGAAAGAGCACTAGAAGAGCTTGTAGGGAGCAGAAGTGGTAAGAGGAAGAAATAGTCAAGGGACATAATCACTGTGGATGACATTCCTCTATTAGCAAGGAAAGAGCACTAGAAGAGCTTGTAGGGAGCAGAAGTGGTAGAGTAAGAAATAGTCAAGGGACATAATCACTGTGGATGACATTCCTCCAGGTAGAATTCGAACGATGAAGTATTCTTTTCTACTAAGTAAGCTACTAGACTAGATCTAAAACTCTAAATTTATAATCAGTCCGTTGTTAGCCTGGGCAGTATGGATTTCAGGAATTAAAAAAACAAAGTTACAAAGACAGTTTGTGTGGAAACACTAACTCCAAATTGGCCCCGAAGTGGTCCACCCAGGCAGGTAAAAAGGAAGGTTTCAATATTTTCAGAATGAACATCAAATTCTATCAAAGACAAATGACAGAGAAGAATGGAGACAGATCTTATGTGGTGCCCCGGGGGTCCAGCAGTCCAAAGGATAGGTGCAAGTGAATGTAAAGTTAAATGTGAACCTTGCCTAATTGATGTCTTTTAATGAATATGTAAATTGATCTAATTGTTTTGTAAAGGGTCAATCTCTTATTCAAATCCTCAAGAAAAATACATTTCCATAAAAAAAAAAATATTTTACATGACGGAGCACTGCAGTTTACGCGATAATATGAAAAACTACTTATTAATTGTTGTTTTAAATCATGTACAACGTATATGCATTTTTTCTTTGAAAAAAAAAAGAAAACTTTTTTTCTTTGTAAATGTAGTAGTTAGTATGACATAACTTACATAACTTAGCAATACAAATGTAATTTTTAAAAAAATTTTGACACAGAATCTAAAACCATTTGCACAAATATGTTAGAAATATGGTTAATAGTAATATCCCTTACTAAAAAGCTTCCCGTGTTTGTTACTATTTAGTTTGCTACTTTTATGAAAAACAAAATGCTTGGTTTAAAAAATTAGATTTTTGGCTTTCAGAGAAGAAAAAAAATCCGTTGCATCCAAACTTTATAAAGTCTCTAAAATATTATGGTGTCAGATTTTCACTATATTTTCTAGTTTACGAAATCTTAACGGGACGGACGGATGGACAGACAATCCACACAAAACTAATAGCGTCTTTTTTCCCTTTTGGGGGCCGCTAAAAATCAGAAAAATCTACAAGCACTTCTTAAAAAGACTGCATGAAACTTGCAATGTGCTAGTCACAGTTTAAGTAAATTGAAAGACCACTTCAAAAAAGAAAATTCCAAAATAATCACAGTGTAATGATTGGGCCCCAGGATGAACTTATGACCATTAAGTATAACAAAAAACGCAAGTTACGACAGTACGGCCAAATTATGAGACCCACGGAGCTCGCTAAAACTGTAGGGCCAAATCACGAGAACCAAGGGTCAATCCGATAAATAAATTTAAAAAGTGGCACCTTTATGTTTACCCTCATAGCATAAAATTAGTGATGAAGCAACATCGATTTCAATACATTACATTGCTAGGAAAAAGCTTTCCCGTTTACGTGTCGAATTGGAACCCGTAGGAACAAGAGAAAACCATTGGATTGGTGTTGAATAATTTGTATTATGTTAAAGAAATTATCTAAAGAATATCAGTTTTGTTCAAGTAAGAAAACAGATCTATACTGTAAACTTTGTTACGAGAAATTAATTTGTTTCGTGACAATTTAAAAAAAATTAAATTGCACAATAGCTATACCAAAACAAAAACAAAAAGCGAACTTAATGTACGTAAAAATGTTGAAAAAACAAAACTCCAAGTGTCATATTATAGTGTACGAGTGGAAAGTCTGTAGAGGTATAGATCTAAGTGCGCCAACCAGGAAAGAATAAAAAGGGAGTCAACAGAGGTGTGTCTGGTGGCAAGTAAACTGTCATACTGCAAGTAAATATACATTGTGTGAAGGACATGTTTCAGCGAACTTGAATAAGACAAAATCTTATTCGTCTTATCATTATAAAAGACAACCTGAGACCCCATCTACCAGCAAAACAGTAACTAAGTATATAATTTCGTATTGGTTCAAAGTGTTGTTCTATCATCATGCTGAAACAATAAACTAATTGAGACAAAGCAAAAACTAATTCACGGCGATGGATCGATGTTTTAAGCTAAAACTGAAGGAATAAAAGATCTTGAAGAGTTTACTAATATCCAGAGGGTCCTGTTGGAACGCATTATCCTTTTCCGTCCAAAGACACTAATGTAAGACATCTAGATTCCATTTTGTATCACTCATAGCATCTCTTTATTTAACCAAACAAACAATGAACAAAACGGCAACGTGTTGAGAAAACAGCTGATCTTACACCCTAATGAAGTCTAGAAAGTTTGGTATATGTCGCAAGCTTGTTCACAAGAGTTAACATTCAGTACAGCACTTCGAACTCAGTGGTTTTCAAACCCATGGAGACGACCATGAGGAGTCGAAACAAAAATGAAAGTTGTATACAATGAAAATATTTTTTTCGCTCAAAGCCAGTTTATCTGATAATTTGAGTAATAATCAACTCGCCCCTCACTAGTGTTTAATAGGTCTATTACTAACTATTCTATGACGACTTAAACCAAAGATTTGAAGACATTCTTAAGTTAGATATCCACGTCTAGGCATTGATCGCAATCACAAAGGAATCCATTCTAATACAGAATATATCCGAAAAAGAGGAACCTAAAACCAATGTTTAAACAAATTATAAGACACCTTCCCTTTTTATATCCTGCATTCATTGGGTCATGGTACAGTAATTGTTGACTGTCTTTTTAGTTGGTAAAACGAGGATTCAGTGCCTTCATGAACCTAGACAAATACAAGAAACCGGCTATAAGCTGGTGCTCGTGGAGATTGCGCGGTTGCTTTTTAGAAACATTGAGCTGGACATTATCTATATACATTCATATAGTCTTTTTTGCTTTTATCCAAGTCATAAATTTTGCAAAATTATTTTTTTTACCTGACAACATAAGAATAAAATAAAAAAAAGTTAATAAACTATTGGTAATTAATTATTTTGCTTGGTAAATCGAAGGAAAGAAACTGTCATGACTGAGGTAAATTTATCAACTGAATTAGTCCCCTTTAAAGGTCGCCCTTTCCAGTAAGTTTGAATCAAACAACATAGAGCTATACAATCCTCTCCTTTCATACAGAGTGGTTAGCATGGGAAGGTTTGAACCAGGAGCTCTAATTTAGGTCGTTCCGTTTTTTTTAAATTTATAAATGCTATTAAAAAACGATGACGGTAACATTCACGCAGATATCTCTTTCTTCCACCCTCTAACCCATTTCCCCAACTGGTCTAGATAAGTGATAGCATATTAGCGTATTGAAAAAGCTAAAAGCCTCAAATAGCGCTAAACAAAAAAAAAGGTAAACAAATATTTCTAATCGCACAGATTTATTGTTGTTGGTCTAGATCCATTACAAACTGAATGACATGACTGATCCAAACTGGTACAACTACACTTTGTCTATGTTTTCTGTTTTTCTTGTTTTTTAATTGTATTTTCAACAAAAAATATAATAATTTCAGTAAACACACTATCAACAAAATTTTCTTTTTTTACATCTGTAATTTATATACTATGTATTTATGTAGCTTTTTCACTAAGGAGTCCGTGACCAAATTTATATAGGGGTGCCCGGGTCAAAAAAATTAGAGGACCTCTGTTCTAACATAGCAAATCTTGAAATATTACAACTTTAAAGCATTGCTAACAAATCAAGTGAACGCCCATTATTTACCAATATACATTACACTGGTTTGAAGTATCCGGTAAAATAAACCATGATATCGGCCGCTAGCACAAACCAAGACATATAATAATGCTTAGATGTCTAGAAAAAAACGTAGTGTGGTTGTACGCTACAGTAAATACCCTGAACAACACAATACAATGAAC
This sequence comes from Biomphalaria sudanica, assembly GCA_036873155.1. NCBI lineage: Eukaryota > Metazoa > Mollusca > Gastropoda > Planorbidae > Biomphalaria > Biomphalaria sudanica. Next base: position 468,005 of record JAZGLO010004096.1, on the reverse strand, counting down.
ACTACAATACCCTGAACAATGCAAAGCCCAGAAGAATGTTAGTGGATTTGTTTTTGAAGACACGTCTTTTTAAAATCTTCAAGTGTGTCCTTGACTTATCTCGAGTCATAGTGTGTAGTAGCACAACGATATCCTGGCTAGTCTTTAAACACAACTGTACTTAGCTAGACTTCAGAAAATTAAACACCATAAAAAACACCGTGTTGCAATAACGATTTGAAGATCAAGTCAACACTAAGGCCTACTTAGTTTAAAATTAGTTTGTGTATTGACTGTTGCTTTCGTAATCACTGGCACCTATGCAGTATTTATTTTAACACACATGATAATGTTGTTGTTTTTTAAATCAGGCGAGATATGCAATCCAATGAAGGCGAAGCGCGTGTTAAAGCCTCAGTATCTTATAAAACAGTAAACATAAATACAACTAATGAATAGTCATGAAATCTGAAGCAGTCATGAACTTTGAAGCAGACATTAACTCTGAAGCAGACATTTGGAAAAAAAAAGTGGCGGGAAACAGAACAATGAAATGCTTAGAGCCAGAGCACATCAATCTAAGTTCTGCGCACTACAAAAAAAAAAAGGGGGGGGGGGAGGGCTGTAATACAGATTTCATAAAACGTATGTAAAAGGTCTAAAGTACACAAATTAAAATGTACTCCAGGATAGAAATTTCTCTACGCGCTCCTGATTTCTTGAATATACAATACAATGGACGAGCTGATGTGTAATTAAATTACATTTAAAACAGTGCCAATACAATCCCAAGCCAGCATCCTGGTTCCATTATGCTCACAACCAGATTCGCACAACAAAAGCACTCAAGTAATTATTGATAATACCGGTAATAATATACATGGCAATGTGTTGGATTCCCAAGATTAAGGATGATACTCAAGCAATTAAAAACTTGGAAAATATAGGTGAACAAACACCCTTTCATAAAGGCTATTGTAAATATGAAAAGCTTTCCATGATTGTTGAACGTTGATATCGTCAAAATTATTGACAGGTGGGTGACGTCATCACATCAATCACTGATCGTCACACTTCGCCAGTGGCGATGACGTCATGATCCTCGATGGCTTGGAGGTATCGACCCAATGTATTGCAGACTGGCGCCAGACCGAGCTAATACAAAGATTAAACGAGATCTACATCCAGAACAAGAATATCGTCGGCGCCATAGAGAGGCTCATGGAAGTAAACGGCGAGTGGCTTTGTGGAATATTGGATGCATTAATTTTAGATACGTCAATATGGCTGTTAAATAAAGATGGGGGAGCCGAGTACACATCCAAGTTTAGAAGAAAAGAAATGTCACACAGAATGTGAAGAATTCACGCTGACCTAATGAAAACTTTTGCCCAAAACCTGCTAGATACACACACACACAAACACTATTAGTGCGAATGTGATGGCCCAGTGGCGTTCTCGTTAGATAGTGAACAACGAAATGAAACGAACTGTACTTCTGCCCCTTGGAACTGTGGAAGTATGTGAGACGAAAGGGAACTGACTTTTATTTTGTTTTATGGGTGCATTTCTATACAGTCTCAAAAGTTTGAAATGCGCTAAATCAGTTCTTGTCACAGTGTGAGGGAGATTTTGGGTAAATCGTGGAAAATGGAAGGGAATGGAAATCCTGCACAGTGTACAGGTATCTGTGGTGAATGGTGTAACAGCCAGAATTTTGGCGGCAACTGTCCATATATTAAGTGTACATTTAACGTTAGGTAAGCATTCATCTATCAAATATCATTTCATTCTTTGTATTTTATTTTTGTCTTTTGAAAAGTGGTGTATCGAGATTGCCAGGCGCCCTGAGCAGCAAGGCCTGTTAGCATCCCTCCTCGTGTCTCTACATTGTGTACGACTTCATTCATATTTGTAAAAGCAGTTTCCAGTAAGCAATACAATCTTACATTTAATGTAGGGGAGTTAACGAATGTAGCGGAAGAAACAAATATATATAATATCCATTTTGGCGTCAACTTAGCTCTGGCGCCAGGGGCGCTGCCCCACCCTCCCTCCCATCATTATGTCACTGCTTTTGAAAACCTGCTGTATTGTTAAAATTTTTCTAACAAGACCACGCTTAGTGTTGTTAGCAATATATAAAGACATCTGAATACATAATTTAGTACAAATTGTTACCAGATGTTTGTATTGACAACTGGACGTTCTAATGGCTTAAATCTTATCATTTGAAACGTTGGTGTTAGATTTTGTTGTGGGTACAAAATCCTGCATTGAATAAGCAGTCAATGTGTCTAAAGCTAAACCACAGTTTTGACTGCTATTCAGACATCTATAGTTGACCCTAGTGACATCTACATTCTGGTTACATGGGACCAAAGAAAATCTGTCATCAGTGCTCAGAGGTCAGTTACCGGTTACATCTAGAACTCTTTTAGAAAATACTAGACAGAGTCGTGTTTTAGTAGGACTTCAAACTAAACCTAGCTAATTCTATTTAGTGATGGTTTCATTTGGTGTTTAGATCAACTTAGAAATATGTAGATCAACTTAGAAATATGTAAATCAACTTAGAAATATGTAGATCAACTTAGAAATATGTTGTTTTTGTATGCTCCAAAATATTACTAGCATTACAAGTAGGTCATGCCTTAAGATCACAGCTTCCCTAATACAAGTTAAGAATCAAGATCTATGCCTACTGCAGCCTACATACGGTCAATTCTAATATAAACAAAGGCATTTCTCGAGCAAATTTAAGGATTCATTCACGTTCCATAGGCCTACACGATAAAAATGAAAAATATCTATAAAAATTAAACCAACAAAAAAAAACAGAAAATAAAAGGAACAATTTACAATTTTACGGTCAGCAATGAAGGTGGCTTAAGAAATACAAAGTAAACGTATCGCATTTTCAATGCTACCCAGGTAATACTTCTGTTTCCCTCCTTGACTAACAAAGCTTTACAGGTTATGTAGATCAAAGTCTAGGTAGATCTTAGTGTTCTTATGATTCTATCAAGGACTTCTAATTAAAATTAAGTAAACTACTTCAGAATAAAATTCTGACATCAAGCTTAGGAACGATTGGGTCAGTTAAATAAATCTATTATTATATTACCTAGATATATAGATACAATTTACAATATATATATAGAGAGAGACAATATCATGTGAACACAAATGTGCTAGCAGTCCACAAAATAGACTTAGATATAGATTTGGGTTTACATCTAGATCTATAGACTTACTAGGCCAGAACCTGTGAATGAATTTTTGTATGTCTGCACCACACCATATGGTTATGAAAAGCGATCAAAGAAATCCTTTCTTGAACTAGCATGCAACAACATTCCGTGGATGTTTACACTAATGCGTTTTTAATCCACAGCCCTGACATCATGTGTATATCAGAGAACGACAGCCGTGATCTCAGCTGTCTCGTGTCGCAAACAATGACACATACACACACATCTATGCACACATACAACTCGATGGACACGTTAACGGGTTTAAACCCCACAGAAAGACACGTGAACTGTAGGTCTGATTAGAAGCGTACATACCAGTCTATCCTTATGTAGAGGAATTTCACTTTAAATGGAATGAATTGTGTGGTATACATCCTTCCTATCTCACGAAACCCACATTTTAATAGAGCAAAGGGGGGGGGGGGGGGGGAAACACATTCTATAAAAACTGTGCCGTTAGTTAGCGGGGGGGGGGGGGGGGCAAGATCTAGGCGATAGACCGCCCCGCGGAGCACGCTGCATAGTGCGCGGTACCTGGGCGAGGCGAATTTTTTTTTTCAGCCTCTCTTGTTTGGAGACAAGAATGGACGTTGCAGAGCCTTCTCAAACTGAATGGAAAATAACAGGAGTGCCCAAACATGACCCAATCACCGGATGAATTATCACTTTGTCATTTTTTTTTTAATTGTGATGTTTTTAATTCATATTTTTGTTTCATGCTTGCTTAGTTTTATTTATGCAGGCCTATTTATTTGCTACCTGATCTAGATGTACTTGAGTAAAAGTTCTATGTGTTGATTTATTCCTAGACGTGAATAACTCAGTGATCGCAATCTTGTCAACCAACTGGAACAGTAATATGACAGATCTAGGCCTGCAGCAGAAATCTAGAGCGTGCTAGTCAACAGATATACAAGAACATCATAAACTATGTATTAAGCAGGTCAACAGCGGACTAAATCTGGACTTAGTAGACGGAACCTTCAACGAATACAATACAAAAGAACGTAGTTCTAGTCAGTCATTTCTCTTACCACAGACTAAACAATAACGTTTGTGGATAATAGAAATAAAGTTCAAGATTGCCGACTTTCTTACAAAAAATAAAAGAAAAGAATCATAAACAACATCATAGAATCCAATTCTCATTAGTCAAACGACCAAAGCATAAACTAACATTTGTAATTCGAATACTAATAGCTAACCATCATCATTTGTTCCTTCCATCTATATAAATTAGAGGTGGCCGAGAGGGGTATTGGGTTCGAATCTCGGTGAAGACAAGGATTTTGATTTTTGGGATGTTTAGGGCGCCCCTGAGTCCACTCAACTCTAATGGGTACCCAACTTTTGTTGGGGAAAGTAAAGGCGGTTGGTCGTTGCGCTGGCCACATGACACCCTTCTCGTTTACCGTTGGCAAAAGAAATAGATGACCTTAACATCATCTGCCCTATAGATCGAAAGGAAAAAAAGGAAACTAGATCTGGATATAGCCTGCTTCTCTTTCTATGCCATGTAACGTCTGGATGAGATTCACTAGGAAGAAACGCCTTCATTATAGTATTATTGTGTTAAGTGAGTCAGCACGCGTCTCCTTTCAATTCGGAGTCATTCATTTCTAGGCCATCTAGAATGTACTGAAGACCTCATCAAACTAGTCGTTCAAGTTTCAACCAGTATTCAAATAGTCCTAACTACTGAAGATAACCGGCACGCTTGAGCGTACTTTGTCTAGTTATTAGGCTGGGGAGATGGGGGGGGGGGGAGGGGGTGAAAGAGAATTCTAGTAGAAATTACAAGCATAACCTCAAACCAGATACTTAACAAGCAAAATATACAAATACTTTAAAACTTATCTCAGGAAAGAAATCAATATTTATAACTATATATCTCAATAATGTAGAATTTTTTTCCTTGTTCGATATCAAACAAAATAATTAATTACAGGCACTAATAATAAATCGACTGATTGGTTAATTTTTTAAAAAGTTTTATTAGGTACAATAAATAATTGTGTCATCTTGTAAGGTATCGGTACAATAAATAAGTGTGTAAAATTTCAACTTGATCCAATAAAGGGTGTGAAAGAAGTAACTGTATACTTATCTAAAGAAATGAAACCCTACATGTTTTACCATATCTCTTAATACTAAATGATTAATTTCCATTTTTTGTGTGCCAGTATTTTTACCAGTAATTAATTGACTAATTGGTCAATTTGTGATTTGATTGATTCTTGTTATGTTAGGTACAAGAAATAATTGTGTAAAGTTTCAACTTGATCCGAGAAGGGGGTGGGAGAAATATTGTGTACAAACTTTGTAACAGACAGTCAGAGTGAGTTGATAAAAGCTTTGTAAACTCTTTATTTTATGTTTTAATTGTCATAAAGTTTAAAGTTTTTAAATAATATTGTGGTCTTGCGGTTAAATATGTCATTGACACCGACAGTATCAAACAGCGTATACTAGAGATGCGAAAAGTGTATGATATAAATATAAATTATAATAATGCCAATGTCTTTGAGCCCTGAATTTAAGCAAGACTGCTGTTGTTTTCATGGCTACCCAGACCAAGATGTATATTTTTACACAATTAATAAATGTCAACCAAATATGTTAAATAAAATCATTATTGGACTTCCGATGGTCTTGATTACAAACCCAAATAAAGAATTGCGATTTTTAATACGTACTGGAAGTCTTTAGAGGCATCCTTCTGGAAGAAGTGAATTTATATTGAACTTTATATCGACAATATTACAGAGATTTAAGTTTTAGAGGCACATTTTTAGCGGCCCCCGAAAGGGGAAAAGACGCTATAAGTTTTGTTTGCTCTGTCCGTCCGTCCGGTTTAGATTTCGTAAAGTAGAAAAGATATTGAAAATCCGACAGGATGATATTTTAGTTAGAACATACATCTGAAGTCTATTTAGTTGGAACATACATCTGAAGTCTATTTAGTTGGAACATACATCTGAAGTCTATTTAGTTAGAACATACATCTAAAGTCTATTTAGTTGGAACATACTTCTGAAGTCTATTTAGTTGGAACATACATCTGGAGTCTATTTAATTAGAACATACATCTGAAATCTATTTAGTTAGAACGTACATCTGAAGTCTATTTAGTTGGAACATACATCTGGAGTCTATTTAGTTAGAACATAAATCTGAAGTCTATTTAGTTGGAACATACATCTGAAGTCTATTTAGTTAGAACGTACATCTGAAGTCTATTTAGTTGGAACATACATCTGGAGTCTATTTAGTTAGAACATAAATCTGAAGTCTATTTAGTTGGAACATACATCTGAAGTCTATTTAGTTAGAACATGAATCTGGAGACTATTTAGTTAGAACATACATCTAAAGTCTATTTAGTTGGAACATATATCTGGAGTCTATTCAGTCAGATCATACATCTGAAGTCTACTTAGTTGGAACATACATCTGAAGTCTATTTACTTAGAACATGAATCTGGAGACTATTTAGTTAGACCATACATCAGAAGTCTATTTAGTTAGAACATACATCTGAAGTCTATTTAATTAAATATACATCTGAAGTCTATTTAGATAGAACACACATCTGAATTTTTATTTGAACAAGTGACCACTCCGCCCTTTAAACGAACACAAAACGACGTAATTTATGAACAACCATTTCTAAGAAGAAAAAAATGAACAAACAAGCGAGAGAGAGAGAGAGAGAGAGCACCTGTTCAAAACATTGGGTCAATATTTGCACTTGACAAGGGTCACTAAAAACAGTTGAACTAGTGACTCCACGGTGGACAGAAGGTACCGGAGAGCACATATGGTAGGCATTGTTAAGGACACATTTATGGCAAGAGAAGAGAGCTACGTGTTTTAATTGTACAACCAAGTCTGCAGAATGTTTAGCGAAGAAAAAGTTCATTACATTCATAATTCAAGGAGCATCTGAACAATACAATATTTAGAGGCTGAACACAATGTAGTAAGTATTGGTGCACATAATGAACAAACAGAAATGATTGTTGTTATTGACATGCTGCTTTAAAAGACAGCATTAATTTGCAAAGGTAGAAGTCGTAGATCAGCCGGAATGCCATGGGTTGAATTTTAGAAGATAAAAAGAAAAGATTTTTTTTTCTTTCCAAACAGGAACTGAATACAAGATTTCCCACCAAGCGAATGACATTAACGAGGAAATCAATCGTCAGTTAGTAATAGAATATGAAGAGTTGCTTTTTTTTTTAAGCTTCCTTATGGAAACTTTAAAGTTAACTCACAATAGTCCAAGCTAAGAAACGTTTCACCAAGTACATACATGTAGGTTAAATAATTAACTGGAGTGTATAGAATAGAGTCAGAGCATGCGCAAAACCATGTCAAAAAAAAAAAAAGAAAAAAGTCATCGGTGACTTCTAGGTGGAAAAAAAAAGAAATGACACAAAAAGGTGCAACGTTCCCTTCTCTTGTTGAGATGTGGTGAATAACGTAATGCCAGGGGAACGCTTCTCAGTCTCACCGTGGTGCTCGGGTGGAAACGGTCGTTAGAGGAGATTAGGCCAATAGGGAAGCACACAAAAAAACAACAATAACCCGTTGGGGCGAGACCAATCGTAATAGAAGGCCTGAACACTAACCTGCAACGTCACAACCTGTGGGCAATTTAGACCAAAGCTCGTTGCCACGTAACATGTGTGTACAACGTGGCAATAAGCTATTAGTCCAAACTGCCTACAGGTAGTGACGTTGCGGGTCAATGATAAGGTCTTCTTTAACGAATGTGTGTGTGTGTGTTGCTGAGCCGCAGACCATATATTGTGATACATGTATATATGTATACGTAGGTTATGGGTTCAAGACTGCAATGTGGACATACGTGAAACGTCGTCTTGACATTACTTTTCAACAAGTCAGCTACATTTGTGTTGAGAGTCATTAAAATAAAAATAAAATAAAAACTGTTCATTTTTACAGCAAAATGCATTAGCCAGACATGGCTGACAGGTTGTAGTTTTTGTGCAGTCTCATTAGAAAGCAGACGTGACGTCCTTGGTGATAGATTCTTTTGTTTTAGATTAACCACGAGATAGCATTCACTGATAAGAACACATGCGCCAATTTCGTCAAGTGGAACGCTTAACTTCCTAGTTTTGTAGGTTACATTTAGGCTATTTGCTGTTGGCAATATAACAGTATAGTACAGTGCTTTACAAACCTTTTTGTTTTATTTGAATTGTCTTTTTAAGAAAACGTCATTTTAATTACTGTAATGAACACTTCAATATGGACCTAATAAAAACTTTAATTATTTGAGAAGCGTTTGGAATAAGAGAGGTTGATACAGACCTCAGATTGATGCTCACGAGAAGAATTTTAACAGGCCTTGTTTACAAGCCAAATACATCATCACTTGTATCGGTATAAGTTAACTCTTTCATTGTTCTGTTTAGTGCAAAAAAAAATGTAGCAAAGATGTTAGCACACATTTATTATGTTAATAAGGTTGTGATCTCAAGTAAAATATACACTTTTTAATGGTGACCATTTGACTTATACGTCGGGCAGTGATAGAGTCAAATATTAATTGAATCATGTTTCATAAAGAACTGTTTGTTTACGTGCTCATACGCTCACACTATGTATGATACATGAACATTTACTTACACATTATCAATTGAAAATCAATATCAATACAATATGGAATGTTTCATTTCAGATACACTCACAATTCCCAGTCTTCCCAACCACAATTAATCTCTTAAGAAATCTGGCGGGAGCTTAACCTGGATATGTGTGTTCATGTCTAGTTAGCATAACTCCAGTCACAGACAGGTTCGATAAGCCATTAGTTGAACAGACGTGATTGATTTATAGTTAGCATGAGAGCGGTAAAGACAATATCATTCAGTCTAAGAGCCAAGTAACACACAGCTAGTCTATACTTGCAGTTTACATAGGCTGCACATTTTTACAATGTTTTTCAAAGACCAGGAAAATAAAGTATATTTAAGCTTTATCTGAACTACGGGATGTGTATATTTTTTTAAAATATACATAAGACAGTTGAAACAAATTTTATAATGATTAATATCAATGAACTGTATTTAAGTTAAAGTGATGTATTTGTGAAAACAAAGCACTCCTAGGCCGAAATGATGTTCTCAAGCACAAAATTAAGCATTCCTTGAGGAAAAGAAGAAGCCCTAACTGAAAATTCATTTAACATTTAGTATTTCCAAACAATTCAATAATAGAAGTTTAAAAAAAGGCATGTAGAAGTTATTTCCCTTTTTCGATATCAAACAAAATATTTAATTACCAATAATTAATTAACTAATCGGTTAATTTTTTGTTATTGATCCATGTTTTGTTAGGTACAGCAAATAAGTTTATAAAGTTTCAACTTGATCCGAGAAAGGGTGTGGGAGAAATAATGCGTACAATTATTTAAGGAGACAAACCAGGACATATTCAACCATATCTGTATCAAACAAAATAATTAATAACCAGCAATTAATTGACAATTTTTATTGTTGATTTATGGATAATTGTGCAAACTTGATCCGACAATGAGTTAGGGAGAAATAACGTGTTCAAACTTTTTACCAGACAGAGTAAGTTGACATAAAGCTTTGTAATGACGTAGCCTACTGGCCACATAATTATCTCTGTAATGCCAGTCATAGAAACAGCAACTACCCCTAAAGAAGCATTGGTTTTGAAAGTGAGCTTTAATTTCTTCAAGAAACGAATTCTTTATTTCTATAACATTAATACGTTTTACTATAGTAATATCTGTTGCAAAGACATTATTTTGTCACAACAAAAACATTTCGTTTCATTCCCTTAGGAAGAAACTGAAACAACGAAGCCCACCAGACACAATGTGCAAGTATTACGATTGATACTCTACCGTCATGTTTATCTGAAGCCGAGTGTCATGTTTACATGTGTGTGTCAGTCAAATAAGCCAACAGGTAATGCATACCGTACCAAGCTAGAGCAAGGCGAAGATTTGAAAAAATGATGTGACCAAGCAACAAATCTGAAGTGTCGTTATCTTGTGCCGATATTGGTTTAAAACGGGAAAGTCGCAATATTTGTCTATGGTACCGGTACATGATAGTCATATTAAAATTTCTGAGTCGAGAAGGTCGTGCCTAGACTAGATGTCTTAAAATGGGTCAAGATTGTTTTCAGTTTATAGAACACTTCTTGAAAAGTTGCGCCCTACGAAAAGTATCGGATTCGAGTCCAGATAAAGCTTAAAATAAGAAGTATAAACTATAAAGTCGTTCATCACTGGTTTATAATAGCACGTAAAACAAATGCCCTGCCTCAGCATGGATCAATAAAACAAAAACACGCTGATGGACACGCATCAACCTTTTTAAACCAAAAAAAATTGAGCACAACTTCAACAGCTTTATGTTGTGCTGGGTTTCAAAAGATGAACTTCAAAATAGAACATGCTGAAGACGAGACTATAACATCGTTGAGACTCTTGCTGCCTACTAACAAAAGGAGGTCGACCCAATCTCGGATCAAGCTGAAATTTTGCACAATTATTTCTTTTACCTGACAACACAAAAATCACAAACTTCTATTTTGAGTTCAAATTCAGGTCTTACTTTTTAAAATTTGTTTTAATAACGATTACGGTAGAATTCACTAAGATAAACCTTTCTTTCTCACTCCCCCCCCCCATTTTCCAAACTGGTCCAGACAAGTGATAGGATCATAGCGTATTGAGAAAGCTAAAAGCAGGAAATAGCGCTAAACAAAAAGTATTGGTCAAAATAGTTCAAATCGCGCAGATGTTGTTGTTGTCTAGATGACTAGATCTATTACAAATATTTCATTACATGACAAATCCTAAACTAATTGATACACAACACACACGTTGTACAAGCTTTGTTGTTGTTGTCTAGATGACTAGATCTATTACAAATATTTCATTACATGAAAAATCCTAAACTAATTGATACACAACACACACGTTGCACAAGCTTTGTTGTTGTTGTTGTTGTTGTTTAAATATTTTTTTTTACGTTTTTCTTGTTTTTCCTTCTGTACACTCGTGGTTTAAGAAGTGTTCTTTTCCAAACGACGCTTTCTTGTGTGGTGAAAGCATAAGTTCTATGACAAAATGTTAGCATTAAGTTAGAAGCAGGCTATAAACAGTACGTTACATGCATAATTTTCAGAGACTATTATTATAAACCCTTTGAGATCCCGGCTTAAAAAACAACATTTCAGCACCTACTTTCTCACCAATGAAACACCAACTTTCAAGGTGTTTCTGTAAACATTTATCACGGTACAAAGGATTTACACGTGGGTTTATTTTTATAAGCTCTTACAATGAATTAATTTTAAAAAATAACCACGTTTTTTGTTTTAATGGTTCCCACAGCGAAAGGGGGGGGGATACACTTAGGGGAGTGAGACAGAGATTTGTTTGAAGTAGGGCTTCAACTAGGTTTCACTAGGTAGGGGGTAGGGTAGGAAAAGAGCTTCGTTTAAAAAAGTACTAATTCGCCAGCAGGACTCAAACAGGATGTACGTGGGTCTCTCCCCCAACTAGATCTAGGTTAGTAAGGGCAAGAATTTAGAAATGGGAATGGGTTGATACATTTGGCTCACAATATAAACATTGGATAGTAAGTGTGGTTAACTTTAGCACTGGGCTCAAGGTGATTTCAAAGAAAATCAGACATGAAACAGTAACGCACTGGGAGACAGGGCCTACCAGCTAGGCGAGAAAAGAAAAATTATTAAGCTTTTCTTTTTTACTTTAAATAGACATTTTTACAAATATGTTTGCTTCTTGTATGCTTATACCGATGATCTTTTAGACATGAATACTTCTTGCAGGCTTGTATTGGTGGAATTTTATGTCTGAACCTTTCGTTTCAAGTGGCACTTAGGCTCAGCAATAGCGTTCATTAAGCTAAGCGAAAAGTTAAGCCTACCCCATTGTGCGATGCAACTAGCTGCATGTAGGAAGACAATAAGCCTACCCCAATGTGCGATGCAACTAGCTGCATGTAGGAAGACACTGACGTGGAACGTACACAGTAAAGCTTGAAGTATTTAGCTCTAATAAATTACCGACGCTGCCCAACTTACAAAAGAATTAATAGACGAGCATAAGTCGAGTAAGGTTCTTGAGTAAATGTTTTCTGTATACAACGCGAATAAAAGCTATAGGCCTAAATAACCAACTATAATAAGGGTTAAAAAAAACACAGACCAAAAGTGCTGAGGAAACGATGAACTCCCCCTTCTCGATAGGCGAGCTTAATGCTGCCATAAGGAAATGCCAGCTTAAAAAGGCTCCCGGGCAGGATGGTATCACCCCCGAAATGCTTAAGCATGTAGGGGGGAAAGGAAGGTCCGTGCTCTTGGCATTCGTAAATAGAACCTGGGCAGATACCATCTGCCCAGGGCCTGGAAACGTGCCACCATTATTCCTATACCAAAAAAAGGGAAAAGATGCTTCCACTGCTGAGGGCTACAGGCCCATCTCACTCACATCTTGTGTGGGAAAGATGGCTGAAAAAATGGTAAATGAGCGTCTGGTTTGGTACCTTGAGAGTGCCCGTCTTATAGCTACAGAACATGCTGGTTTCAGGGCTGGAATGTCCGCTATAGACCAAGTCAACATCTTTGTGCAGAGCGTAGCAGATGGATTCCAAAGGACCGAAAGCACATACGCAGTCTTCATTGACTTAAAACAGGCATATGATAAAGTATGGTGGCCTGGTTTGCTTCATAAGATAAGAGCCGTGGGGGTGCGGGGACGGATACATTACTGGATTAGAGACTTCCTACAAGAGCGTACAATAAGAACAAGGATGTACGGAGAAGTCTCAGGGGAAATGACCATCGAGCACGGCCTCCCCCAGGACTCCGTCCTGTCATGCGCTACTTTCACGGCCTTCATAAATGACATACCGGCTCAGCTAAAATCCCAAAAGCTGCTATATGCTGATGATATTGTCCTTTGGAAATCCGGAAGGAGCGCAACCTCTATACAAAAATTATTACAAGAAGATCTCCATACGCTCTGCTCATACACACAAAAAATGGAGGCTAGAAATAAACACCTCCAAGACGGTCTATTCTCTGTTCACGCTCGGGACTGGCATTCTCAGGAAACCTTTCCAGCTCTCACTCAACGGAGTGGCTCTCAGCATGGAAAAGCTACCCAAGTACCTTGGTGTAACTTTAGATCGCAAACTAAAAATGTGTGAGCACATCCAGGATGTTGTAAGAAAGGCCTCAGGGAAACTTTGCATTGTGCGGAAGTGGCATCCACGAAGTGGGGAGCCCAAGAAGGCATGCTCCGATCCCTGTATTTAGGAGCAGTCCGATCACAGATAGACTACAGCCTACCTGTACAAATTTATGACTCTAGGACTGCTCTTGAACAACTTGATAAAATACAGTCCCAAGCACTAAGATTTGTCTGTGGAACCTTTAGGACAAGTCCAGTAAATGCGGCTGAAATAATGGCTAATATAGGTCCACTAAACCTTAGGAGGGAAAGGTCAGTACTGACCTGCTATGAGCGGTATAAATAGCTGGATGAATACCTCCCAGCTAGAAAACTAGTGGATGGTTGGAGATGCAGAAGACGTATCCAGATGCAGTCTTTTATGCATCATGCCACTAGACTATCTGATGAAGCTGGCCTCTCCACCAACCGACAAAACATTCAACGCTTTCATCCCCTTCCCCCTTGGTGTCGCCCAACGACCCCAGACATACGCTTAAAATTAGTAGACCCTAATGCCACTAAGCAAAGCCGTTCATCTAACGACCTTCAAATCCTAGCTCTGGAGACCATTAATACCTTCAAGCCCAGTGCTATTTTTGCATACACTGATGGGTCGGCATCAATAGATTCTGGAAGAACAGGCTATGGAGCCTACATCGACTTTCTTGGCTCTTACACAGTCAAAATCTTTGGACCCTGTGGTAGTGTTTGAAGTTTTGATGCGGAGACCATGGCAGTCTGTGAAGCCTTAAAAGTCATTGACTCTCAACTCGGCGAGGGACCTTTGAGGGCAACACAGATTGTTGTGGTCAATGACTCAAAATCTGTACTACAGGCTTTGCAAAGTCCCGGACCATGGCCCCCCAATATCAACACTGTCATCATGGCTTCACATAACATTAAACAACGCTATGGCACCCCTGTAATTATGCAGTGGGTACCGAGTCACATAGGTGTGACTGGCAACACAATTGCAGACTCTTTGGCCCACCAGGGAGGGCAAATTCCACCCACTGATGAGGCTGTAAGCTTTCTCCAAGTCCTGGCTATAATACAAAAAAACAGAACTGGAAAAGTGATTTGAGTGCTGGGACAAGTCCCAAAAAGCCCGTGGAGTCTGGGAGCGCATGAGGCGCCCTGACCGCACTTCCCCGTGGTGGAGGCTGTCCAGGCCTGAGCAAGCTATTATAGCACAGTGCAGGACAGGCCACTGTCCTGTTGGCTCATATTTCTCGCGGCTATGGACAAATCTTGATTCACGGTGCCCCCGCTGCGGGGAAGAAGAGGAAACCGTGCCTCATATTCTGTTTGACTGCCCCAGACTTGCTGATCTCCGTCTCGACAGGTCTGGGACACCCAAAATTCTCGACCTGTATGACGACATTTATGCACTACGCAAGACAGCAGGGTTTCTGTCCAGGGCTTTTGCAAGAGAGGATTTGAGCCTCTCAAGCCCTCACTCTAATGGAGTTTGATGATGATGATGAAAAAAACACATTTAAAAATGATATTAACAACATATTTCTGATTTTGTGTACTGAAGATCGTTAGTGTTACGTTAGTAACAAACATTTCTGAGACCAGCTGCATGAGCTCTAATTTCAACGTATGGGTTAATATTATTTTCTTAAATTAAAATCTAGCTCAGGAACATAGATCCAGTTTCTAGTATTGTCAGACCATTATGCGTATATGAGTGTTTGTAAAACACATCTAGCAATAATTCAAAGCTGAAGTCTCAATATGCGCCAAAGTCAAAGGACACAATTTTCCATAGATAAAATTAAGAAGATGATTGAATGTTAATTTTTTTTTTAAATATCAAAACTTTTTTCTTTAAATTAGAATAAAAGTACAAAACTGTATCTATTTGAGAACCGCTGCGCTAAAATAAATATAGCGCAACCAGAGTAAGTAAAGCCTGCTGCTATCACTTTCATCAGCGAGTACTGTTTATAATTTTCCATCCACCAGCCGTCTGTATGACCCCAGGATAAATTGAACAGAAGCGGAGGGAAAATGCTACTAGAAATGAACCTTTGAAACTCTGTTGATCTAGGGGCGGATACACGTTGCGACTCCTGAGAAGGCCTGTCAAGACCTGTACAAGATACCGAAATGAACAGACTGCGAAACACGTCCTTGATATGCTTTAGTTAAGATTGGAGAACATGATCTAATGCATTAGCTACAAGAGAATCTGTGTTGATACTGACTTATTTTAGAATGTTGTTGATTACATGTTGTGTTAAAAAAAAAAAAAAAAAAAAAGTAAGGGTTTTAGAAGTTATTTTCAGAAAATAGTTTCATTAACAACATTGTTGTAGTAAGAAATGGGAGACAACTGACACAATTAAAAAACTTGATTTTTATTAATACCGGATTATGCTCTCTTGTCAGTTCATAAAGTATCTAAATGTACATGTAATGTACCACTCATACCATATCATCTCATTAGCTGAAAGGCAATAAAACCAGTCTGTAACCAGGACATGGCAGGAGTCAAGTCAACAAGTAACATGAGCTGGAGAAGGTCACACAAAATTTGTTTCAGAAGGTTGAAATGGGCACTACATCAAAAGTCTGCTATTCAGGGATTACCCCTCACTATACTCAATCCTTAACACTTTGAGCACCCAACAAAGCCGCTTTCTGTGTTTAAAGGCCATAGAGAGTTTGCACTTAAATCAATGAAGTACTTTTAATTAAGTGTAATACTTGGAGAAAATGAAGTTATCCCATCTCATCATAATAGTTAACTTAACTTTCTTGCAGATTCAAGGAATTGTTCTTATGTATCTAAATTACAGACTGTCTGCAATGGCTATTGCTGTATTATTTAAAAAAGATTGTATCAGCTTTTTATCTTTCAAAAAGAAAAAGTTCAAAGACAAAGAAACTTTTCTATATATTTCTTATCAATAATCCTATCATTAATCATACCATTTCCATGCCTTTGTACTCATGTTATATGGAGAAAATGTTTTCATGTAATGTGTCAAAAAGATATTATTTCCTTGGCAATACCAAGTATATAGATATCAGAACACTTCAACAGCTTTTAATTTATGTGTTTTCTTGTTTTTCTTATGAAACCATAGGAAAAGTGTTTTTCTCGTGTGATTTGCAATTTTAATAAACTTTGAAGTTCTAGGATTATTAATAAAAAATTACACATGAACAGATCTCAGCTTTTGAGTTCACATTCAATACATGCTTGATAACTGGAACAAATTAAAGAATTCTGCTTTTTTTTATATCTATGCATGTTTGTGAGAAACTTCACATCTTAATAATGTGTTACTAGGAATTAAAGATTTATCAAATTTATCAAAAGCTTTCTCTTTGTAAAACTACAACTAGTTGCTTCATTTTCAAGTCATCAAAAGAAAAAAAAATGTAAACCATTATTGCAGCATCATAACCAGGGTTAAAAATTACAGCTCTTTTATTTAAAAAAATGTTTTACTCCAATAATATTAATTTTATCTCAGATAATATATGTTGTACTTACCCAAGTCTATGCTGAAGGAATCAAAAAGGCTCTCAGACCCTCCCAAAACAAGACAGCACCTCTGAAATCAACCACCCAAGCTACTAAATGTAATCATATCTTTCCACCAAAATATGATGGGTACAGTGCAATTCAACGGTGCCAGCTCTGAAAGTTTCAGTATAAACAGCGGAGTTAAACAAGGATGTGTCCTGGCCCCAACCCTCTTTGGAATACTATTTTCACTGCTAATCCACAACGCGTTTGACAAATCCACTGAAGGCATCTATCTCCATTCCAGATTTGATGGCAAACTCCTAAATATTGCCAGACTGAGGGCCAAAACTAAAATCAGAGCCACCCTCGAAAGAGATATGCTATTCGCGGATGACACATCGGTAGTGGCACACACACAAGAGGAACTTCAGTCACTAATGTCCCGCTTCTCTCAGGCCTGTAAAGAATATGGCTTGGCTATTAGCACGAAGAAAACAAATGTTATGGGACCACCTGCTACAGCACCACCCTCCATCCTCATAGACGATAACAAGCTGGACGCCGTAAGCGAATTCTGCTATCTGGGATCCACAATTACAGATGACCTGTCTCTAGAAGAGGAGATGAAAAAACGCATAGGGAAGGCTGCCTCGACATTCGCTAGACTCAGACCAAGAGTTTGGGAAAACCATAAGCTAACTACAGTGACCAAAATGGAAGTCTACAAGGCATGCATTATGAGTACACTGCTGTATGGCAGTGAATCATGGACCACCTACGCAAAGCAAGAGAGAAAACTAAACTCATTCCATTTGAGATGTCTCCGTAGGATCTTGAATGTCACATGGAAAGAAAAAGTGTGCAATACTGAGATCCTTGCGCGATCAGGTATTCCCAGCATCTTTACAGCCCTCAGACAACGCCGTTTGCGCTGGCTTGGACATGTTCGCCGGATGGAGGACAAGCGCATCCCCAAAGTCATCCTCTATGGTCAACTCGCGACTGGCACAAGAAAAACTGGTCGCCCCCACATCCGTTACATAGATGTAATAAAACGTTACCTCAAATCAGTGAACATCAATACTGACAATTGGGAAGACATAGCTCTAGACCGCAACAGGTGGAGAGAGACAGTGACCAAGAAAGGTATGGACAGTGAAAGTACATGTGTCTCAGCCCAGGAAGAAAAACGCACAATCCGAAAAACGGCCTGCTCCTCTACCACCGAAGCAAAAGCCACCTTAACCTGCGCTATCTGTGGACGGGAGTGTCTCTCCAAAATAGGGCTCCACAGCCACATGAGGAAGTGTGCTCTGAGAAGGAGGCCAATGATGACTTGGAATTAAAGATTTATCAAATTTATCAAAAGCTTTCTCTTTGTAAAACTACAACTAGTTGCTTCATTTTCAAGCCATCAAAAGAAAAAAAAAAATGTAAACCATTATTGCAGCATCATAACCAGGATTAAAAAATACAGCTCTTTTATTTAAAAAAATGTTTTACTCCAATAATATTAATTTTATCTCAGATACTATATGTTGTACTTACCCAAGTCTATGCTGAAAACAATCTCTTAGATAATACTTTCAATCACCAATTCAATACTTTAGATGCGTGATGGTATATCCAAAACAGCAAGACTATGGTTTTGATTTCATAGATGAAGAAAGGTGTAGTCTTGATCATCCACCTTAAGTTCAAAAGATTATTTTCAATGAGTCACCAAGACCAAATAAAATTTCCTAACTTTTGAAAACTAGAAAACTAGTGCCTAGAAATATATCGTCCACTGGTGAATCATTGGTTGTTTTGTTGTGTTTGTTGTTGTTTTTTTTTATTTTCTATCACTACAAGTTGAAAAAGCAATCAAAATCAGATACCAAATCAGAATCTATGTCCCAACATACATAGCAAAGCAGTAGTGTAAGAGTTAAGGTACTCAATAAAGTCTGGTGGCGTAGCTAAGGATTTTGGGGACTGTGGGCTTGACATCTTTAGGGGCTCCCGCATTTTGACATTTGACATCATGACATGAGATAATAACATAATATTTAATGAAGAAACAAATTTTGGACACTCATTTGGGAGTCCCCCTCAAGCAGGGGCCTGCAGGGATATTCAAATTTGGACCTTCCCCCACCCCACCCCCACCCTAGCTACGCCACTGATAAGGTCCCTTCAGAGATGTTATTTCTAGTTTTAGCCAAAGAGGTGAGAAGGGTAACAAATAAAATATAGATAAAAGTAAGGCACTAGTAAAGTTTTAACATTTTTATAGAACTATGTCAAGCTGTGCAAATTAAAGAACAATATTTATGTGCCACACTTCAGAGTACAAACCAAAAGAGATAGAGCGGGCTAGTCACACATGTGTATAGTGTATCGCTTGCATCATTGCTCATATTCATTAGTCATTATTTTATGCGTGTTTATTCTTAACTGGATTACTATTAGTTCGTTTGTATCTTTATTGTTTGTTTTTTTTTCAATTATAATCTTTTCAAGTAGTAATTGTACTTAAGTATTTTATTAAATTAAGTCTGAAAGTATATTATGCCCTAGTGATGTGTTGGATAGATTTGTATGCACCTCTAATGTCAGATAATTGAGGAGAAGATACAATGCAAAGCAGCTCTCTTCAAAATGCATCGTGACAATATAGAAAATTTGATTATAAAAGGTTTGGGATGGTTATAGCCATCCACTTGGGGAATATAAAAGATTCTTTGAATAAATACTAGATCTAATATGTATTTCAAGTAATTGTAATATATATAATGAAAGAGATTGTTCTGAAGTGAAATATAACTTTTTATATAAATTTTATTTTATCACACAATTATTTGAGCATTAGAAAAAAATATGAAAAGGTGGCAAGGAAAAAAATCACACAAAAAAAAGTCTTACTTTGATAAATAGGAAGAAAAGATTAAAAAATCTAAAATTTTTATAACTGACAATTAAAAAAAAAAGTCACAAGAGTCCTTTTTTAGATACAAATATTGGTGCTTTGCATGACAAATAAACTATCTTCCATCTATTTTTTTTTTATAATTCACAAAGGAGGGTATGAGGGAAAATGTTAATTTTAAATTTAAAACAAGTACTTTCTCCATTAAGTATGCTAGCTTTCTATAACTTTTAAAGGGATGAGGAAGAGGCTAATCACGCTAACCATCTTCACAAAAACACACACACAGAATCCTCTTGCATTTTGGTTTAGGTGGAAAACTTTTTAGTCATTTATGATTTAGTACTCTCAAAAAGTATGTACCAATACATACAGACTACTCAAATTTCTTTGTCACACACTAAATTTGTCTTATTGTGTGTGGGGGGAGGGGGGCATCAGCATATTCTTTAACCAGGGTCCAATCCCAAGGGTACCTTGCTACACCACTGGTTACTGTTAAACATTACATTACTGTTAGTAGACAAGTTGATCTAGATCTGTATTATATATAGTAATACAGATCTAACTGTAAAATGGATCTAGTGTTGGTAAGATTTGGATTTAGTAACTAGACTAGCTCTACCATCAAGATGGATTTGCTATGATCTAGACATTCTAGATCTAGATTAGATTTTTTTTCTAAAATCTAGATCCTAGTCTAGTTTATCCCACGTAGATTCTAGTCTAATTGTAACGGGCCATCCTTAATATATTGTAATATATCATCTCTAGACTCTAGATCTACTACTCTAGTCTAGTAGTCATTTAGTATTAGTTTATACATTCATGTCAAAAACAAAACAAAGAAATGATAATCAATTTTTGTAGGGAAAAGAAGGAAAATTATATTGTTTCTGTAGATGGATAGACTATTGAAATAGTGCAAAATTTTAAATACTTTGGGTACTATCCTAGACAATAAATTAAATTTTACTGCAAATACTGTCCTCGTTTAATGTTAGGGAATAGGCATTGGCTATGTTTTATCACGCTCACATCTGCAATATTTTAAATTTCAATATCACTGCCTGGTATGCCAATCTGAGCATTAAAAAAAATAAACTTCATAGAATCCTAAATGCTGCTGGTAAAGTCATTGAAAAAAAAAAAACAACATTTGGGCAGCTGTTTGAGACAAACATCCATAAAATAGCTAAAAAGATTCTAGAAATAAAAAATCACAAATAGCAAATAAGACAAACAGACACAAAACACTCTTTTGTTCCTCTGGCAATCAAATCATTAAATAGAAACAATCTTATATAAACTTTTCACATGTAAATTATGAGTGAGTCTGGTGTGAATGTACATGTTTGTTTGTTTTTATAGTTATAGTGTTTTGTTTGGTGTAATGCACAAATAGTAAGACAAATTTCCTTACGGACAATAAAGATTATTATTAAAATTATTATAGAGTTAATAATTTAATAGATATATATAAAGAGTATCATAGACTGATGATACTGTGAGTGATCATGGCTCAGTGACTAAGACTAAGAGTGTGACGTCTTACTGACTTACTTACTCTTAGACTTACACTGTCTAATCACACTCACAGTAAAAGAGAAAGTCACAGTCTAGAATCTAGTCTTACTCTTTAACATAACCCATATTCATTCATATCAATAATATTAATTAAATTAATAATAAGTTAAATAAGTCACGATGAGTCAAATGAGTGACATAGTGACCCGTAGTCTGAATTACAGTTACAGTGAATAGAGAACTACATCTACATTATCTAGCTCTACTAGACGTAAGACGATAATTTTTTTAAAATAAATATGAAACTTTGAGTCTAGTTTACGTACTTCTAATCTAGAAGCGTAGAGCTAGAGATTCTAGATCTAGATCTACTTGTTCAAGTTGTTGATCTAGCTTGTTGCTAACATTAACAACTTGTTCAAAATTAAAAGCGTTCCGTGTTGGTGTTACCAACTTTTAAAGTTTTGAAATCCATGTACTGCGGTGTTGTTAATTGCGCTAATAAAATTGTTATATTAAAACTTGTGATGAAACAAGTAACAAAAATGATTTTTAAGACAATTCCTCTTTTATAAAGCTGATAACCTTTTGTACTAGTGAATACTTTTCTCTTAATAACTATATATAATGAATTGTAGATTTTTACAAATGGAACATTCTTTTCTTTTTTTTTTTTTTTTAGTTTTACGATAGGCCTATAATACAGTGCTTTTTTTTTTGTAAAAAAAAAAAAAAATAGGTGCCGGTACTCATTGATGGATTGCCTACCTTTTAACTACTAAATAATTAATAAACCATAAAATAAAAACAAGTAATAATTTTTTCCCACATAGAAAAAGGTGCCGGTATGCCGTATGCCGTACTGATGCGTAGGCCTACCGTCACAAAAAAAAAGGCACAGAGCCTATAGATCCAGACTTAGAAGACGGTGCGCAAAATGTTCCTGAACGTCTTTTTATTTATTTAACTATTTAATGAATGGGAATATCATCTGATGTAAACCTGTTCGAGATCATGGGCGTAGCCAGGGGAAGGGTTCAACACCCCCCACCCCGAATGAACGGGTTATAGTGACTGATTTTTTGCTTTGATTTTGTTTATTTTAGGTGAGATTTAACACTAAACCATCACTAACCCCAGCGCAGCCAAGAGGGTTTTGAGTTTAAAACCCCTACCAGGGGGTTTTGAGTTAAAAAACGCCTACCGGGGGGTTTTGAGTTTAAAACCCCCTACCAGGGGTTTTTGTAGTTAAATCCCCCTCGTCTATAAAACAAAACAAAAAAATGCAAGCGACAATCCCAAAATTCCAATAGCACAGTTAAGGAAGATTTTGATTTGAAAAAAAACCTTCAAAATTTACGATAAACCCCCTCTTCAATATAAAAAAAAGCAGCAAATTATGCACTCAAAATGTTATGAGCGTAGCTAAATGGGTTTTGACTCCAGTTGAGTTTGAAGCTAAAAATTACATCTTCAATAAAAAAAAAGCAAATTACACACTCTACAATCTATGAGTGTAGAAAAGGGGTTTTGAGTTTAAACCCCCCGCCAGCGGGGTTGGAAGATAAAAAATACATTTTCAATGTTAAAAAAGAAAGCAAATTACGCACTCAAAATGCTATGAGCGTTGCCTAAAAGGGTTTTGAGTTTAAATCCCCCTTTAGAAATGTTTGCTGCTAAAAAAAATACCTCTTCAATATAGAAAAAGCAAATTACACACTAAAATTATTTGAGCGTAGCCAAGCAAATTGGGGGTTTTGAGTTTAAACTCCTCTCCTTCAGATGGTTTTGAGTTTAAAATCCCCCTACAGAGCGTTTTGAGGTGGAAAAACCTCTATCTTCAATATTATTCTAAAGCAAACTACAGTTACCAAATTCTATGATCGTAGCTAAATGGGGTTTTGATTTAAAAAATAACAACAACAAAGTCCTGAGATTTTTTAGTTTAAAACCCACAACAGATGATTTTGACGATAAAACTTCCCTTTTCGATATAAAATCTAAAGCAAACTACAGTCACCTAATTCCAAGAGCGTATTCAAGAGAAGTTACACATTTCTACCAGTGGCGGAGCTCCATTAATAAAGTGCAGTGAATAGTCATCTGCCGAAATTGAAAAACACTAAATGTGGCTCAACAAAGATGGCTAAGACAGATTTTTAGAGTCAGTTATAGAGATCAGGTCTAAAGCAAGGAAATCCCATGCCGAACTGGGAGTCGACCCCTTAGTAAGATTGTGACAGAGCGTCTCATGAGGTTTGGGGGACATGTTCTCCGACAAAATGAATTACGCATAATAAGAGTTGCGATGACATCCTAGTACACACATTCTTAGAGGTCCTCAGAGCAGGTGGAGAGAGGCTTGAGACATTACCAGTGACAGATTTTTGTGGAAACAGCTTGACGGCAAATGCGCCGAACGACGCGGGAAGGTCTAAGTAAGAATAGCACATTAGGTTTTTGAAATCAGACTTTTTAATAGCAGGAAAATGCACTGTAGATACCTCAGAATATGCATTTTGTTGGCTTTCAATACCAGAAATAGTGCTTGGCACTAGTTCTTAGCGCTCCCCCAGACCCCCTTGCTAGCAATGGCTGTCAGTCAACAATTTTTCCACTAACTACAGGAAGAACAATACACGGGCACAATAAACGTGTTCCGAAAGAATGAAGGGTCAGAATGTAATAAAGATTAAGTACACACACACACACATACATACATAAAAATATTTTTCCCCGGGGGGGGGGGGGGGGCGGGGGTGATATTTTGAAAAATTATAACAGCCAAAACAGAGTTTTCCCCGTGTAGCCAATTAACTAGTAATTCTTGTCCAAAGATATACGTAAACCGTCTAATTTCTAGGAAAATTATTATAGCCGTTTTCGAGAACCGTGTCCAATCGGGATTTTGATGTTTCCTTCTTGTTTCTTCACATAAAGAATTTGCAAGCTGAAAAGAGGAAATGTAAAAATAATATCACAAGATTATCGCTATTCTTGTGTGTAAAAAATAAATATACCCCAAGCATATCATTGTTGAACATAAAAGTAAAGTTTCCCCTTTCAGACCTTGCGATCTATGGGGCAGATGATGTTAAGGTCATATGCTTCTTTTGGCCAACGGTTAACGAGCAGGGTGTTATGTGGCCAGCACGACAACCAACCGCCTTTATTTTCCCCAACTAAAGTCAGGTACTCATGACAGTTGGGTGGACTCAGTTGCGCCCTAAAAATCCCGAAATTCAAAATCCCAGTCTTCACCAGGATTCGAACCCAGGACCTCAAGTTCGGAAGCCAAGCGCTTAGCAATTCGGCCACCGCGCCCCCATTGTTGAACATATAAAAACAAAATATGTTTGTTCAAAAGTGTTATAAACTTTTTTTTCTTACAATAGAAATATTTGATAGAAAGTAACGGTTTTAAAAAATAGATAAGACAAAATTAAGAAAAATGTAAAAAAAAATGTCTTAACCTGAAGTAGAATTGATTTTTTAAAAATAGGAGAGCAGGGGTTATAATAAAATGTCGACATTTAATGCATCCCAATAGCAATGGACAACTTTGTTATATGTACAGTTCTAGTACAAAGGGAGATAATGAAGATAGATACTTACAATCTTGTCTTGTCAGTGTTAATGTACTTTTAGCCTATCTAGGATAACAACATTAATGTCCTAAAACTTTGCACACAAAAAAATAAAAAATATTGGCCTGATTCCTCAACTTTGTATAATTATTTTCACTTCTTGCCCTAAATAGATGATGTCAGCTCATTATTTTCTGCACATATAATATATATTTATAAAACAACTAAGACTTCTTTGCGAACGCCGGTATAGACAGTATAGAGGGACTTCTTATGGTCCGACAGCTACGCTGGGCAGGGCACCTATCCTGTATGGGAGACGAACGTATGCCTATGGCAGTCTTCTTTGGTGAGCTAAAAGGTGGTCGACGTAACAGAGGCGCCCCACGGAAACGCTCAAAGACCAGCTCAGGCGTCAAATGACTCATTTTAGAAGATTGTAGCGGAATTGCAATACAAATGGATTAAAAAAATACAGTGAGTCGGTTAAAAAAATAGATAATCTTGTTGTAAACCAAAGAAGTTTCAATTTATTTTTAAAACTAATATTGTATGTTGATGCTCATAAAGAACATATTAAAAGTGTTAATCTTTACATAAGCCCATAGGTTTCCTAGCCTCAAAAAAAAAAAAAAAGTACACATATCTATGGTAAAATACTTGACAGAGAAAGTGTGCTACTCATTCGTTGTTTAGTTTCCACCTTCTGTGTTTCATGTCTTATGGAATTTAAACTTGTATCAAGTCTGATCCCAACTCTTCGTAGTTTGTACATACTATTTTTTTCTTAATCAGTTACTTTGAGGTTTACATCTTATCTTAATGAAATACTTTCGGTTTAAAAATAGATCTGCAAAATGCATTGAATGTAATGGGAAAATGTACATCCGAAGCTAAATAATCTGTTTGCCAAGAGGAGGTTATCGACCATTTGTGGATTTACATTTTCATGAAACTATCTCTTTTATTAGAAAAAACAACAACAACACAAGAACATGACTGAAACAATGTATGTGAATAAAAGTTCTAGATATAGGCCTACTCTAACCTCTAAATGGTCATTTAAAACCACACATCTTAGATATGTTGTACGTGTCTCAGTATTATATAATGCTGTTGAACATGATTTGGTCTTCATGTTCCAGAGACAAAGCTGCTTAAAGAGTGATTCCCCTTGTCACTTCATGATAAAAATAAAAGACGCTCTTTAAAAGTAATTGCATTCTATCCACGGTACCCCAGTAAACTATGTCTACTATGTCGCGAAAAAAAAATTGATCTATTAAAGTGGGACACCGGTCCTCGACTTTTTCTTTTGTTTTGAAATCCTGACATTTCCCCGACCTTCTTACATCTTCGTTTTCATCGATATTAGCATAAAATGTATTTGTCGTCTAACTCGTCTTTAGTTTTACGTGCCCTTTTTCATTAACGTAGCTACCTCCGAGGACTGCCAATTGTTCTACTTCCTAAACTGCACATTGAGAAACGCATCTATTTAGAAGAATAGACAATAGGCCCTACTTGATCTTAGACTAAAAAATCTTATTTTTTAAAAGTCTATTACTGTCCCTATTGACACACATTTACAAAATAAATAAATGCTGGTTTAATAATAGACTAAAGAAGCTTTGTAAACAGAAGGAAAACCTATATAGAAAATTTAAAGAAACTAAGGCAGAAAGAGTTTACAAAAAGTATATAAAAATTAAACACTTAACCCAAAAAGTAAGCAGACAGCTGCAAAGTGAATACATAAACAATGTAATATCTAAAGATAACAACAAAAACCTATGGTCATACATTAAGTCTAAGAAAATGGAAACAACAGGCATAGCGCCATTAAAAGATGAACATAACATAATACATAATGATAATGAAGCTAAAGCAAACATCCTAAACAAATACTTTGCATCAGCATTCTCAGCCCCAGGAGACAAAGACATATTACTGAATTTGAACCAAGTAGACAACATAGAAGATATAGTAGTACA
Organism: Biomphalaria sudanica; assembly: GCA_036873155.1. NCBI lineage: Eukaryota > Metazoa > Mollusca > Gastropoda > Planorbidae > Biomphalaria > Biomphalaria sudanica. Next base: position 440,978 of record JAZGLO010004096.1, on the reverse strand, counting down.
AGAAAATGGAATTCAAAACTATTAGCCAACACCAAATCAAATAAAGCGTCTGGACCTGATGGTATTCCAGCTAGATTACTCAAAGAACTAAGCAATGAGCTAGCCCCAATGTTCAAAATACTCTTTCAGGCTTCACTTAACCAGGGCAGAGTACCAAAGGACTGGAAAGAAGCTAATGTCACCCCCCTATTTAAAAAAGGAGAAAAATCTGACCCAGGAAACTACAGACCAGTATCACTTACCAGCATCACATGTAAAATCCTAGAACACATAATATGTAGCAACATCATACACCACTAAGACAATCAAAATGTCCTCACACCATACCAACATGGCTTTAGGAAATATAGATCATGTGAAACACAACTAATAGGACTAATTGATGATTTTTCTAAAGGTTTAGATAATAGTGAACAAATAGATGCTATCTTACTAGATTTTTTAAAGGCTTTTGACAAAGTTCACCACCATAGTTTGCTTAAAACATTAAAATATTTTGGCATTAATGGTCCACTGCATCAGTGGATTAAAGATTTTCTGATAGGGAGAGAACAAACTGTAATAATAAATGGCTCTAAATCAACACCGATAACAGTAAACTCAGGTGTACATCAAGGAACAGTCTTGGGTCCACTACTATTTTTAATTTACATAAATGATTTACCAAATTGCATTACTTCAGGAACAAAAGTCAGATTATTTGCAGACGATTGCATAATATATAGAACAAATAAAACAACACAAGACACAGATATTTTACAAAGAGAATAAGATGAATTACAGAAATGGGAATCAAATTGGAGCATGTCTTTCCACCCAGAAAAATGTCAGTTGTTAAGAGTAACAAAAAAAATTAAACAAATTAATTCCACTTATCTTATTCATGGCAAACCAGTAACACAGACTAAAAACGCAAAATACCTAGGTGTTATAATAAATGAAAAACTGTCATGGAATCCACATATTGATGAAACTATAAAAAAAAATCAAACAAAGCATTAGGATTTATTAAAAGAAATTTCTATAAACAAAATAAGAACATAAAACTAAAGTGTTATTTAACCTTGGTTAGGCCAATAATAGAATATGCATCCTCCATTTGGGACCCCTCAACTCAAGAAAACATTAAGAAACTGGAACAGACACAAAATAGAGCAGTGAGATTCATAACAAATCAATATTCACATTTGACTAGAGTAACACCTATAGTAAAATCACTAAATTTAGAAAGCCTTCAGGACAGAAGACTCAAAAGTAAAGTAGCAATTATACATAAAACACTGAACCATAATCTTCAAATACAAAAACAAAATTTAATAAAATACTCTGAAAGACACAAAGATAAAGGCACATTCCTTGTCACATATGCTAGGACAAATTTGTACAAATACTCCTTCTTCCCTAGTGCTATTAGAGCATGGAATGGGTTGCCTGAGCTAGCCAGGAAAACCAGTGACTTGGCAGAATTTAAGTCATTGGTTAATATGCATGACTAAATGCATGACGCGTTGGACGTAATCATCTTCTTTTTTGAAGTAACGTCTGTCTTATATAAGATAAGATAAGACATTCACAACTGTAGGTGTCTGTGTTGGGAGATCTACTTTATTTTTTTTTACACAGGCTTTTTATAATCAAGAAGAAATCGAAATAGGCGGATATTGTTTACATGGCGCTTAGCAGCGAGATCGATCAGTACAGGTCAATCTTGAATGTACCACACTGTTCTGTGTAAGACTGCAGTCAGGTGTGCTTGGAAGTAGTCAACTTTTTAAAGTTTCATTAGGGAGTTTCATAGGACATTAAAGTAAGGTGGTTTTCTTTTACTGCGATAAATAACACTGCTATATATATATATATATCTAGTTCAGAGACGTGCTTTTATAGATTAGGACATTAAGCGACGTTTTTATTTGGGAAAAAAATTACACCTTATTTTTAAGGTTCAGAAGTATTTCAATTGTGACTGTGTGCTTTTCCCTAAATCACTGTCGTGTTAAACATGTTTAAATATAGGCTATTTCACTTGGATGAAATGTGGTTAACTAGATCTATTTAACTGGCAGAATATTTTTTTCTTTTTTTTTTTAAAATCTTTTTTCCATTTGGCTTAGCTTTTTCTGACTTGCGAAATGTTCCCAGTTTTTCAAATCATTACATTTTGTTTTTCGTCTGTAAATGTTTTTTGTTGAACACGTGACTAACAAATGAAAGTTCTCAATTTAGTTTCAGTAATGTGACACTTTTGCAAAACAAGCCACCCATCAAAGCGTTCTCTTTCTTTCTTTCATTTTTTCTCTCTCCTTTTCTCTCTCTCTGGCGTCACTTTACTTACTTGGCTTAATATTTTTGACTCCCTGTGGACCATAGGGCCGGAGCCCGCAACAACACTGCGGTATGGAACTCTGTTCAGTAGGCCCTACTGATCTTCTTCATGTGTGCTTTGGTCTCCCAGACTTTCTCTTTCCCCGTGGGTTCCTGTGCAGAACTTGCTTTACCATTTCATATTTTTCAGGCGTCGTCATTTTCTATTTGCATCAAACTTTTATCACATCTCATTCTTTTCACTAACCAATTAAACCTAAAAAATAACAAAACAGAATCATACACGTAGAATTCCCATTGCAGAGATAACAAACAAAATATATTATTAAATAATGCTGTCAATACCTCTCTTGTAAGTTATAAAAATTTATTTTTAAAAAAGGTTTTTAAATAGTTCTTTCTAAAAGTTTAAATACGAAAGAAAATCTTGTTGTTTTTTCCAACTCATTTATTTAATGGATATTGAGGAATGTGTATATCCTTAAGTCTTTACCAAGAGAGCTTGGTGCCTTGTACGCCACATTTTTTGTGCTCTACTAAAATAAAATTATTACATTAGCCTAAATCACATCCTCTGTGTTAAATATTTCTCTAGGAAAAAACAAGAACAAACAACCATGTGGTTAATCTAGAATGAATGTTTAGAAAACAAAATGTGATGGAATTTAATGGATTATATTTAACTAGCACGTCAAATTCTGAGTTATCAATTTTAAAACCAATCATGAACTGAACATGGAAAAAAATTCTTTAAAAAAAGCTTTTATTAAGTGTAAATGTAACAATTAGTATCTGTCATGCCATTAAATTTGTTATAGATTTAGACTAACAATAATAAATCTTTGCGATTAAAAATAGTTTTACAAATCGTTTTTGCTTTGCGCAGTTTCATGCTTTTAGCTTTCTCAGTGTGCCATGATCCTATCATTTGTATGGATCAGTTGAGAAAGGGTTGGGGAAAGAAAAAAGGTTTCTGGGTTACCGGGATCGCTTTTTAAATGCATTTTACAAAATAAAGTTGTTTGACTTGAATTCAAACTCGAGGGTTAAGCCTCATCAAGCCCATAATCTAATCACTGTGCCAGCAAAGTGCTTTTGTAAATAGGTTTCACAGCTATTTATTGGGACGTATGGTGGCTGAGTGGTAAAGCGCTTGGCTTCCGAACCGGGGGTTCGAATCCTGGTGAAGAATGGGATTTTTAATTTCGGGATCTTTGGGTCAATCCAGCTCTACTGGGTACCTGACATTAGCTGAGGAAAAGTAAAGTTTTGCTGGCTACATGCCACTCTCATTAACCGTGGGCTACTGTAACAGATGACCTGCACATCATCTGCCCTGGAGATCGCAAGGCCTTAGTTATTAGTTATTATTAGTTTCAAACTTCTAAGCGATGACCTATTTCTCTAAACAAAGTATAAAGGGGACTAATTCAACTTGTGCCTTCAAATCTGTCAAGAACAATTGTTCGATACCAAAAAAAATAATAATTAATTACCAATAATTAATTAACTAAGTGGTTAATTTTTTTTTTATTGATTCTTATTTTGTCAGGTACAAGAAATAATTTTGCAAAATTTCAACTTGATCCGAAATTGGGTGTGGGGAAACAACGTGTACAAAACTTGTAGCAGACAGACAGACAGAGAGAGTTGTTATAATATAAGCTTTGTAAACATGTAGCCACTTTTTATCTTCTTAAAGAAGAAAGGCCATTGCTGTGCTGATTGCATGACCTAATTATTCAGTCGTGACTTGCTTGTGTGAAGCTCAGCTTTACTCGATCGAATTGAGTGTGAGAAATGTATCAAGGTTTTCAAATGTTGTTTTTTTCTTAATCATGAAGTATTTCAATACTCTAACCCTAGCAATATCGTAAAATAAAGACCACTAAATAAGAGGAAAGGATTAAAAACTCTAGTTGAAATTCAATGATCGATTTGTCGATTTCATCGCTTAGTCTGCACTTAGTGATAATGTGTTTTTTTTTTGTTTTGTTTTGTATTAAATAACTGAAATCCATATGCCATCGGGACTTAAATAATCCATCTTTTCACTATGCCTTCAAAGTTTCCCTTTCAAATCTTGTGTTCTAAAGGACAGAGGATGGCCATCTGTTTCTGTGACTTACGGTTAACAAGGGTGTCATGTGGCCAGCACAACGACCAACCGCCTTTACTTTTCCCCAACTAATGTCAGGTACCCATTAGAGCTGGGTGAACTCAGAGGTGCCCAAAGATCAACAGGATTTGAAGTTCTTGAACCCGGAACCCCGGTTCAGAAGCCAAGCGTTTTACCGCTCCTACTATGCCTTTAACGGTAAAAAAATATTAAAATACTGTCCTCTCATTTTGCTGCAAATAGTTGTTTTCTCAGTCTTTGTATTTCTAGTCAAATTTTAAACTTTGGTAAATCTTAAAACACAGCAACTAATTTTGAAACGAACATCAACATTGGTCGCTGAAATGTTTGTGTTGCATTGTACAAGTGGATCTACCAGTTCAATGCTATCTTCTAGTTTACGTTGATGCTCAGCATAAAAAGTGATCAATGTATTCAAACAGTTACCTCATGTTTCATTTCTTAAATAGTGAGTCAGGCATCTTAAAATAATTTTTTCTCTAACATTTTCTTCTTTTTTGTAAACTCTTTTTCCATTGAAATATCATGTTTTTGTGGTTTTTTAAAAGATAAATCCTCTTATTAACATTTTGAGATAAGGTGTCATGTTTATGGTAGAGAAAATGTTTAAAGGCCTTTGGTTGGCCACTTCTTTGCCAATAAATAACTTTTTAGTTTCAAGGTATTTTTCAGTCCATCTACTCAAAAGAAAGTAAGCCTAAAGCAAAGATAAAATCACAGACAGCTGGCAATAGTGCTTGTGCTGCTCCTCTATAGAACATATGTTCAGAGCGAAACAAATTATTTAAATTATACCAGAAATCTGACGTTAAAGACATTTTCTGAAAAAAAAAATATTGAGCATATAAATTAAGTAAATAGTTTACACATTCATTTTATAAAATGGTTCCTAAAATTGCCTGTACCGGGTACTTATTATAGGATTCCAGGCATAGCAGTGTTTTTTTTAAATAACTTTGATGAAACATTTTTTTTTTAAATTAAAACCGTATTCATTTCTATGAAGCTGGTACTTGGCTAAAAGTTGTAACGGATGCATGTGTAAATCAGATGTACTTGGAGTATTTCTAAAGATACTTGAGTATTCTCGATGCGTGCGTACCTTGTTGAGTGTATTTCAATTGCGAGTTTCTTTATTATGACATCCGCCACAAGAATAAGCAGGTACCAAACAGTAACAAACACTCAAATTACTAAGTTCACTCAGAATGAAACTTCAAATAATGTTTAATACAGAATAGGCCAGTCTAGTGACTCTAGTCCGTCACTAATAACGATGTTTACCCCTCAAGAGTCTAGCAGTAACTGATTCCTCAAAGTCAATCTTAATCTCTAACCCCAAAGTCTATGTCGTCACTGTCGGTCTAATAAACCCAACTAACTAAACTAGCTATCTAACAAAGTACAGTTTAACGTTTTGCTGTGCTGGTGATATAAAACAAATGGTGTAATTTTTTTTTTTTAATTAAGAAACCAATAAGTTATTTATTGAGACGGCAGCATAATATAAAAAGGACTAATTCAGCTTATACCACCACTTCAGTCAAGTACTATTTCGTTCCCTTATTTGAGATACCAAACAAAGTAATTTATTACCGATAGTTAATTAACTAATTGGTTAATTTTTTTTTGTTTCTTGTGTTGTTAGGTAAAAGAAATAATTGTGCTAAATTTCAGCTTGATCCGAGATTAGGTGTCTGAGAAATAACGTGTATAACTTTTATAACTTTTGGCCAGACAGACAGACAGTGAGTTGATATAAACTTTGTAAAAATCGATTTGTAAGCAGCCTCTGCAAGTCTCTTGTGCTGATGTATCACGTTACCAACAAACTCACACTTTACAACAGCGGCATCGAGCTTAACAATTAGAAACTTTTGTTGAAGGAAAATAAGGATCTTTTGACTTCTTGTGTTATCTTTTTGGGATTGTGGTGTATACACGTTATCGCTATAAAACCCTTTTAGGCCTATTACACTTAGTCTACAGGCTTTTCATGTGGTTTTAAAACTGGTTCATATGTATGTGCATGCAATATTCATCCTTTAATTTTTTAAAGGGTACTCTTTCGGAAAACAAAAGTAACGTCTATTTAGAGGCGACGGAGAGATCACATTTTTTAATAGCGCTTTGGTTTTTTTAGATCTAAACGTGACAGACTGACGGGTGAATAGCATTAACACAATAGTGGCTTTTTCCAAACAAGGCCGTTAAAAATAAAATAAAGATGAATGTGATTTAAAAAAAGAAAGAAAACTCAGCAGCCATTGTTCTATTTCTGCAGAGCATTGCCAGCTATTTTTCTAAACTTCCTATTGAAGGCCAACTTTGATTTTCATAGATATCGATTTATTTGGTTTTGTCCCTTGAAGACGTATATTTGAATAAGGTCAGTATTGTGATCCATGGCCGTGGCTAGGGCTTTGTCACCATAGCATCTTGGATGTTGTACAGTGAAATGTTGAAATAAAGGTTTTCAATCAATAGGTAATCGTTAATAGCACTGAGTTGTGTTTTTTTTTTATATAACTATTCTTACATGACAGTATTTTATCTGTTTTGATAATATATATTCCATCTATGCTTTGAAAAAAAAGTTCACTAGTAAAGTTGAATAGTCTGCTATTAGTTTATCAGAGATCAATATCAACACCAGATCACAATGTAGGCGTGGCTATAAGTTTCAGTTCAGTCGTGGCTTACCTAATCCAGAATGTTTAAAGAAATACCCACAACACACGTAATGTACCTTATCGTAGCCTTTAACCGCGTCTAACCTGATTTTTATCAGAATGTAGACCAAAAATAGATTTATTCATGCCAAGGAGGTAAACTTCACTCATTCTTCTGTTACTTATTCCTAGTATTAGGAATTCCGTATGGACTATTTCACTTTCATTTCATTTTCTTGGCTTCTTTTTTGGGCTATTGGCCTCTTTATTGGGCTTTTTTTTTTTCAAAAAGATATTTTTTATTAGTAAGGGTACAAATTAAATAGTTACATTTTAAAATACAATGATTACAAACATGGAAATGGAAATAATTACATTAAGTATGTCTAAACATTTCAACGTTTTAAGTTGCTTTGTACAGGTTATTCATCACATGGCTTTTTTTTTTCGAATAGCATAAAATGAATATTTTTAAAATATAAAGTACTTAAAATGTATATAGTGAGATTGTCAACAATAGATAATTCAATAGAACAATCAAAATGTGAAAGTATAACATTTTATGATATTTAAACATTTTCAAACCTCAGTCACATTTTTTCCCCCACTTTGTCTCCCATTGCTCAGGGTTGTTTTTTGCTACGTTAACCCAGTTCATTATATTAACTTCTATCAAATGTGCATACACATATATATATATATATATATATATATATGTACACACTCATACGTACATGTGACTGTCTTTTAGTCGCGGGAATCAATTAGAGTCGTATAGAAAAGTTTTTTTTCCCCTTCCCCCCCCCCTAATTTTTTTCGTTTTTCCCCCTTTTCTCTTTTGTCCATCCTCCCCTCCTTAGTATATTCTCTGTCTGTAGACTGCACAAGCATGCACACTATTGACAATGGTGGTGGAGAATTATTGTTGCAACATTCGTAAAGCAACAACTATGGACATAATTATTAAAAAGTACAACTCTAAACTAAAATTGTTTGTTTAGATATCATGAGGTTGCTCTTGGTTTTCAATGCAAGAACAACAGAAGAAAAAACAGTGTTTACATAAACAGTAAAAGTCTGCCTTTGTTTTTTGATTTCTTCGAGTTACTCTTTGTTCCCCTTTCTTCGGTTTTCAAGTGTTCGCTCCTGATTTCGTATTGTGCTTCCGTTCCTTGACTCTCCGGCCCAATGTTCCATTTCAATACGATTCTCTGTTTAAATCGCATGAGATCTCTCGTTTCCTCCTGCCAAACTCGCTCGTTCTTGTACATCAAAACTTTGGTTTAAGTTTCTACAGTCCTAGGGTGAAGGTGTGGCCTTCGTGCTTATGTACTGTCTTTAAATTGTTTTAACCTTTGTCAATTTCAAGGGGTTATCACTGCTTTTTTTTATTTGGGGGATTTTTTCTCTTTAAAAAAAGTAAACTTTTTTTGTATATGTAGTAATTAGTATGACAGATCTTACTTAACTTAGCAATACAAATGTAAAAAAAAAAATCTAAAACCATTTGAATAAATGTGTTATCAATATGGTAGTTTGTCACCTCCCCTACTAAAGAGCCTCCCGTGTTTGTTGCTATTTATAGGTAGCAGTTGCATCAAAATTTTGAATGGTCAAAAATATTATGATGCCGGATTTTCACTATCCTTTCTAGTTTACGAGATCCAAATGGGACGGTCGGACGGACAGACATTCTACACAAAACTAATAGCGTCTTTTCCCTTTCGGGGTCCGCTAAAAATTAAAATGAAATGAATATTTTAGTTTAAAATTCTTTTAATTTTTTAGTTTGTGGAGGGTAAGACCCTTGGTAGACTCACTGTCGTAAACCGAAGCATCTATTGACATATTACAAGCGAACACGTCTTTTTCACATTTTTTGCCAGCAGACGCAAGATTTAAATTGTTAGCGGTAAAAATGCGAAAAAAAAGTTTTAAAAAACAAAACGAACTTTCTGGCCCGTCAAAATTCGGATTTATTTTTATCTTTTGTGGAGGCCCCTTTCTTATGGATAGCCCTGGGCTGTAGCCAGGCCTGCCCTCCCTTAAATCCATCCCTGAACATGTTTATAAGCTTAGCAATGACTTGTTGAATGGGGAACATATGTTATAAAATGCAGATAATTCGACGTCTTCTAAATAGTCATTTTCTTTACCTGTGCCTGTTCCACTGAAACCTGAGTTAACTTGGGGGAACACACCTAACCAAATCAGTCAGATTGAATTGCATAGATATATTTTCGTCACGTCAGAGCACTAGAGTCAGTCTTCTACTTTCTCCGACAATATAGTGCAAGTCCTTAGTGAAATGACTTCTGTGTTGTTCGCTATCGTATTGGTCTCTCGTAAGTCTCCCAGAGTCACACAAAAATGTATTGATTTCATTGAAAGAAATCAAACGTACATTGATCATAGAAATCTTTACTAAATACCAAGTCTTGCTGGGACTTCTTACCCTGTAAAGATTTTAGTTGCTCTACTTTTGAGATTTTTAGTCTCAAACCTTATAACGAATAAAAAAAAAAGGGGGGGGGGGTAGGAAGTTGAAGTCATAAGGATTTTTTTTCCCGTTTGGTTGCTTCAATTCACTTCAACATCTATCTATATATATAATTCTCTTCATGGCTCAAGATCTTGGACACCTTAAAGGAAAGCTCACTCTTGTATTTCTGCAAGTCGGACTAGAGTTACCCTACGAAAAAAAAAAAGGGGGGGGGAACAAGTAGTATTCAGCCGTTACAAAATAACACTCTTTTTTATTTCTATCCCACGTAGTTTTAGCGGCGAAAAAAAAAAGGGGGGGGGAGAACAAGTAATCTACTCTGTATTCACCCGTCACTAAATAGCAAGGCAGGACTCAACTGTTGTTGGGCCATATGCGAAACGGATTTCGCGGGTCCAAGTTTGGGTTGGGATTCGGAAAAAAAGTGAAATTTAAGAGTTTCTATTAGAAAATAAAATTCGTCTTTGCATTTTATTCATTCTTTACTACGTACAGAACTACTTTACGAGCCTTGGGTGTAGCGAAGTCATACAGTATATCATAAAAAAATTATTTCCTAATAGATCACGCTAAATAGCAAGAATTACCAAATGTTTCAATCTATCTTTGTGAATTGTTGACCTCAAGTAATTCTTCATTAGTTTGAGGCGCGAGATGCTTCTTTAACCAGATTACACAATTACGGGTAATGCATAATGCCGTTTTTATTTATCGCGCTTAGGATTGGCGTTTTCCATATTGAATGACAACCCAAAATGACAATTTTTGTGTATATATTTCAGGAGTTTTGTATGAGTTTTTAAAAAAAGATTTTAATAATTTCGGATATTTTAGAGAAGTTAACAGATCTTCGTGTATTTTACAATCTCAGATGATTTCCAGGAGCTCCAGGTAAATCAGGAGGTCGAGGGAAATCTGTTATAAGTTTTAATTTAAATGGTTTAATTTAATAATTTATACACCTAGAATTAGCGCGGGTCCTATGAAAGTGCGGGGCCCACTGCGGTCGCATAGGTTTGCAGTAGCCTAAGGCCGGCCCTGCAAAATAGCGGCGTATGCTACGCTGCCGGTCGACTAGTTTGAAATAAAACAGATAATTTCGACCGCGTAAATTTGTTCTACAATCATGAGTAGGCTAACGTTGCTCTGCTAAAATTTAAATGTATTTACTGGTCAGAAGCCCTTAAGCTTATAATTGTATGATATTAACTCATTAGAATGGAGTTTAGGCACATCGGCACAATTTAGGCCATGTCGTGCCCGTAATCCTTAAGGATCACTCTCCCTTTATTTAACAAGGGCTAAATTATATGCTGTTAAATTATTAAAAACAAGGTCTATTCACAGTTAAAATAGTAAAGGTAGTAAAATTTTAATAATTCGGTAAAAATCTAATGTAAATATTATATGTTCACAATTCATTAATCAGATCTTTGTAGACAACCCCACCTCCCGACAAAGCCCAGTAACATTAGAATGGAAATCTTTTGTAACAAAGAGAATAAGTCAGACCAATTTTACAGCATTTTTGTAATTAATCACCATTGGACATGCATGTGATGTGTGTAGAAAGTAACAATTAATGATGAAATATTTACAACATTGTTGAAGTGAAAACGAACAGTAATAAAATGAAGTTCCAATCACCAATTAACCTCTGTGTAATATGTACGCAGTTGTTACCACATAGAACTGTTATACAAGTCTTCGAGCATAACAATGAGAATTACATATTATGATGATTATTGATTTTCTGGTGTTTTTTTAAATATATATTTAAAGCTCGTTAAGTAGATTATAAGTATTGGACTAATTTAGCATTTCAAATTAAATTAAATGTGTAAGTGGCCTACCAGTGAAGGAAGGAAATGTAACGTTTTTTTCCCTTATTGTTAATGTTATGTTTAAGTTCTTATTAAACGACATTGTGAGGGGAGGGTGGAAAGCAGTTTGAAGACAAGAACTTGGTATTATTATTGTTCAGTATATAAAGTTTGACCATCGTGGTTCGATCATGACCAATTTTGTTATCAAAAGGGGGAAATGAGGACTTTGCACGGGGGTTTTGTGCCTCCTCGTGTAGATGGAGAGACCTATGTGAGCCCGAAAGGTTTGGTTGCACACTGGCCAGGTTATTCCAGCTGGAACTTGTGTCATTGGCCTTGTTTGTTTTTTTCTTTGACGCTTTATTCTGACATTAACTTTAGCAATGCCACCGAAGAGCATTTCAATAGGTTACGACTACACAACTACACCACAGTAGAGAACAACCTTTTCTAATATTATTGATACATAGTTGTGTAAATAGGTACATGCTTTGATGGTGTGTTTTCTCTTTTACATTGTATTGGCAACCACAAGTGGACTTCATTAAACTTAGAGTACATTAAATGATCGATGACATTGGAAACTATACGAGTTCGATACCCTTAACATAGATCAATAGTCCTATTGTTTAGATCTTAATGCAATAGACTTCAATAGAGCGTTTTTGAATCTTTAAAAAAGACAAGGCTACAAAAGACAGTTTGTGTGGAAACACAAACTCAAAATCGGCCCCCGAAAAGGTCCACCCAGGCAGGCTTCAATATTTTCAGAAAGAACATCCGAATTAAATTATATCAAAGACAAATGAGAGATAAGAATGGAGAAAGAAGGTTATCAGATCTTGTGTAGTGCCCCAACGGTCCAGCAGATCAAAGGATAGGTGAAAGTGAATGTAAAGTTAGATGTCAACCTGGCCTAACTAGTTCCCCTTTCAGACCTTGTGGTCTATAGGGCAGATGATGTAGGGTTCACCTATTCCAATTATATTTGCGATTCTTGAAAAATTTAGGAAAATGAAGTTTATAAGATTACTATTCGTTTTAAATTAGGTCTAACTTATAATGCATACTAATTAGCTTTTTCTCTTTAAAAAATACTTGTATAACTGATTTTAAAAATTAGATTTTTCGCTTGCAGAAAAAAAAAGTAGCCGTTGCATCAGAACTTTGAATGGTCTAAAATATTGTGATGTCCGATTTTCAATATCTTTTCTAGTTTACGAGATCTAAACGGGACGGACGGACAGACATTTTACACAAAACTAATAGCGTCTTTTCCCCTTTAGGGGGCCGCTAAAAACGAAACAAAAAAATCTGACAAAAAAGGAAACGGAAGGGCCTTAATCCTATTCAGATTTCTCAAAGTATTGTCTATATTTGAATGTAAATATTTGGCTCACATAGGCAATATTGTATGTCGTCCTTTTTCTTGTATCTATTCTAAAAAAGAATACATTATTTATATCTTGCAATTTTACAACGCTGATATGAGGCCTGACAGGTTTGATATTAACAAATCTTTTATTTTATTGATAAATTATCTCAAATTGATGGTAACCATAAATCGAGACTCTAGTACCTCTAGTGAGTGCCATGTTACTTTGCGAAGTATAAAAAAATTACTTGTGGTGATTGAAGCATTAAATAGCCTAAATCAAACTACCTTATAGTTGCGAATAATATATATATCTGTAGCTCTAGACAAGGGGAAAAAAGGGTGGAAGAATTCGGTATGTGGGTGAAGGTTAAGCTTTTTAAATGTATTTTATTTAAAAAAAAAACAGTTGTAGGACTTAAATTCGAAATCGAGGGCTCGTGCCTTCTTAAGCCAATAAAATAACCACTTGCCAGGGAAGTACTTATGTAAGTAGCTTTCAAAGCTATTTATTGCAACTTTCAAACTTTTAAGCGACGACCTAATTCTCTTCACAAAGTATAAAGGGCACTAATTCAACTTAAACCGCCACATCTGTCAAGTACCATTTCTTTCCCTTGTTCGATACCGAAAATAATTTACCAATTAACTAACTAGATGATTAATTTTTAAAAAAAAATTGATTATTGTTTTGTCAGGTACAAGAAATTTCAACTTCATCCAAGATTGGGTGTGGGAGAAATAACGTGTACAAACATTGTATCAGCTTTGTAAAAAAGTGACTAGCCATTATTAAACAAGGAAATCATTAGAAATACCTATTGTTGTAATTCTAAGGCAGGCAACACTACGGAGTTCTACAGTAACGTGTGTTATTCACCAGGATAAAACACATAACAGCCAGGTCCCTATTACAGTCTTCAGGCAGCACAAAAGACGGCTCCTTAGTTCCCCAACAATTCACTCTTCCTAATCACTTGATACACTGTTCTTTCCTTTATACCAGCGTCTTCCTTTTCTGGTTCAATAGTGCACTCGTACGCACCACAAGCATTGGTGCAAGGCAAATTTACAACACTATTTTAAAAAAAAAAGGGGGGGGGGCGAGCTATCTTATGGGAAGTACTCCACATTTACAGTAATTAATATCAACTGTAGAATTTGTTTCCCTTTTTATAAAAAAAAAATTACCACTAATCAATTAATTAATTGTTCTTTTTTTTTTATTGATTTACTTTTTGTTAGGTACAGTGAACAATTGTGTAAAGTTTCAACGTGATGTAAGAATGAGAATTGTGAGAAATAACGTGTATAAAAATTGTGCCGGACAGACAGGGCGAGTTGATATAAGTTTTGTACCAGGCAAGCAGGGCGCGTTGATATAAGTTTTGTACTAGGCAGGCAGGGCGAGTTGATATAAGCTTTGTACCAGACAGGCAGGGCGCGTTGATATAAGCTTTGTACCAGACAGGCAGGGCGAGTTGATGTAAGCTTTGTACCAGACAGACAGGGCGAGTTGATATAAGTTTTGTACCAGACAGGCAGGGCGCGTTGATATAAGTTTTGTACCAGACAGACAGGGCGAGTTGATATAAGCTTTGTACCAGACAGACAGGGCGAGTTGATATAAGTTTTGTACCAGACAGACAGGGCGAGTTGATATAAGTTTTGTACCAGACAGACAGGGCGAGTTGATATAAGCTTTGTACCAGACAGACAGGGCGCGTTGATATAAGTTTTGTACCAGACAGACAGGGCGAGTTGATATAAGCTTTGTACCAGACAGGCAGGGCGCGTTGATATAAGCTTTGAACCAGACAGGCAGGGCGAGTTGATATAAGCTTTGTACCAGACAGAGAGGGCGAGTTGATATAAGCTTTGTACCAGACAGGCAGGACGAGTTGATATAAACTTTGTACCAGACAGACAGGGCGAGTTGATATAAGTTTTGTACCAGGCAGGCAGGGCGCGTTGATATAAGCTTTGTACCAGACAGGCAGGGCGAGTTGATATAAGCTTTGTACCAGGCAAGCAGGGCGCGTTGATATAAGTTTTGTACTAGGCAGGCAGGGCGAGTTGATATAAGCTTTGTATTAGACAGGCAGGGCGCGTTGATATAAGCTTTGTACCAGACAGGCAGGGCGAGTTGATGTAAGCTTTGTACCAGACAGACAGGGCGAGTTGATATAAGCTTTGTACCAGACAGACAGGGCGAGTTGATATAAGTTTTGTACCAGACAGGCAGGGCGCGTTGATATAAGTTTTGTACCAGACAGACAGGGCGAGTTGATATAAGCTTTGTACCAGACAGACAGGGCGCGTTGATATAAGTTTTGTACCAGACAGACAGGGCGAGTTGATATAAGCTTTGTACCAGACAGGCAGGGCGCGTTGATATAAGCTTTGAACCAGACAGGCAGGGCGAGTTGATATAAGCTTTGTACCAGACAGAGAGGGTGAGTTGATATAAGCTTTGTACCAGACAGGCAGGGCGAGTTGATATAAGCTTTGTATTAGACAGGCAGGGCGCGTTGATATAAGCTTTGTACCAGACAGGCAGGGCGAGTTGATGTAAGCTTTGTACCAGACAGACAGGGCGAGTTGATATAAGCTTTGTACCAGACAGACAGGGCGAGTTGATATAAGTTTTGTACCAGACAGACAGGGCGAGTTGATATAAGTTTTGTACCAGACAGACAGGGCGAGTTCATCAACTTTGTAACTATCAAGCCTCATCCAATTTAGGTTATAAGTACATGCATCCGAGACAGAGAGATTCCTGTGGTTACAGGGAATTACATCTCCTCGAGTGCTAAAGCCCTTTTCTTCCGAGCCTAGATGACTCGATCAATGTAGAGACTGGCATTTTAAAACTTGGGGATTTTCAGGACGCTCTGAGTCCACCTAACTCTAATGGCTGTCTGGTATTTATTTTTGGATCGTTGTGCTGCCCACTTGACACCAGGTAACCGTCGGTCATACAAACAAATGCCTTTTTGTTTTAAAATCTATATCTAAATTTAGTATGTCTGAAAATAGGATTGTGTTAAATGATATCCACACATGATTTTGAAAGCCCGTTAAATTTTTTATATTAACTATTGACATACTTGCATTCATCTGTCAACGTAAAGTGTTATTGGAATTTAATTTTATCTTCATGTCCGTTGTAGTTAGACCATGGAACTATACTATTGAAACCTGACCTCGGACCTGTTTTACTAACCGAACTGTGATCCCAAAAAACTTCCTTTGTTATCTTGTTAAAGGCATTATGATCCTAGTAATGGAATTGTGATGCTACCGAAAGATCCTAGTTACCATATTTAAAGACCGCATCCCAAACGAAGAGATTAGAGACAGGATTACTACAGCGGACAACATTTAAAAAATAGACGGGCATGCCATTGAAAATCTGACAGTATATTACATAAGTTGTTATCTTCCCTTTTTTTTCTTGGAAGAACAATAATAGTTCCAGGATATAAATATTTGGCATGAATCTAATCAATCTATTTATATAGTCTACTTGACAATATTTCATTCGTAGTAGATTTTCTTTTTTTAATTTAAACTTATTATCTCATTTAAAGTTTAGAACAAATGTTAACAAATATGACAAAGTTTAGAACAAATGTTAATATATCAAATCTTGTATGGTGCCCCAATGGTCCAACAGACTAAGGGATATGTGAAGGTGTGAAATATAACTTGAAGGTGGATATGGGCCTTATAGTAATTATCCGTATGGCATTAGCTTTGCTTTTCTCTCTTCCGACCAGACTAGCACAGAAGTAAATCCATCGACCAGACTAGCACAGAAGTAAATCCATCGACCAGACTAACACAGAAGTAAATCCATCGACCAGACTAGCACAGAAGTAAATCCATCGACCAGACTAACACAGAAGTAAATCCATCGACTAGACTAGCACAGAAGTAAATCCATCGACCAGACTAGCACAGAAGTAAATCCATCGACCAGACTAGCACAGAAGTAAATCCATCGACCAGACTAGCACAGAAGTAAATCCATCGACCAGACTAACACAGAAGTAAATCCATCGACCAGACTAACACAGAAGTAAATCCATCGACCAGACTAGCACAGAAGTAAATCCATCGACCAGACTAGCACAGAAGTAAATCCATCGACCAGACTAGCACAGAAGTAAATCCATCGACCAGACTAGCACAGAAGTAAATCCATCGACCAGACTAACACAGAAGTAAATCCATCGACCAGACTAACACAGAAGTAAATCCATCGACCAGACTAGCACAGAAGTAAATCCATCGACCAGACTAGCACAGAAGTAAATCCATCGACCAGACTAGCACAGAAGTAAATCCATCGACCAGACTAGCACAGAAGTAAATCCATCGACCAGACTAGCACAGAAGTAAATCCATCGACCAGACTAGCACAGAAGTAAATCCATCGACCAGACTAACACAGAAGTAAATCCATCGACCAGACTAACACAGAAGTAAATCCATCGACTAGACTAGCACAGAAGTAAATCCATCGACCAGACTAACACAGAAGTAAATCCATCGACCAGACTAACACAGAAGTAAATCCATCGACTAGACTAGCACAGAAGTAAATCCATCGACCAGACTAACACAGAAGTAAATCCATCGACCAGACTAACACAGAAGTAAATGCATCGACCAGACTAGCACAGAAGTAAATCCATCGACCAGACTAACACAGAAGTAAATCCATCGACCAGACTAGCACAGAAGTAAATCCATCGACCAGACTAACACAGAAGTAAATCCATCGACCAGACTAGCACAGAAGTAAATTCATCGTCTGTTTCTTTCTTCTTGTCTAACGTTTCACATGAATTCTAAATAACAATAGCTATTGCATTGATTTTACCTGTATAAAGAATCTAGGGATGGGCAATGCACTAGCGGATCGAGAACTTTGGAGTGGTGGGGGGCGATTTTTTTCCAAACCCGAACCCTATGCATAAAGGCACGTATATAATGATAATAATAATAATAATAATAATCTTTATTGTCCGTATGGAAATTTGTCTTACAATTTGTGCATTACACCAAACTAAAAACATTATAACTATAAGAAACCATAGTGTACATTCACACCAAACTCACTCATAAATTACATGTGACAAAGTTTATACCAGATTGTTCTTATTTAATGACTAACACAGAAGTAAATCCATCGACCAGACTAACACAGAAGTAAATCCACCGACCAGACTAGCACAGAAGTAAATTCATCGTCTGTTTCTTTCTTCTTGTCTAACGTTTCACATGAATTTCACATCTGTGTCTGAAGGCTTCAATATCTTCAACATAAAAATCAGAAACTATGAACTACAAACTATCAACTACAACCCTACTCTGTCCATACAAAAATAACAGTGCGTGTGGGGAATGCTGTCTATGCAGAGATCTATTACCGTAATGTTATTATTATTAATGTTACAATGAAAGGCGATATCTGGTGAATGTCAACCTTCACCGGTGAAAGTGAACATTTACATCTGAAATATTAGCTAAATACTCATATTTCTGACTTACACCGGTAAATGTCGACATTCACCTTGCACTAGTAGTGAATCTGAATATGATTGAGATTGTCTTCTCCATATTTCAGTCTCGATAAAACGTCACAAGCGTGACTTACCTTTTTGGCATCTCTTTCTGTGATCAGTGACCAATTACATATAGAAATATTCCTCATTCTGTAGTGGAGTTTTCAATGTTGGACTAACCACAGAGAATTAAAATACCCAGGTAGATTTAAAGGGCAATCCTGGATTGTTTTTTGTTGCTGTTTTTTTTTTTTTTGGACATGTTGCTTTAGATTAAAGTGTTTCTTCACCACCTTCTTAGGTGTGAGTATTTCCTCGCTCGAAGATAACAAATTTCTGGGTCGGCGTCCCATGAGTAATTGTGCTGGCGACAAATTAATATTACTCAGTGGAGTAGTTCTGTAGTCTAATAGCGACAGAAATTTGTCTTCGTTTTTCTTCCAAAGTTTCTTCACTGTCTGAATAGCTCTTTCAGCTTCGCCATTAGAACTCTGAAAATGAGGACTCGACATTTCATGCTCTATTCCGTATGATTTACAGAAATTCAGGAATTCCCTTGAAGCGAACTGTGGCCCGCTATCTGACCTTAACCTTCTAGGTATTCCATGGCATGCGAATATACTCTTCATTGCTTCGATGATATCTGATGTAGTTTCCTGTGACAGTTCTTTGACATCAATAAACTTTGAGAAGTAGTCAACTAGAAGCACATACTTTTTACCCTCAAAGTTAAATAGATCACACCCAACCATACTGTATGGAAGGTCTGGCGTCTTGGTAGGCATTCGCGGTTCTGACACATTTTGATTCTGATGTTCAGCACACCTGCTACAATCCCTAACTGTCACTTCAATGTCTGCATTCATGCCTGGCCAATACATGACTTCTCTGGCTCTCTGCTTACACTTGACTATTCCTAAGTGAGACTTGTGAATCAGATTTAGCATGTATTTACGTAAGCTCGGTGGCTTGACAATTCTCAGACCTTTGTATATAATACCATCTGAAGTTGATAACTGGTCTCTTGAATCCCAATATGGCCTGACTTCAATTGGAGTCTCGCTTCTTGTGTCTGGCCAAACAGGCATAATTACTTCCAGAAAGTTCTTTGCTTGTACAGTCTTGAATTTCACTGTATTTCGAATCACTTAAAGAGATCATATGCACTGAATCATCTGTAAATGTACATGTGTGTGTATCAGTATTTGGTAGATGTGCACGAGAAAGTGTATCAGAGATAAACATTTCCTTGCCTCCATAATTTGTAATCCTGAGCAAAATGTCAGGTAGGCTTACGATTGAAAAGGGCCTTAATGTGTTATTCATCAGGCCTTGATGATTCATACTTTCTAGCAGAAATGCCGATGGATTCATTTATTATATATTTTTTAAAAAACTAAATAAACTTTCTTTAAAGAACTCATGTTCAAACTACTATTCAATTGCTGCAGTTTGCTTGTGAAATATTGTTGCGCTATGCAAAATTGCAGGGCTGGCTTCCTTATTCCTTTTTCAGGGACTCTCGTTTAGTTTGTGCCATAATTTCTTTGCATGAAGGAGAGCTAGGAGTAAAGATTAAAATTTTTATTCCTTCTGAATCCCAACACTTTTCACATCTGTGTCTGAAGCTATTTGTATTTACACGGACTTAAAAAATTACAGTCTTTTAGTATTTTTTAAAATGTTTTGTGTCTGGAGTAGTACCGTCTTGGTGTTGTTGTGGGTTTTTTTTAGCTCTTGCAGTGGCTGTTGTGCGAATGGTCCGTCCTGGGACAGAGCACACGGCCCTACCGCCCTGGACTAAGACCTTCTCTTGGAATGCATGTTTCTTTAGTTCTAGAGAAATTGTATTTGTCATGAAAGCAGGCGTGCTGAAGGATTTTTAGTTTTAAAAATCCGAAATTGTAGAGTTTTGCATGAATGGTTTTCATGTATGAGTGCGGCGTATACGATGTGAATGTCTGGCATTGCATCGTATGGTTTTCTAAACCAACCACCGCCAGTATCATCTATCGGACTTATTAATATCAGCACTGATCGAACTTCAAAGAAAACTCCTCTATTTCAAGTGCGTCAAAATGTGCGCAAAATTAGTTCTATTAATATCAAACACAATTTAAGCGAAAAAATAGGGGGAAAAAAACAACTAAATCTAGGAATGTATTAAAAGCCAAACATTTTCAGAACTTCTTTAAAAAGAGGGGTGCTAAAGGGGCGTTTACCGAAAGTATTTTACCCATTTTCAAACTTAGATCTATTCAAAATAAACTGCCAATTTCTTTCTCTCGTAATTTAAAGCTAGATCTATACACACAAAAAAAAAAGTAAAACGCCGATGGAGCTGTCTTACTATAACAAAACTCGAATGAAGTTTCTAGAAACAAACTAGACAGAATAATCAATCTCATGGGTGGCCCCTTAAGTTTTTTTCTAGTAGATCGGACTTCATAATTTGTAATCCTGAGCAAAATGTCAGGTAGGCTTACGATTGAAGAGAGCCTTAATGTGTTATTCATCAGGCCTTGATGATTCATACTTTCTAGCACAAATGCCGATGGATTCATTTATTATATTTAAAAAAAAAACTAAAAGTTTTTTTAAAAACATCGTGTTCAAACTACTATTTAATTGCTGCAGTTTGCCTGTGAAATATTTTTGCGCTATACAAAATTGCAGGGCTGGCTTCCTTATTCCTTTTTCATGGGCTCTCGTTTAGTTTGTGCCATAATTTCTTTGCATGAATGAGAGCTAGGGGGAAAGATTAAAATTTTTGTTCTCTCTCAATCCCAACACTATGCACATCTCTGTGTCTGAATCTATTTTGTGTTTTCACAGACTTCAATAATTACAGTCTTTTAGTATTTTTTTTAATGTTTTGTGTCTGGAGTAGCACCGTCTTGTTGGTGTGTTTTTTTTAGCTCTTGCAGTGGCTGTTGTGCGAATGGTCCGTCCTGGGACAGAGCACACGGCCCTACCGCCCTGGACTAAGACCTTCTCTTGGAATGCATGTTTCTTTAGTTCTAGGGTGGGAATGCAGAAATTACTGCATTACTTAGCCCAGTCCAAACAAGCCGCCACACCGTTCTCCAAAGGGTGTCGTCGTAAGTATCCTATGGCTTTAGCGGCGGCTCTTCAGCGGTTTGAGGCTGTAACAGAAATAGGAAGAAATTTCCCTTAGTTGTGAGGCTCTATAGATCGCAAGGTCTGAATGGAGCACTTTACTGTTTTATTTCTAGAAATGCATGTTTCTTAACATTTTTTGAACATGATTTTTTTTTATTTTTAGCATGGGCTTTGAGGCCCTGTTGTGATGGGAAGCGGGGCTTCTAAAAACAACTCAACCCAGCAAACACCCCGAACTCAAGGCACACCTAGAAGACCACAAGCAACAACCAACAGAGGAGGGCACTTTCAGGAGGTCGAGCTTCAGGCCCCTGGCCAGGGCAGGACTAGCAACATGAGTTCTCGATCGCAACAGTCCAGTTAGTATAAAATTATTTATTTTTTAAATTCATTATTATTCTAAAATCCCAGCATAGTGAAGGACACTATTTCGAGCTTTTAGGTAGTTTTTTAGATTATTTTAATCCCCCATTCCTAAGCCTTGAATGATTACTTATATAATTCATTCAGCTATTTTAACCACCTTAAATCTAATATAATTTAATTTTGTTTTATTTTCTGAATTCGTTTTGCCAGTGATATGCCACTGAGACATCAATACTTTCCTCGTTAATTAATGTACTTATTATACGATCATCAGCTTATAATCTTTCTTTGGCACTACCAGAATAGAGATTGGTCAAAAAGAAAAAAAACAATCAATGTAGTCTACTTAGCACTGTGATAATAAGGATATCTTTCTAGTTAATTTGTGCCCTTATATTTCTTCTGATTAAATACGTTGATTATACCTGATTTCCTAAATTAAGATTAAACTTATATTTAAAAAAAAATTGTTTCCTTAACGTTGTTAAAAATCATTTTTGTTCTATGAGAAATCTCAGCAGACGATAATTCCTTTTGACAAGGGATTCGCTCAATGTAAAAATTAACTTACTCTAGCCAGATGTTCCACTACCTATCTTATACAAACTCTTTTTCCATTTCCACCTAGCAATATTTCCTTTTTTTTTTTAAATATACCTTACATTTACCTTACATTTACCTTACAATTACCTTACACCATGGAATACTTCATGGGCGAAATGAAATCGCCCTCCTAGCGCTTCCCCAGACCCCCTCGCTGTCAATGGCGGGGAGTCTACAATTTTTCCACTGACTCCAGGAAAAAATTTATTCTAGGGCACATTCCGAAAGAATGAAGGGTCAGAATGTAATAAAGTTTATGTACACACACACATACATACATATAAATTATTTTTTTCGCGGCGGGGGGGGGGCGGGGGAGAAAAAAATCCGCCTCCCAACCACCACCTCCCCCGAAAAAAATTCTTGCTACGCCCATGGTATACTTACACCCTCTTCGTAGAAGGAAAAAAAACTAGTTAAAAGCTGGAAGTCTTGAAATTCCTTAAACGAACAGAGAAGTTCATATAGCGTCGCGCAAATAAGCCGAATATCCTGGGTTCGACCCCCATACTGGCTAATTGTTGTTTTTTAAAAATAAAACTCACAGACATTGAGTCTTTCTGCTGGTGATATATATCACTTCTGCTTTTCTGTTTAACTTTGACACTGTTGGTAACCAACCATAATGCTCGATGTCTCAAAAATGTACAATGTATTAATTAATTCTTTGGAAATAGAATAGCCTAAAAAATGTTTGGGTAACCTAAAAGTAAGTATTTTTACCTTGAAAAAAAAAAGCCAAGAGACCAAACGTTAAAACAAATTATCAGTCGAGGAATTAGCGGAAAATTAAATTATAACTGTTTGCATTTGCTGAACTAATCCACACCAAAAAACGTTAAACTTTACAAACACAAACACTTCAGCACAAGAACCAGAGATTAAGACACACAGGGCAGACATGACACTGATGTAAAAAAAATGGATCTCAAATGGAGACGCTTCATTGAATGTTTTACTAAAGCTAATTGCATTTTTATTTTACTTCACTAATGCTACACGAAACCACGATTATGTTTCCACCATATAGTCTATGGTTTCCACGAATGAAATGTCTTGACCTAATGACCTATGTAGTTTTTGTTTTGCCCTGTTTCTTACAGCACCCAGGACAACACCGAGCACCCAGCAGACGAGATACGCGCGTCATTCGACCAATCCAAACGGTTCTCTTCACCATGGTCAATCAACGGCTGCTACTTCTCGAGAAAATCGCAGAACTAATGAAGAGGTAGATTTTTTATCATGATTTTTTTTTATTCCAAGAGAGCAATTTAAGGTTGGAGAGCTAGGCCTATAATTCTATATTTGTAGTCAGTTGGTTGAATAGTGGCTTTCTCCACTGTCTTTTGAATTCCACTAACATATTTTCGCATGTAATTATTTATTTTAATTGCGTTGCAGCCTTCCCTTGAAATTTATTAACATTATTTGGGTTCAGATGAAACAAGAGAGAAAGGGAGACAGAGAGAGGGGGTGGACAATATAGATCTAAATAAAGATCATTAGGTCACGTTATCCAGCCATCTTGTCTTTGGACGACCCTTTCCTAGGCTAGTACTTCCCCCACTGTACATTGTAGGGCGACTTTTGATAGCGTCATGTCTTACAATCATAAGATATTGAGAAGTTCCTCCTTTTCGCCAGCTAGAGTGCTGACTTGTAAAAGTACACCTTCTTGTCTTCTTTTCCAAGTATCTGATAGCCAGCAGTTTTCTGTAGCATTTAGGCCTACTTTAAAAGGCCTGACTTCTTCCAGCCTTCGCTTGCAACCTACAACTTTTCAACCATATAGGAGTACAGAACCACTATCCATAAATACAATTTTAATTTAACTTGGAAATCAGATTTTCCACAAATTACACATGCCCAAATCAAACGGGTTTTGTATCATTTTTTTTTAGTCATTCTCCATCTCTATATTTAAATGAGTCAACTTCTTTACTTCTTCTAATGATTGGTCATTCAATTGTGGGCAACATTTCGTATCAGTTCCACCACAAAGTAGAAGTTTGCTTTTTTTCCCCTCTCTACTTTCCAAGTTCCCATGCAAACTACTCTAGCTGCCTCACCCAGTTTAAGAGTAAGATCCTGCACCTGTCTGCATTATCTCCAGTGATATATATATATCACCTGTAACATGAGATGAAAATAAGGTGCCCGTTTATAATCTACCTATGAGTAAATATTTCTAGAGTTTCCTTCATGTTATGCTCTAGAAACATGTTGAAAAGAGCTGGGGAGATAATGCATCCTTGCCGCACTCCCAAGGATGGCAAAATTATAGAACGATGAGTCATCGGTCATCGTAGCAAGATAATACTAAGAACAAATTTTAACAGCTTCAAGAGGAAAGCCGAATATGTCGTTTCTGAAAAGCGGGCAGGTTGTAGAGCATGCAGTTAGAAGCACTGTTGAACAAATATTTGAACTGAATTCCTTCAACTCCATAAGGAAACTGGTTCACACTTAATATTAAGGATAAACTTCAAAAACAGGATTTTTGCATGATGGCATGTGGTTTTAGGGAGTTCAACATAGAACATTGTCAATGTTAATGTGATCAAAGCTTTAAAATTTACCACTGGCACCTTAATAAATATTACAATGCGAATAGTGCAGTAGCCTACTCCTTAACAACCAAATGGTTAACCAAACAAAAAATCTAGATCTTGTATAGAAATCTAAAATGTACATAAAGATATAGATCTAGATTCTAGATGTAGATCTATTTCGTCATTGTCATTTTGAGCATGGAGTGGGTTGCCTGAGTCAGCCAGGAAAACCAATGACTTGGCAGAATTTAAGTCATTGGTTAACATGCATGACGAGATGGACCTAGGAACAAGAGTAGGACGTTTATAATCATTTATTGTTATATATATATATATATATATATATATATATATATATATATATATATATATATATTAAAAAGTAACGTCTGCTGTAGCCTATTTTATAAGATAAGAAGATAATGTTTTTAATTCAGAAAGAAAATGGCGATTGGATTACGGTAAGTGTTCGCATGATTTCTAAGTATTTATCAATGTTTGGTAAAAGATTTTAATAATTTCAGGAGATTTCCAGGACTTTTTCGTATATTTTGCACTTTCAGGAGATTTTAAGGAGCTCCTGGTAAATCAGGAGCTGCGGGAATTCTGTTATAAGTTATAGAATGGTTTAGTTTAATAATTTACACCTAGAATTAGCGCGGGTCCTTTGAAAGTGCGGGGCCCACTGCGGTCGCATTGGCTGCAAACATGCATTGGCCTAAGGCCGACCTTGCAAAATAACGGCGTATGCTACGCCCTGGGTCGACTAGTAGTATATATTAACTATAGATCTAGATATGATAGTGATATCATTAACTTCATCGAGTGTATATCTAGATTATACTTTGTAAAACCAATTCAGTCAATTCTCCATTTGAACCAGTTGTTTGTCAACCTAATGTTAAGTTGTTAAGTTAGTTATTTTAGACATTTCGTCTAGTCTAGAACAAATTGTTGTTGATTTCGAACCATCATTCATATTGATCTAACATTTCTGGTTATAGATCTAGATATAGACATGATAATCAGATAGCTAGGCTAATAAAGATAATCATTTCAGATATAGGTATAAAAAAACTAGATCTATACTCTCAGATGTGTAGCACTGTTAATGATCACATCACTTTTTCTAAAGATTTAACTTATCACATCTTGTTTATGTGAGGTTGTTTTTTTTTCATTCATTTTTAAATAAAATAGATTCCACTGAAGTCTAAATTGAAATAGCATTGTCAACTTAAAAATTATTCTGTCAAAGTTGTAAATTGCATATAAACAAACATCATGGCTTATATATCGCGTGAAATATATTGTTTTAGTTCTCACCATAAGCTACACAGCCTCATTGTGTCTCATACACTAATTAATTTATCACTAAAGATCTTGGTTGTTTTATGTTTTTAATCAGCATCATTGTCAAGTGAAAAATTTCACTTCTTGTCTATGTAAGAATTCTCAAACTTTTAAAAGTATGTCACATATACTGTTAACTTAGGAAGATAATTATTACAGTATACTGATATTATTGTTTCATAAGTTTTAAATTTGCTAGCAAATTAAATATGTTTAAATAAATTAAAAACTTTCCTTTTGTCGATGTTAGAATTCTGCAGATTTGTTGAACTATATATAGCATATGCTGTAAACAGAGGATTATTATAATTTATTGTTTGTTTTTTTTTTTGTTTTTTTGATAAGCTTGAACACACAATGCATATAAAATATGTTTTTCATTATTTGAATTAGTATTAATGATTAAAAAATACATGTATTAAGCATTAAAGCTACATTCTTATATTCTGGAGCGCAGCAAAAAGTTGAGGATATGAAAGCTAATGTAAGTGAATCACAGGAATATGTTTTATGATTGAAACTTTATTTGATATACTTTGTCACAGGGCGGACACTCAGTTTGATTTACAATGGTTAATGTGATGGTTTAGTTGTATTGCTGATATTTTTGGGGGCATAGAAATTATTGACCTATTAAATTGTCATATTGGTTCATTCAGGCATTCCAACGAAAAAAAAATGTTTTAAATTAAAAATCTAAACTTTAGTGGAACTGATTGGTATGTCATGTCCGGAGGATTCCAGCTACCCGTCACCTCAGCGTGGCGCCTCCGGTGGAAACGTCTAAAGATGGAACTAGATAGGCTAAGTACGAGTAGCGAATCAGGCCCTTGCGGGACCCCCTGGGTGAGCTTTTTTTTTTATCTCACTCGGGGTAGGGATGGAACAAGTAGCCCGCACTAGTCCACAAAGGGGCCGTCATCAGTGATCCGTAGCTGTAGTGGCGGTCCTTGCACGGAACAGTGACGGTTACAGTATGAGAATATGAGACAAGCTCCCCGCAGTCAGCACTGTTCTCGGCCACTTGTAGCGAGTGGGGTCCAGGAACGGGGATAGAGCGCTGTGTACACGGCACGGCCCCGTCTGGCCCAGTCAATCGATATGACCGTTTACCGTTGGGAGCCCTCAGACAGGACAGGGGTGAAGAGCCCCATGTCCAGGCCTGGTAGTTAGATAAAAGCCTTTCTAACCACCAACGGGATCATGGCGGGTACGGCGCCGACGCCCTACTGGACTTCACTGAAAATATGTCATATGGTTTACACTTCAGTTTGTGAAAACAAGGTTTGCAATCTGCTGAGATCATTTTCTGTAGTCACACAGGAAAAAAGCTGTAAAATCAAAGAAGAATATATATATATAAAAGAAATTAAACTATTAATCATAGCTTTAAAAACATGTTCTATGTTCTGATGTAAAAGCTAAGAGAAGTTTGTTTAGTTTCATATTGCTGACTAATATTTACAAAATAAGCTGAGAGATTTCTGAGTAAAATGTATTCAAGTCACAGCACAAGATTTAAAAGGGAAAAAAAAAGCAGACCTATAGTCTCATAGTAATACTTAAGTTACCATTGATGGTGCTGAAACTAAGAATGCTAAACTGGATTCAAAAACTGACATTTTGGTAAACATTTCACATATTAGCTCTAACTTTGATTTATTTAGAGTGCTTTGGAAAAGGAAACAAGTAGGCCTAAGGTTAAGGTATTGGGATGTCAATGCAAACAATGTCAATATTGGGTCTGAATACAAATTTCTCTATTGTTATAAGATAAGATAAGATTATTTTATTGATCCAATCAAATGGAAATTCAGTTTGACTACAATTGACAACATCAGCGTAACTACTGTACAATAACAGTATAGATGAAAAATTCGAACAACATTCACACACGAAACACATACACATTCACAACCAGCGCTTTATGAATTTGACTTCTATGTACTTCTCGATGACGACAGCTGATCTTGTAACACTCTGACCGAAAGTGGGATAAAGGAGTTTTTAAATCTTTCTGTTTTAGTCAGATCTATTGCAATAGTGGTTTAATGGGTGCAGGCTGTCCTTAAGAATCGGGAGTGTTTGGGAAAGGCATCTTTCATGAAAAAGCTCTTTAAGAGATTCGAGTGATATGCGATGCTTTTTTAATTAGTCTATTTAGTCTAAGTCTTTGTACCAGTGAAGTATTACCATACCAGCAGGTGATAGCAAATTTAATTAGACTGCTGATGGTTGCTGTATAAAAAAAATTTAATAATTTTCTTAGCTTTCTGAGATAGAAGAGTCGCTGGTGCATTTTTGTGGAGAGGTTTCCACAGTGTTCACTCCATTTCAGTTTGTTGTTGATGGTTGTTCCTAGATATTTATCTTCTTGTACTTGTTCTATGGTTTGATTGTTTATCTGAATTTCTGTGATATGGCCTTTAGGTTTCCTAAAGTCAATAATCATTTCTTTAGTTTTCTGAACATTTAAAATTAGAAAGTTATCTATGAATGATACCCAGATTTTATTAATAATGTTCCTGTTGACTGTTTTTACTTATTTTACTTACCCAGATGGTCGGTTTCAAAAGTAATATTATTATTGGCACGTGTCAATATATTTTTACTTGTCTTTAGCAGCAAGAATATAAATTTTTCTTCAGGTGGTAAAAATATGAAAAGAGACTTTGCACTTTATTGTTTTCAACATATTCTGTTTAATTTTTTATATTTTCATTATCAATGATTATCTCAGAAACATTATTGTTTCCAAATCTAAATTGATGTATAATTTATAACTTAATTATCAGGTTAGCATTTTTTATAAATATTAAATTTCTGGTAATAACTCTATTACATTTTGTAAAAACTTTTAGAATTTTTATTTTTTTTCTGATTTTATAAAATGTCATACGTTTTGGTGTAGTTATTTCATTAGAATGAATTTAAGTGTTAACCATTGTGACATCTACATTCAACCTTCACCACAAATTGCCTTTGACCTAAAGTTAATCAACATGAACATTTACAACCTTTACCATGAATAATTTTTAAAAGTTCATTTCACAGCCTACTCAAGGTTTGCTTTTAAATCAATGTTATGACATCTGTCTATATTGTTGTTTATTTAACAGAAAGAGGAAGATGTCCAGTTTGAAACCTTCCTTCACCAAAACGGTCGTGAATTTATATGTGCTGTACGTGCAGGCAAGCGATATTATCTTGATGATTGGCACTCTCATGTAAGTATGTGATAAAAAATGTCATTCTTAGATAATTAGGGCCTTCTATGGGGTACTTGAGTACTTATAGACTTAATTTTTTAAAAAGCAGAATATGGGTATATTGATGTTTATAACAAATCTGTACAAGATTACCATGCCTTCTATTTGTCTTAGTTATCAAGATAGCTCTGAATTAGCTATCCATTTTCATTGAGCAAGAAATGTTTGCTAATATGTTATAATCTTAATGCATCAAATAAAAAACTTAATTAAGAAGTTATTGTGATCTAAGTCATATTTTGCATCCTCAAATGTATCCATCTATTTCTACTGAGATGTGATACTCATGAATACAGTCTAAATGTATATTCTGGTATTGTGGATGCTTGTTGCTGTACATATACCTTCATTTTCTTTTTATAGGACTGGCAGTTCTTCCCGGAACGCTGGTATAGTGAAGGCACACTAGTCCCTTTAAACACTGGAGAATCTCATGTAAGAATTTTGTTATCAAAATAAACTCACATCTTTCATACTAAAAGCATACTCAGTGTGCTCTGGTCTTGTGCTTATGTGATGAAAGGGGGGGGGGGTTTAGCTACAAGATGGTTTCCTTACTTCCTTTGTATGCTCAGCCAATACAACTCAGCTTGATTGAAATTCCAATTAAAAATGGTCTACATTGGGATTCTAACTCCAGCTTCTTTGTTAACTAGCTAAATAGATTATGCCACTTAGCTACACATCTCAGTTAAACAGAATTTCTAATTGAGTTTTTATTTTAAAAAAGAAAATAACAAAAGCTGAAAGAAAATGATTGCATGATTCAAATAATAGTAATGACATAAGTGAGATATAGCTTAATGTTGCTTACATTATTATTATATAGGAACAAAATCGAGTTCCATCAGCAAGAAATGCTGATGATAATGATGATCGGGTTGGCCACCTGAAGCATCCAAAACGAGGAAAAGTACAAACTTATTTGATGGAGGTAACCAACAATTAGTTTTTATAGTTAGACACTATTTGAAATGATATACATCTGAGGTTTATTTCATGAGTCAATCTAATGTGAGGTAAAATATTATTTAAGAGAGGTAATGTAGGTTATCAATGTATTTCAAGAAAATTCTAATACAATTTTTGTTAGAGTAAATGTTTACAAGGTCTTTATTTTTTCATTAAATCTTTTATGTTGATTGATATTACTTTTGTGAACACTTTGCTTCTATTTAGTTGATATTATTTTTCTGTACTTTCATTCAGGAGCGTCACTATGTGCATTTTTTCTTTGACAAATACTCAGGAAAATGGCTTCGGTTACCTATTGGTTGGGAATTACATCATGAGCTGGTTAAGCAAATGATAGATCATGTTGAGGTTAGTCTAAGTATCAAACTTAATTTATTTCATTAGCAATAGATCTGGCTGTCTCATGTACAAACTTTCTGCAGTGAGTGTTTATGTCCACTTGGTGATATTTGAAGTTGTCCATATAGATGTTCATTTGCAAATTCCCAGTTGAAGACTTAAAAGACATGAAGAAGTTAACATGTGACAGGTCAAGCATTAAAGAAAGATGTCTCCACCAGCACAATAGCTAACCATTATTACTTTCCAAACTAATTTCACAATATATTGTCTTTAACCAGTACTTAAACTTAATGCCATTGGTTTAAACTTGGATTTATTACCCTTTATTTGGACTTGTACTTTTCACCTTAGTTTTATTTTGTTTAAAAATATATAACTTATTGTTAAAGAAGAACATGAACGTGCATTCAAACAAATAGCATACTTAAAATAAATATAATAACTAGTTATATAGACATATTTTATTTTATGTTTGTAGACATAGACAACTTTTATTATGAATATAAATATAAATAGATTTATTGAAATGATAATCATAATAAAATATGCCAATATGAATACATCAGAACATTAACGTACAGCATGAGCTTTGAGAAGAAACACAAATTTGAGAATAAATGTTCAAAACTTATTTAGGAAATAATACTAGACATTAGCTTCAAGTAGAAATAAACAAGGAAATAAAAAGCAATCAATTTTTTTTCTTATTAAACTGTTTCTGTCATTTCCCAGGAAGCACTTCCCAAATGGAGGGACAGAGCAGATATTCTAGCACTGCTCAGAGCCTGTAACTACAATCCTGATGAATGTATTGGAACTTATCTAGTTTTGGAAGAAGATGGTAAGCTTGATTAGAACTTTCCTATTTTAAATTTAACAAAACGAAAAAGATTTGAACTGTATTTTATTTATTGCTAAAGCATATCTTGTTTTAAGTAAAAAAAAAATTAGTTTGACATTTTCATTGAAATATTACATTATGTTTCTTTATATTGAAATTTTCTGGTTACTTATTCCTATTTAACAAATACAAGTTTTCTTTCATGAAATGATTCTGATATATCTGCTTTTCAAAGGCAGTTATAGTGAATTTTAACTTTTTTGATTATACTCTTCATTATCTAATAAACATTTGTTTTTTTTTTTCTCTTTTTACTTAAAGTCAAACTTATTTCTAATTTTAGATCAATTGAATAACTATTCTCTTGGGTTAGATCAGTCTATTCAGTTATTTAGTTTATTTAGCTATTTAGTTTTCACCAGTAGTTTAAATTACCAACTACTTTGATTGCAGTCTGACAATAATATAATTAGCTTCTGTAACCCTCCTTATCTGAAACCCTTTTCTTGAAGAAATGACAAGCTGAAACTATTACCTTAGAACATATGAGCCCTTTTTTTTTCAACTCTTTTTTCATCAATCATAACATTTTTTTTTCCATGATGTACATTTCTGCCCTATTTAACAAACTTTCTATTTAATATTTAAGATTCTATTTTACAAATGATGTTTATATATATATAAAAAACTACTAATGTTTAAAAAACAAAATCACCAAAGGTACATGCAAAAATATGTTTCATGACAACATGTAGACATCTAATATCAATTATAATATGTCTAATATTTTAAATTTTCTGTTTTCCAAATTGATTGTTTCCAGATAAAGGTAATTAAGCTTGTGAGCAGTGTGTTCTTTTTCAAATATCCAACGCATGCATTTGTATGCTAGACAAAATGTTTGACCAGTTCTTATTTTCTTATCCTTACTTATTCTTGCACATTGACTTGTATTTTTGTTTTGTTTTATCTTCCTATTGTGTTAAAAACAAATGTTATAAAATATGATTTTAGCGCGTTTCCAAGTATATGACAAACACTGTCTTTAAGCTCCCTCTCAAAAGTGGACAAAGTTTATATTTCAAATTTTGATAATGGTGTGAAGTATCAAACACAATGAAAGAGACTTTCAAAATCTTTACTGATTTCATTGTTTCCCAGCTGTACAATAAACATTCAGAAATATTTTACTTACAAAATGTTCCATAGTAAGGTCAGGTTGCAGAACAGAAGATGGAAGCACCTACTGATAGGAACTTGTGACAAGTAGGTTTAGAAATCTGGAAAGAAGTCTATCCCTGTATGAGTGATAAGCTGTAAATAGATTGATATTATCTGCTTGTTATTTACAAATCTGACATTCTCAGGCTAGTCTCTCCATCCATCTTCATGTAGTAGTTACTAAAGGAAGTTTGGATTTCTCTTTTCGCAACTCTAGTGCAACTAATTCATATTCAGAAACTATCAAATTAAAAATCTGTTAAGAGAGAAAAGAAATAATTGGAAGTATACTTTGTAAAGGAATACAATTTGACTAAAAGAATTTTGAGATTAGAGCTAATTAAAAACAAATAAATGAGTGTCCTAGAATCCTGAAAACAAAAACCTTTAATCTTGGTTTAGTATCTATCTGCTGATCTATAGCCACACTAAGCATTTTTTTTTTTGTCGTGTTTTTTTTACCTCATTCATTTTTAATCACTTCATTAAAATGAAACAATTTTCGATGATATTTGTATACCATTTTTTTGTTTCATTTTCTGCAAAGTTCAGATTTGAAAGCTTGTATTTATTGCATGTATGTATACATTTATACTTGGCTTGAAACTGCTATTTAAACCAATGTATATCAAAAATTCTGTGTGGATTTTCTCTCACCTGTTATATACATCCTTAACCCATGTTCTACTTACATATTTCAGCTGCTAGACATTGTAAAAAGACTACTTACGTTTTAAACACACACATATCAAGAAAAACTAACAATTTTTTTTTACATTTCCTACTTTTGTTTTGAATGTGTGTTCTTCTGTAGTAGCTAACATTTTTCTCTTGGCCAAGATTTATGATATGATGATGTTACATTTACTTACAAATGTGTTATATATTTACTTACACATCCATCATACACAGTTTAATTGCATTCATTTTATTTTTATTTTTTTTGTAAGAATCACAATTATCAATAGCCTGTTTTAATTTTTTATTTATCAAGACTTTATATATTTAAAAGTATTTTTTCAGCATGAGTTTCATTTTTTTTAAATCATATTGTGTTAGGTATTGATAATAAGTTCAAACTAAATTATTTAACTCTAGCTCTCTATTAGGAACCAATAGCTAATCTATAGAGTGTACACTAGGTACCTTTTGCAACAACAATGTCCCTGCCCTAATGTCTTAGTGTATAGCGTCTGGTACTTCTGTAGGGAAACACTTAGTGGCTCATTCTAGTATTGGCATTTGCTTTGATACAAGACAGATTTGATGTCAATCGATTTTCTTTATTCTGATTTTCTTTTTTCATCTGTCAACTTTTAGATTGGCTGTTACCTCAGAGAACATCTAAAGATGCTAAAGCTGATGAAATGAAAGATGAAAAAATTCAGAAACTGACAGAAAAGCTTCATAAATTAGTATGCATCTTATTTCAAATAGTTGTCATATTTAATAACCTTGAATACATAGTTGTAAATTATAGAAACAAACTTACAGAGCTATTCAAAGAAATGTTTTCATTCTTTCCAAGTCAATGTCTCTGGAACAAAATGATTTCTGGTTGCAAATCTTGCTCACTGATATAACTAATGTTTTCTCCTTAGAAGACTGGTGCATGCATTTGTAAGCAGTGGAAAATAAATGAGCAAGAATGGCTGAAATTAAAATGTTTCAGTTTTGAGTGAAGTAAGAATGTTCAGAAACATGAGCCTGTAAGTTTACTGCTTTCATGTTCTCCTATTCAGGAAATAATGGAATCTGACAGAACTGTTCCAAATGATATTAAGAAATTATCTCAATGATTATGTGCAGCATCAAGTCCTGCAACATTTTATATTCCCTAGTGAATCTGTGCATGCAGAAGTGGGGCAAGCTAAATGTTAAGCATACATTTCATCTCTTTCCTATAAATAAGAACTACCCAGATTGAAGACTTGAACACACCAACTGGTGTGAAAGCATATGTAATGAACTGAACATTTAAAAAATCTGACACAACTCTGTACTAGACTTATGTATGTAGGCCTACTAATGTGGCTGTGGACATATATGGTGTGGCTTATAATCCAAGGTTTGGTTTGCCATTCTTCGTTAAAAGTACTGCATCTGGTAAACTGATTTTAAAATATATTTTGCCTGTCATTCAGGAGAATCTTAAAGCTGGAAAGTTTATTATACTACGTAATGGATTTATCAAAGAAGCACAATTAAGAACCTACCCTGTCTTTAGTTCAGCTTTTAGACATTCATTGTGCTGCAAGAAATATTATAGGCTTTCGTAAAAAAAAGGAACATTGAGCATTAGTTTGGTGATCAGTTCAGCTGATCCCTTAGTGTATAGCAGCTAAGTTTGATGAACCTATACCATAACCTCTCTCCTCCATGTAAGAAGAGAAAGAATACTTTTTTTGGTTCTGTCCTTGCAAGAATTGTAACTGCAAGTCTTTTTGTTCTATGCACAAAGATCTCAAAGAGTTAAATGTTGCTTTGTATCTCTCTGTAGTAAATTAATATTCACTTGGTTAAAGTAAAACAAAAAATTTTTTTTCATCATTAGTTTATCAAAAATCATCACAATGTAATAATTAAAATAAAATTGTTTTTTTTTTTAATCTAAGCTAACATTTTCATAATAATCGAAATTTAAAAGTATTGGCAAAGAAACAATTGTAAAAGAATTTAAATATCTGAAACCTTTTAGAATTATTAGTTTTTCTTCTGTCTTTCTGTTACAAAGCTTCAAATAAATCAAAGTTCTTTGTTTTTAACTTTAGGAAAGTGAGCTACTAGCTGAAAAGAAAGCAAGAGTGGAAGCTGAACAACAGGTACATTTTTTATCATTAAAGCAGTGCTGTCCTCACAAAGCAACATATTTTAGGTTACCCCACACTAAATTTCACATCGTCCACATCAATTATGAGATATGGTTCTTAAACAGAGCTAATATTTATTCAGATTTGTAAAAATGTGCAAGACTATTATGACAATATTCTAGTGCCAAAAATGATATTAAAAACAGCCATTATTTAATAAGCCCCTAATTGCAAAAGTAGCAAAAAACAATTTCTATGGGTAAATTACTGTTGCTCCTTTAACCCCTTGAATTAACACAAATTTACACACTAAATAAAACATTTTTAAATAGAAGAGCAACTTTAATATTTAAATTAAATAATATCAGAAATAAATGATTAATACTCCAGCCTGAAATGTGGGCTCTTTCTTTACTGGTACTTTATGCAGTGATAGAACTTAAGTAGTGAACATCTTATCTGGCCAGCAAAAGTGTATATCTGGATCTAAATCTACTTAGGAACTATTCCTTATCTTTATGTATTAATAATACTTATTTGAGTCTATATTTATGCTCCTTTTTTGTGCCTGCTTGTACAGTTATCAGAGCTAGTAGAGAAGTACAGTAAAATTAGTGCAGATGCCACTTCAGCACAACGACAAGTGGAAGCCATGCAACAATCTCGACCTAAGACTGCAAGGCCCAAAACTCCAGTAATTTCAATTCACTGTTTTGTCTTTTAGAACTCTTTATTATGATTTCTATTTAAACGTAGGATCAAATGTGTACACCTTTATTGGAGAATCTGTGATAATTCCTTTTAATCTTTTAAAATGAACATATTGATTGGTTGAAATTATAACATCCACACAAACAAATTGTACTGAAGTGCCTCAAGTTAGTTAGAACCAATATAATTCTGCTCTTTATGTATATTTAGTTGTCTTGCATCCTACTACATCAGCAGGTTGCTATAGTTCCCCTTGTCAGTGAGAGAGATCTTGAAGAACTTAACCAGCAAGTCAAAAATCTTCACAAAACTCATGTTAGACTCAAGATGGATATGCTCAGGAACATTGGCTCCATTAATGCTGTGATTTCTGATGTAATTATTCTACCTGTATCAAATTAGTAGTTCTTTACATTTTTGGTCTATTTTTTCAGATTTTTTTTTTTTTATATTTAATATTTATTCAAAAGAGTAAATTTTTTTTGTTAATCAACCACTTTATAGATCAATGAGATTATATTTGTATGGTCACAATTATCCAGTATGAAGTGCAGTAAATATTGAACTTGTAAATATTTTCCCAGGCTATCAAGGCAGCTGCTGACCTGAAAAAATCAGATGTAGGCTCAAAGCAAGAGCTAGAAGAGATTAGATCTCTGTATCAAAGAGAGGCTCTTCAACGGCGTCTTCTTTATAATCAGGTATAATAGAATAAATCTAGACTGAGACTGCTGTAATTTTATTTTCAACTTAAAGATCTTACTGGCATCCAAGATGTCTTTTAGTGTTTGCAGTTTATAACATTGTTTAATTGATAAGATGCAAAAAAAATGTGTCCATTTTTCAGCTCCAAGAATTACGAGGCAACATCAGAGTATTTTGTCGGCCACGTAGAGATGACCGTGCCAGGAATTGCCTTGGTTTTCCCTCAGACCAGGACATCACAGTAACACACCAAGATGGAGGCAAAAAAACATTCAGCTTTGATAAAGTTTACACTTCTGATTCTACTCAGGAAAATGTTAGTAGGAACACATTTTTTAAAATACTTAATTACCATCTCTTGCCTTTTTCTAATGTGAAGTAATTTATAACTTTATAAATGTGTTATCTTTTTTTTTTTTTTTTAATTTTAAATCTAGTTTTTTGGCTAAAGCTTCCATATTTTTACTCATTAGCAACACAGTGTCTCAAAAGGATAATATCTAGTAATTAGAGATCATGAATAAGCTTTTTCTTCCAGTTGGTAACAGTTTAAACGATTGTTGCTTTTTTCCCCCATTTTATTTCATACACAAAATGTTGACAACTAATTGCCTTGGCCATAGTGCTTATTTTTACTGTCATATAGATAGCAAAATTAGAGCCTATGTAGCTCAGTGTTTTTTACGGTGACAACAAATAAATGGACAAATAAAATGTATTAATGCTGTATAGGGGAAGCTGTTTCTTTTGATAGTGTGGTGATTATGTTTGTATACAGGATTGTAAACTGTAGTTCAAGGAATTCTATGTTTATTTATTAATTTTACTATTTTTCATTGGTCCATTGATTAGGCCCTTGAGCTTGGTGATTGTTGACAGGGGACCGGAGTTTTGTGATAGCATAGTAGGAGCCATTATAAGGCAGTTCAGATAGTTAATGTATATTTAGGAAATCAGCTTTGTTAGCGTTATCTACAGTTATAATTTATTTCTATTGCTTTATTAAATATTTCTTATTTCTAATGCATCCCTGGTGTTTCTTGAAGTATTGCATACGTAATGTATCCATGTCAAAGTCATAGGCTAGGAGTTCACAACAATCACAACAGATAGTATTATAATGACTGCATCAGGAGTGATTGTTTAACATTTCTCCATTGTTGCTTAGATATTTGTTGACACACAACCTATCCTAACATCTTGTGTGGATGGATACAATGTTTGCCTGCTAGCTTATGGACAGACTGGCTCTGGTAAAACTTTCACCATGATGGGTCCAGACAATAATCCTGGTATAAATATACGGTGAGTGTTTGAATATTGACTGATTGTGGTCTAGGTTAGATCAATAATGTGACAAAGATTAATTGGTTTGAATTGGGAACTGTATCTCAGAAATTATTTACTTAAGGGAATAGATATGTGCATGAGTGCAAGGAAAATTAGTGTCTTAATGAATAAGGTAGAGAATGTATGTTTATAAAAACTATTAAGTAGAGATAGCTGTTAAAGATTATTGGACAATTTGTTTTTGATTATTGATTTGTGTGCCCAGATAAAAAAAACAAACAAATGTATTCAGCAAAGTCTTTCAAATATAATCTTTAAGTATGTTTTAAAACATTCAACAAAAGTTAGCATGAAAAAAATATTATATATTAAATGTCTTTTTTTTTAATTAGAGCAATTTCTGAGCTGTTGAAAGTCTGTTCAGAGAGATCTGAAACCAAGAGTTTTACATTAAAAGTAAGAGATCAATTTAAACTCATGTCATACAAATCTTTTACTTTTTAATTTCTTTTTTTTTTTTGTAAATAAAAGAAAATTTAAATTATTCATTCAAATGTATACAGAAAAACTTTGTAATAAAAGTAATAAAACTGATTGAATCCAGCTTTCAATTATTTTAAAGTTATTTTTACATCCTAGGCACACTCTCAAGTAAAAATGTATTTCATATTTACATTAATAAAATTATTGTTTCACATGTAAAGATTAACAAAAAGTAACTAAACACCTGTCTTTTCAACCAATGGGATGTTTTCTTTTGACAGACTGCATTTGAGCAAAGTCACCTCAGACTTCTAATGCAGCAGTGACACTGTCTCCCTCTTGCATGAAGTTTTATTCCATATCCTGGCACTTACTGGGTTGCACCAATTCATTATGGGGATCATTTTCCAATTATTTCAATGGTTTATTACAGTTTGAACCATAATCACAGCATCATTATCTATATTCTCATCACTTCATAGAATCTTGATGTCCTCTGGAAATTTGTTGTTGTTTTTTCTCCAATTTTGTTTCCTTTAAGATTATATGTTTCTGTCATTTATTTTATACTTTCAATCATAAAATGTATATGTTATATCACTGAAAAATTAATTTAAACTTTAATAAAATTGATGTCACAGCTTTGTAAATTTAATAGGTCTCGATGGTTGAAATCTACAATGAGACTGTCCAGGATCTGCTGACTGAAGACCCTAAAGTCTTGGAACTTAGCATGGTGGGCAATTCAGTAAAGATCCCAAACATCATGGAGATGCCAGTTAAAGAGGTCAAGGACATCAAGGAAATCATGAAGCTTGGGGACAGCAACAGAAAGACAGCATCTACTAAGATGAACTCCACTAGGTGAGCTAAACTGAAATCATGAAAAGAAAAAGAAAAAAAACTTACATACATTTATACAGAAAAGTGAACTGTTTCATTTTTTCTTTTTAGAAAAGCTCTCCAAAACCAGAGAGTTGAAATTCTAATTCTTTTTAACAAGTACATTTTTTTTTTCATCTTCATCATATCATGGAGTTCTATTGGAGTTGTTTTTACCTAATTGTAAAGTAATACTAATTAGAAGTCTTTCAGTTTGAATGCAGTGACATAAACGATTATATATTGTTGTGACACAGTTCCTATACAGCATGTGTGGCCAACCATGACACATGGTCAAGTGTTGTGTACCTTGTTGATCATCCAAGAGCTGAGCCGAAGATTCTTTGAGCTCTAAGCTTGAAAAAAAACCTGTTTGAGTGTCAAACAGTAAAAAAAAGAACCTGTCTGAACCACCGTTTTGTCTGGGAGAGACTCGAGTCAATGCCTATGTAAAGCATTGCTGTTTCCAATGCCTTTGCCATCACGGACGCATGCTTGGCTGGTCATGGCTGAGGGCACTGGGAGCCTCCGCCATTTTCCTTCGATATACAAAGCTAACCGTGGGGGACTCGCTATTCATGTAACGGTCCCTTGAGGAACAGCGCATGGATTTAGCCTAACCACTTCCTCTAATGGTCATTTCCACACGAGCGCCACGATGAGGCAGAGTAGCTGACGAGGTGAGTGTTGTGTACCTGGACAGTTAATGGACTGGAGGGCAGGCACGTGTTGTGTTGTCAACAATGAGAAAGAAAACATCTGAGGATTCGTTTATGTTGAATGTTATCCATATGTACATATATTGTTATTAAATTCTTTGCAAATAAAGACTTAAAGAAACTTCTATCACCACATATATTTTTAACATTATTACCTGATAAGGTTGACTAATAGAAATAAAAGGCACTCTGTGCAATTACCATGACATTAATGTTAATCATTGACTGAGCTAGCCAGGAAAACCAGTGACTTGGCAGAATTTAAGTCATTGGTTAATATGCATTACTAAATACATGACGTGTAGGACGTAATCATCTTCTTTTTTGAAGTAACGTCTGTATTATATAAGATAAGATAACAAACATCTACCCCATAAACTATGAGTTCTGGAACATTTTAATTACTTTTAAAATAGTTGAATTGGAGTTAGAGACTAAGTCTTTTTGCATTTGGTGAAAACTAACTTGGATTTTCTTTTCATTTTGTGAAATTTTTGTGTTCCTAAAAATTCTGATAAGAAATGTAAAAGAAAATTTTTAAAACAGCAAACTGTTGGATTGTCATAACAGTTCTGCAGGGAGTTTTAAGCTACCTTTTACTGAGGGCTCCTAACTGCTCTGGAACTTTTAGTAGAATAAAAATTTACAAATTATGTTCTGTGGGGGGCTTTAATTACTTTTTTTTATCAGTTATAACATTCTTTTTGTCTTGGTATAATATTAATAATAATAATAAAGCATAAAATCACTAAGCCTGATGTTCCTGAGTTCAGCCAGCTATTTGGTCTCAGTTGGGTCATTGTGCCTTTCACATACTGGTAACACTAATTGGTGGACTTGAAGAACCACTTACAGCCTTAACAACATTTCACAGTAGACTTCATTTCTATGTACAATAGAGCATTAAATTTTGTTTATTTCACCCCAGCTCACGTTCTCATCTGGTTCTGATGATCACAGTAGAGGGTGAGGACAAAGTGACGGGAGCCGTCTCTAAAGGAGTGTTGACACTATGTGATCTGGCAGGGTCTGAACGAATCAGCAAAACAGAAGCCACTGGCCAGAGGCTAGTTGAAGCTGCTGCCATCAACAAGTCTCTTTCCGCCCTGGGCCAGGTTATTATAAATACATATTTGACTTGATTTATGTGAAATAGGAATGAAAAGTATAAATGTTTAAGTATTAAAAGAAATTTGTTAATGTTGATTCTTATTAGTGACATTGGTTCTTTGGATAGGTATTCTCAGCACTGAGGGAGAGTCAGCTTCATATTCCTTATAGAAATTCAAAACTGACTCAGATTCTTAGACCATGTCTAGGTGGAGATGCCAAGGTAGACTATCAAGTTGTTTTTTCTATCTTTTAAAATCATTTGATAAAAGTTTTTGTGTTTACATGAATGCTCCAGAATCACCTGTACTAAAATCTCACCAACTTTGCAAGATTAAATATAAAGTTTTTTTTTTCTTAGGCTTGTTTGTTTGTAAATATCAGCCCAGATGTTAGTAACAGTCAAGAGACTTGCAACACTTTAGAGTTTGGCAGCAATGCACGTCAGGTAGCCCTGGGACAAGCCAAACAGAATATACAGAAGAAAGGTGGAGGATTTCCTCCCAGATAATTCATATTGACTAGATTTATTACATTACTTATTCTGATTGGGTCAATTTACTCATACTGCAGGTTGTGTTGTTTTAGTAGTCAACAATGTTGTTATTGCTTTACTCTTACCTTGATCAAAAAGTATCTCTCATTCTAATGTTGAGATCTATTAGGGGATATTAATCTGCAATGGTTCAGTATAATTTCATCCTTAACTGTGTCCAAAGACATACTATATTAGTTTAGTATGTAACTAGGCCTGTGTCCACTAACAGACTATGTTAGTATGAAACTAGACAATGTGACCAAATATTCAACAAATTATATTGCATTATTATAACTTTTTTTTAACATTTCAACAAGAAATGGATTTAAATCATTGATTAGTCAGAGATGGGAAAAAGAATTAAGGAAATGAATTACAAGTAAAAAAAGATTAACACAAAATATTTTGTTTAAAAAAGCAGGTGGCTCTTGTGTTGGTTGTATTGGTTTTCTTATAATTAACATTTAAAACCTACATTTTATGGCAACCCCCCAACTCTACATTAGAGACTTGGAAAAGTGAACCCAACTTTCAACCTCTTTTTTTTTTTTATATTATAATAAAAAGTGAAAATTTAAAAAATAGAATATTTTAAACATGTTGCCCAAACTATGTATTTATTTTATTTTTTTATTATTCTTTTAATTGCCACTCCAGTATTTTGTATTTATGGAAGGATATGAACACAACATAATTTTAATTTAGGTTTAAATGTCAATTATTGTAAGCTGACAAAAAGCCACTCATTTTGGGTGGGAAAGTCAACATTCAGAAAATAACAAGCACAAGATTCACCTAAACAACCTGCACCCATTTAAAAATAAAATATTCATAATTCACCTTCACCTATCCCTTGTTGGACCGTTGGGGTACCACACAAGATTTGTCAACCGTCCTTCTCCATTCCTCTCCGTCTTTTGCTTAGATAGAAATTCTTTCAATGGCAAGCCTGTCCATTCTTTTATGTTGTCTTCCCATTTCTTTTTCATAATTAGATCTCAACTGACTGCTTTTGAGAAGATTTACTAAATTATATATATATTATAAATTATATCTGTATATATAATTGGCAATATTATGTTCTACATTGTGATACTTAGAGATCAAAATTTTACTATGAATTGTGTTTTAGAAAAATTTAAATTGGCCATGAAATAATTCAAATTCCTAAATGAGCTATTTATACTAATTGTCATGAAAATAAATTATGCAGAAACTTTTAAAACGGTTTGGCAACATGTTTTTGGCAAATCATTTTTGCGATAGTTCATTTTTTAGGCTGTATCAAAGTTACAGATTATTTGTGCTTGAACTTCAACTGTAAATTATTTTTTAAAATGTAAATATACATTTTATTTATGTTATTTATATTGCTAGCAATAGTAGCATTTAAACTTCTTCACTGGCATTCATCTGTGATAAATATTATTTTTTGTAAATTGAAGTTTAAAATTAAAACAGACAATCATTTTAACATATACGTTCTCTTTTTTTTTTTTTTTTTTGCTACTTTTATTTTTAGCAATATTTTTTTTACTGCTTTTTAGTATTGATGTCCAATAAATGTGCCATGATCTCAGTTTTTTTTTTGTCATTTAATTTTTCCTTTATTTTGTTCACAGCATTTTGTCATGTATTTATTTCTGTTCAAATCTGAGGTGTTTTTTTTATAAATATTTTTTAAAATATATAATTGAAGTCAAAATCTCGTAGAATTTAAACAAAACTTGTATTTGACTATATAACCCTACAAAACTGTATGTTAGTCAGCTCCTACCAAAAAAATATCTTTATCCTTGTACATTTATTTTTTTACATTCAAATAGGCCAATGTTTTCTTATGATTAAAATCCACTCATTTATTGATTTCACTTTGTGTAAAGACAAGCAAATAGTTTTTGTGCTTATTTATATGCTTTACTAGTGCTGTTCAATTGTAAAAGTACTTGTGATTATTGGTTCTCAAACCCACCTAATGGGATTTTATAACCTTTTTAAATTTGACTTTCAACAATGTGAATTCCAAATATGTTATAGCAACTCAAAACACATATTGACATTATTTGTATTAACCGCAAGTGTGTGTGTGAGTCACAACTAGAAAGAACAAAAGAATAAATATATTGCAAGGGGAGTAATTATCATACTTAATTTTATAAAATACTATTCAGATACAATTTTGATAAATAAATACTTATTTTTTATATGCAATTATAATTTAGGGTGAGATATTTATAATTTGTATCATCTTTGTTATGTTAGCATCCATCCCCCATTGTCCTGGGAAAAGTTAAGGCTAGGATGTAATTATATTAAATTCTGAAGGAATTCCCAAAATATGTAAAAACATAATAATTATATTATAATCTAAATCCTTATTGAGATGTCAAAGGTCTATGACTTTGTACATGTGATCTCTGTTACAGTTGTTGTGGCATGCATTTAATCACTTTTTCAAGAA
This sequence comes from Biomphalaria sudanica, assembly GCA_036873155.1. Taxonomy (NCBI): domain Eukaryota; kingdom Metazoa; phylum Mollusca; class Gastropoda; family Planorbidae; genus Biomphalaria; species Biomphalaria sudanica. The sequence goes on along the minus strand of JAZGLO010004096.1, from coordinate 396,204 downwards.
TCAGACTAATTGGTATGAACATTGCAGCAATGAAGGCTGTCTTCTTTAATTATGCTGTACATTGTTTGTGTACATTTCTTAAATTTATTTGTTGTGCAAAATGTTTTTCTCAGTGTTCAGGCTGAAATTTTTTTTTCTAAGGATATTTCATTAAATAAATAAGGAAATATAAAGAATTTACAAAAGAAAAGAAATATTGAATGACTATTGAAATGTAAAAGGTTATTGTCTATGAGTATTTCTATTCCAAAATTAGGTTTTACTTTTCATACTACTAAATCTTGTCTTCAATGTATTAACTCTTTCTCTCCGTAACTATTTACCACATTCTAGTGGAATGAACGTTGGTATCGTCAGTTAGGAGAGAAAGAGTTAAGTCTGGGTGGACTTTCCCATTTGTGTGTAAGTTAATTTGTTTTCAGAAGAAGTTGGAATAAACATTCCCAAATCTATTCAGACCTGATTAACATATTTTCATAAGTTTCAATCTCATAATAGTGAACTGCTCAGGACATTTTTTTTTATTTTGTGCCATGATGATTTCAATTATGTATACAAAAACTGCTACATAAATAGAACAATTTAAATATAACAAAAAACTTTTTAAAAACTTTTCAGATATTTGAGACATTGATAACTATACACAATGGCATAAAATTTCTCTCTAGATCTTGCGACTTTTTACACGTCTGCTATCTTGCATTTTTACAAGAGTCCTATTGGCGCTTTTTTGTAAGGTAGGGGGGAAAAAAGTTGCTGAGTCTGAATTCAAACTTGTATCTCCATGATGGAAGACCAACATGGTTTGCCATTGATCTATTCAAGTACTCATAAAAATAGAAGGTTTTATTAGTCTTTTTTTTATTTAAATATATATATACAAACGTCCTAATATTGTAATTATTGTCATGGGTTGCCATTCAATGATTTACTAGATTTTCCACATAAAACAAAAATAATTAAGAGTAATTGATAAATTTATTGGTTAATTTTTTTTTTATTGATGCATGTGTTCTCATCGACAGTGAATAATTCTGCTAAGTTTCAACTAGATCCAAAAATGGGAAGTGGGAGAAATTGATTTTAAAAAAAATAACCAGATATATAGAGTGACTTCTATAAGTTCAGTAACAACATAAAATTAAAAAGTATAACCAATGGAGGAAATCAGTGGAAAACGAATGTAAGAAGTTTCCAAGTATTCATGATTGTGCACAACAATTTGCAAGGAAAATATGGAAAGTTCTATTTTGTGTATGTTTATAATTGGCATAAATCTATATTTGTTGAAATTGCACATTAAAAATTAGTTGATCAAATAATTTATTTGTTTGTGAATTTATTGTTTTGATTTCTATTTCGTTTCGTTATGCTTATAGAAACTTAAAACAACACTTCTCACACTTTAATGTATTTATGTATTGGTGATAGAGAAATAAGGGAATCCTAAGTAACCACAAAGAATAGCACCATAATAAAATGTGTTCAAAAAAACTAATGATTTTAGGAGGGATGAAGGAATGGTTTTCCAATGTGATGCATCAGTGGCCAGCTGCCTCTAAGTTTGTTTGCCATATTTTTTTTATTGATAGTTTTTTTTTTTATGTCCTATTCAGTCCCAACGCCACTATGGGTCGTATCATGGAAATGAGATGAATGCCTGGGCATTAGCTGTGGTCGGAACGATGTCGCCCACACATCAGCTCCCCCCTTTCCACGCAGCTGATGTTTCCAAAAAAAAAGCAGCAAGTGCCGATACAGTTTGGGGGCAGCAGCTCCGCAGGCTGACTCACGGTTTTACCTTAGGGCTGACTCACGGTTTTACCTTAGGGCTGACTCACGGTTTTACCTTAGGGCTGACTCACGGTTTTACCTTAGGGCTGACTCACGGTTTTACCTTAGGGCTGACTCACGGTTTTACCTTAGGGCTGACTCACGGTTTTACCTTAGGGCTGACTCACGGTTTTACCTTAGGGCTGACTCACGGTTTTACCTTAGGGCTGACTCACGGTTTTACCTTAGGGCTGACTCACGGTTTTACCTTAGGGCTGACTCACGGTTTTACCTTACTGCTGACTCACGGTTTTACCTTAGGGCTGACTCACGGTTTTACCTTAGGGCTGACTCACGGTTTTACCTTAGGGCTGACTCACGGTTTTACCTTAGGGCTGACTCACGGTTTTACCTTAGGGCTGACTCCCGAAACTTTTCCCATGACTGCAAGGCAGCAGATTTTGTAATTAAGATTTTCCTCCTCCTAGGTGGATAGCCAGCAATGGCTAACGAGCCCCTACTGCCCAAAGCTTACTGGTTTAGGCGCCAGTTACTCACCTCCACCCCTTATCCTGTTTGTGAAAACAGTTCCGCCGGACTCAATGGAATGTATTGCCTGAGCAAGCCAGGAAAACCAGTGACTTAGCAGAATTTAAGTCATTGATTAATATGCATGACGCGTAGGACGTAATCATCTTCTTTTTTTTGAAGTAACGTCTGTATTAGATAAGAGGCTTTTTGAGATGCATGGCATTAGGAAGCATTTATTAGGTAGTGGAGTGCTTATATCTATCACCACTTCCGGCAATGACTTTGGTTACGCAAACCACTACAGCGCCCTTACTACGCTATAAAGTGATAAACGATTGATGAGGATGATGATGAGGATGGTGAGCTACTGGGCATGTACTGTGAGATGAGAATGGGAGAGAGGGAACTATGACATTGAGCACGTTGTCTATGACGTAGCTACTGCGGCCATCTTGGGGAATGTTGCTAGAAAACATCTGATAATGAGGAATGTTTCAGATTTATGGTCAAACTATGAATAGAAGTTTATGGTCAAGCTATGAATAGATGTTTATGGTCAAGCTATGAATAGATGTTTATGGTCAAGCTATGAATAGAAGTTTATGTCAGCTATGAATAGAAGTTTATGCCAGCTATAAATAGAAGTTTATGGTCAAGCTATGAGTAAATCTTTTTAAAGTGGCTATATCACAGCAAGATTTTAAATATCATACACTCCTCCCTGACATTTTTCACCACGTCTTAGGATTTTGAGACCAGACATCAGAGACTAGGTTTTGAAGGTAAATCCATACTGGTCAATTATTCAGATACTCGCGTACCAGAGGAATACTAGCTTTAAATAAAACTGAAGAAAAACACACTCGTTACATTTAGACGAGAGCCACGATGTCATATCCTGTAATAGACACTATTGGAGCATTTGGCAAAGTTGTCCCAATTCTTTTTTAAATTAATGTTTGTCGTTGCTGTCATCAATTAGTTCTGAGAGTTCGCAACACGAGGTACTCTAACAAAGCTGGATGCGCGCTGGACTGTCGTTCGTTCGTCTCGATGGTGCCCCCTGCCATCTCCCGTCATCCTGCTGGAAGTTTGGATTAGGGATACATGATACATGAAGGCGGAATAAGCTAGACAGCAGTGAACAAAAAAATGTGCTTGATATGATATCTTAATGAGAAGATAATGCCTTTCCATTTTTAATAGTTCCCCAACGGTTAACAGACTAAGAGATACGTGAAGGCGGAATAAGCTAGACAGCAGTGAACAAAAAATGTGCTTGATATCTTAATGAGACTTTTAATAGTTCCCGAGGCAGATAGATCTATGCAAATAAGTCTTGGCGCGTTCTCTGATTTTATGCAACTAAATTCCGTAGAAAGAATATCATAGCCTAATAGACTATATGAACAAATTATGGACATTGAAAATTGAGGGAAGGGGGGAAATCTATATAAGCATGTCACACAAAGCAATGATAAAATTTAATTAAATGTAGGGTTAACATTCTCAAATAATACTTGGCTACTTGTCTCTGTTTAGATCTTATATTAAAATAATATTTATTTTTGGAATCTACATAATTTACATTCATGTGTCTTTTTTTATTTAATTCTTTTTTATAAGGAGCTGATCTCAGCACCCTAGCCGACCTAACATTAAATCTATAAATTTCCGATTGTAGGCTAATCCACGAAAATCATAATTTTAATCATGGCTAACATAACTCATAACATATGCTGCAAGAATGTCAGTATTTTGAAGCAATGTTCTAAATATACATCTGACAAAATTTCGAAAGGGAGGTAAAATAACTTTTTTTTTTCTCTTCTTGTTGGTGCTCATTGCTCGCTCTCCTTCAACAAAAGGGTTAACTATCTTCCCAAGATGGCTGCTTTCGTAAGGCTGTAGGCACTTTTTCGCCCACTTACAACGTAAGTGAATTGCATTCTGAATAAACATTTACAATCTACAAGATACTTTAGCATTCATTGTCGTAATCATACGCAAACGCCTTCAATTTTTTTTTTAATGGATTTCTTTTTTATCGACCTCATTGTTTGAGGACTGAGTCAACGAAGCGAATCAGTTGATATATTATGAATCACACAACACATTTAACATTGATCATAGACATTCCAGCCATTTTACCCAGCTGGGTGATGGTTCTTGGTTCTTACTGCTCACATACCATCGCATATTAATCACTTAACCATGCTCTGCTAGCTCTATATCATGATCATATCATATATATCTAATTTAGAATAATAATAAATAATAGATAATATAGGTCTTCTGCACTAATTTTCTTTCATAATATTCATATATTTTAATTAAAAAGGAATTCATTATAACAAGATAAAGATTGATGAATATGATGGGGAGGGGGGTAGTCTATGTAGAAGTTTTTTTCAAATTTTAAAGAAAAAAGTCAAATAGTTTAAAATAGTCCCTACCTTTTCAATAATAAGTTTAGTATAGATTATAATAGATCTAGAATCTAGATGTCTAGAACTCTTGATAGGTCTTGAAAATCTAAAATCTAAACTAGAATCTAGTTTTCTAGTACCAGTATTATAAAATATACATAGGCCTACACTATATACACTCCAACACCTATTTTTTTCTTTTTAAACATCATTATTTCATTTCTACACATTTTTAGTGACACCACAATATAAAGCAAAAATCCCTATTATATTGTCTATTTGTCATATATTTGAATGTAAAAAAACAAAGGCGCTATTCAATTTTACCCTCTTCTTCATTTTTCTCAATGTACATGAAATGTGCAGTCATTATGGTTTTCTGAAAGCAAACATGTTTTTAAAATTATTCACATACATTGGAAGCACATAATTAAATGATATATAAAACATTATTAGAAGGAAATTAAAAAATTCACATAAAATTTTTTATTTTCGCTTGTAACTTCACCTTAACATAGATCTATCATTCCACTTATACCGGTAGGCTATTAAAAAGTAAAATCAGATTTTCTATACATGGTACAGCTTTTAATTTTGTAGATTTAAGCATGGTATTTAAAGCATGTATATAATATATTCTCTTGCTTTAAAAAAAATAATTTGTCATATTTTATGTTTTCAATTCAAACATACCATTTTTAAAACATTTAAAAGTTTTTTTGATTTTCTACTTATAATAAATATTTTTTGAAAGACTTAATACTTGCAATAAATAGTTATAATACTTATAATAAATAGTGTTTTAAATCTGTGCACTTCTTTTTTTTTAAAACTAAGTATGAAAATTGTCAGCACATTATTGAATTATTGTATAAACAATTATTTTATAATTTATTAGTCAATTTTACTAAACCCTTTAAACTTTTATGGTATGAACAATAAACATTTATTTATAACCTAGAGTTTTTTTTTTTTATTAATTTTTTTCTTATCTTTCTCATTTTACTTTTCAGGGGGAAGAGACTTCGGTTTCGATGATCATAAGCCAACGTAAAAAAAAGGGTTGTTTTTTTTTTACAGTAGTACAATATAGCCAATCATCTTCATCAGATTTTGTTATAGATTGAATATTTTACACCAAAAAAAAAGCAAGAATAAATCTGAAAATGGCAGATGATCCAGGCCACCAAGCTATGTTGTATTTCTTGGAAATATTAATGTATAGCAATGCTCCCATGAGTATCAGCCAGCTTGCTGGACGTTTTGGGAGCCGTAATTTTACCTCAGAAATGCGTCAGAGTGCTGGTGGAAATGAAGCCGGCTTGAAGAAATTTCTTCTGAAGTATCCCTCCCTATTTTCTGTAAATGGTAACCTTGTCAGCCTTAACGATGGTACTGCCCTTGGGGGAAATTTTCGAGAGTCAAGTCCTGCCTCTTCTTCTAGTCACTCTTGTCTTCCAGATGTCTCTATAGAAACAGAAGCAGTTCAGTTTTTTAGAGCCAAATATCTGAAGAAGGGTGAAAAGTGGATGCATGTGAAGAGTCTGGCAGGACATCTTTCTCAAGCCTCTCCTGAAATAAGAGAGTGTGTTGGACCTCAAAATGAATTTCTTTCTTTTCTTTTGAAACATCCACTTATTTTCGAAGTAAAAGATGACAATGTATGCCTTAAAGATAATATCCGCTGCAATGCTGCTGACACAGACTCATCTTCTGAACCACCAGTATTACCTCCTACAACTCCCAAAAATAAGCGCCGTCCAAAGTCGCTAGATGTATCTGACTTGCCTAAGCCTGTTGGAGGCCGCACAGTGACTGTAGCTCCAGTTCCTGTCTCTTCAGTGACAACTAAAGCTGGTCCTGTGACAATGACAGCAAATGAGTACAAAGCTGTCATGTTTATTAAAAGTATTATCCAGAAGAAAGGGGACATGAAAGTCAACAGTTTGTCTGGCCATTTCAGTCAAGCTCCTGAGAGTCTAAGGAACACAATTGGTTGGAGCAAGCCAGAACTGCAGCAGTTTATCTCGGCCCATGATAATATCTTTACCATTGGTGAGGATGAAGTGGTGTCTGTTATTAAGAACACTAGATTAAATGTCATTATCACTGGAAGCAGGCCACATGTTCAGACTAAGCCCTCCGTGAGTGGGCGCAAAGGCCAGATATTTCATGTGGCCAAGCTTTGGGGCATCATTGATCTTGGCATGCACGAACATGTCTTCATAGATAGAACAATTTTCGGTAAGAACATTGACGATCTTAACAAACTTCTCAAGATTGGCGAATGGGTTATGTTTGATGCAGTTCCTGCTCCTAAAGGCAGCAGAGCTCGCTGGAAAGCAACAAAAGTGTGGAAGGAGAATGAGTCTATAGAGGATCTGATTGACAAAGTTGCAGCAAAGCTTGATCTTCCAATAGATGGAATACCAAGAGAGCCACAGGTCCCTCTTGGCAATATGAATGATGAGATCAGAAAGATTTATCCTGATCTTGATGACAGTACTTTTTCCAGCACAACTCCTCTGAATATCGGCGGGATTAAGTATTCCTTTCAAGATGCTGCCCCCAGTGGTGCTGGTGTGGTGCCAGTGTGGAACTTTCACCACGTGGAGCTGGAAGGGATGAAAGATGTAGATGAGCTAAACTTTAGTGATGATGATGGAGATATATCTCCCCAGGTGTCCATGGTGGCTGAAAGGCAGTACATGAATCGTTCTGTTTTGATGGATAGTCCCAGGGCAGGAGCTGCAAACATCAACGGTTCTGATGGCAACCTTAACAGCTCAGATGCTGAAGGTAAGAAGTTTGTCTCGGTGGGTTGTCAAACTATTGTCACTGGAGATGTTCTGGCAACCCAACTCTTTCACGAGGATCTGTGAAGTACCAAAATAACACTTTTTTTTTTAAAGCTTTTGTTATTTTTGTACCATTTCCATAACAATAATATCTTTGTGTAAGCTCACAAATAACAAGAGATGTATCTCAGAACTGTGATGTAAAAGGTAACATACAGGTTTCTTATTTTTTAAATTGATTTTTGTTATTTTACTAAATTACTTTTTTAACAAAATATTTAATTATAGCTATAATGAAATTGAAGTTATGAAGTGGTTTAATAGTTTTTTAAACTTTAAAATGGACTTCTCCTTACAATTTCAAACATTTTTTAAATCTCACCTACATTTAAAAAGTAATCCTGGCTTTGTTTTAATGTTTAATAGTGTTCAAATTTTTATGTTTGTACAAAAAACAACTAATTGGTACATAAACAAGGTTATTTATATATATCATTCTCTTTTTTATGTCATTGGATGTGTTTAATAGTGTATAACAAAATATTTATATAGATTATTTAACAAGCAATCACTTTCTAAAAATATTTTGACTTGCTATAATTGCAACTATTTTTTTCTTATTTTTTTACAGTGTATTTTACCTACCTGTATATTGTGATAATTCTATGGTTACACAATCTATTCATTTATTTGTAATTTAATTTCAACCTAAAGATTCTAAATTCAATGTTAGTTCATTTTCCAGACATTTTCGCTTGTACAAGTTAAACAATGGGATGGAGTACTTGTTTTTACTTAAGATTGAATTAAAGAAAGTTTAAATGACAAACTCCTGTTGTAGTATGTTGTGCTTTGTAATATATAGCCTCATCATAGTCTTCCAATATTCATGTACACTTTAAGTTTTATGGAAACCAAAAATTGTATTTAAAGTATCTATGTACCATTTAATATTGCTAGAAAAGCTCTTTCATAGTAAAATTGTAGAACATTGGCTTTTATAATTTGGTAAAAAAAAATTCACCATCCCCTAGTTCTTGTTTCAAACATTTAAAAAGGATTCTGATAACTGGCTAGTTATAGAACTATTTAAATATGTACTGTGCAGTGTATTGTGTAGTAAAGTAATATATAGTGTTGGTGTAGATCACATTTTTATGTCCAATTATACAAATAAAATTCTAATACAATACAATGGTTATGATATTATGATACTAGACTTGATGAATACCACTAATTAAAAAAAAGTATTAAATGATGGGGCATTCTATACTGTTTTTTTTTTACTGAGATATACTTTTTTTAAACCATATTTTAATTAATTACTCAATTGTAAAAATTGATTACTTGGGCAAATCTTGGCATACGGTTAGAAAAATATAATACTTATTGTGCTCAACTCAAGGCTTTGAGTTTTATTTAGCCACGATTATACATAATGTTTTTTTTATATAAAACTTCAAATGACTGCTTTAGTTATAAATATCACGAGTTTGATAAACTTACTCTTGGTGCTACATGGGCCTGAAGCGTCACTCCTTTAACTGCATGTCAGTTCTAAAGTTTAATTTTAGTTTGAGATTTAGTAATTTAGTAAGATAATTCAGTCACTTAAATACTCTGAAAGGTACTTCAGAAATTTATCTGTAATGAAAATCTAATCAAGGCTTGTGCAGTACTAATTGAAATATATATCTGTATGGGTGATTCCCCTGTATATTAAGGTTCTTGTATGAGAATGATCAACTCTGCTCAGATGGAAAATACAGGTGGATTTGCAGTGTGAGGAGTGGGTAATTGCCAAACACTTTGTCTTACCGCACAAGTCAGTATTGGGTATATAATTTATTAACTTTTGATTTTGTACAATGTTGCATTTATATATATAGTAGATAGAAGTCTCTTTAAATAAAACCTTTTTTTCTTTTTAGCGAAACATTTTAAGGTAGAACTAACTATTTATACAATTGTAGTTCCTGTTGTAGTTTGTAAACATTTCCCTGATGTTATATCATTTAAGTTAAAACATTGGACAATATAAAAGTCGCATCTAAGAATGTTTCATGTTTTATTGAATGCATAACATCATAAAGGTACTTTTTTCTTTGTACAATTGTTATTTTATCATTTTTACTGTTTTTATCCTTAAATTATTTAATTTTGTTTTTATTTTTTTTGACAAATTATTATTTGAAAAATAATAATTTTTCAATGTTTATAGGTAAAATGTAATTTTTCTGTTTTGAATCAATTGATGGCTGTTAATCTGATCACATATAACATTTATTTTCATATAACCTTTCATGTGCAATATGATTATGTAACTTTAATATAGTGTTTCAAATATTTTGTTTTTGCTATGTATATAAGTCAACCAACATTTGCTAAATTTTTAATTGAATTCATTTTTATAAAGACAAATCACATGCTTAGTGCTTTTTTTTTTCCTACCTCTATTCTGTTTTTTTTTACTGGTAATTCCTGGCATTTCATTTGAAAGGAAGGTTCTCAACACAAGTTTTGACATGACTCCTAAAAGATGATCCCACACAGTTCAAAGTTTAAAATGTAGCTGCTAGTTGTCCTACACAACACTGGTAACTCATAAATATTTGCCAAATTAAATGTTAGAAATAATTTGTTCTTTATTGTGATAGTTATTGTGCTATTTTCTATTTAAAAATATTATCAAAATGGTCTATACAAACATAAACATGTAAAAGTCAGTTTCTCTTAAGAGTTAAAAAAAAAAAAAAGCACTAAGCTTGTGAAATGTTTTCTTATGCTTCAACATTGCTACCCACGTTGTTCAATAACTAATTTATTCCAAATGACTTTTGGTTTCTTTTATAATAATGTTATGGAAATTTAGTTCTCTAGATTTAACAAAGTGACACATGATATTCCATTTACATAAAACTGTCAAGTTGTTCTGTTTGATACAGTTTTTATTTAACATAAATGTTTATTTTAAATCTCTTCTTTGCAACTTAGAAATTTGTACCTTGTATATTCAGTTACAAGATATTGAGCTAACCAAGTCATAATTTACTCAAATCTATGCATTTTATTTCTTCTTCTGTGTCAATGTAATCCTCTCTGTAGTGTTCCTTTTGCAGCTTCAAGATTGTGATGTTGCTAGCATTGTCATGAAGAATTATTTGATAAGTACAAGATTTTAGTCTTTCTGCATGCAATTTTCAGTGATGTACATTCATGACTTGTGAGCATGTCAAGTTTTGTTTTACTGGTTTCATAAGCTGGTGATATGTTTGGGGCAGAATGTAGATGTTTTTGTCAAGCTGAAGGATACATTGAAATGATTTCTGTTGTTTTAGTCAACCATGTTTTTTTTTCTGTAGTTTTGGTTTCCATATAATATTCCTGAAGCTAAAAAGATCTCCACATTTTCCCCTCTTTTTCCTGTAATGGCTGTCATCATGACATAGATGGTACAGGCTGAAACCTAAACGTTGGAATGTTTGTTTTCAGAAAAATTTTGTGCTGTGTTGCTTTTCAACAGACAAATAAATGTCAGCTATAAATCTTTAGTTGTATTTTTTTTATATTAATACTACTAAAAAAAATTATATATTGTATGTATTTTATTGTCTGGGGTGTGCATGTCCCTCGCTTGGCACAGGCTAAGCCACCCAACAACTATGCATTATATAATACATGAAACACACACACACACAATGTTAAGTCAGAAATTGATTGTAAACACCCCATTTTGTACATTTCAAAAAAGATATTTATATATGATGCTAAAAGCATCAAATTAGGTCATGTCACAAATAAAGTTCTTGTGACTGAATTGGTGATTGAACAATGTGTAAGATTCCTTGAACATATCCTTAGGCAAGATGAAATACATTTACTAAAACATTTAAGCCGAAAATAGCATCACACCTTTTAGACCTAAAATTCATGAGCTTTAGTTTGGAAGGCGGCCTGTGGAAGTCACCTATGATAAAACTTTAAGGAGATAGCCTGTCGCCCTATGTGCAGAACAGTGCTGGAGGATTTAAGTCTAAGTAAGTATTCAAATTATCAGGAACCAGAAACTTGAGATGAACTCCAATTAGTTGAAGGACAGAAAGCCCTGGTGAGAAACTGTTTGTCTTAGCTCCCATATAGGTGAAGTGACACCGTAGATACATTACCTGGACTCAACAGTTTGAATTACCAACTTTCTATCAATAAGGAATACAAAAAAAAAAAAAAAAAAAATAAACAATGTAGCAAATTTATTTGGATTCCACTTAACTTTATTAAAGTAAATTTAAGTTAACTAAACAAACAACTGGGGAAAAAAACTGTTCATTTTATTATTGCATTATTGTCATTCTGAAACCATCTGAGAAAATGTTGACCTGAAAACTTTGATAAAAAAAAGAATTAAGCCTAAAATTTGAAAGTCAAATTTGTTATTTATGTTATGACACAAGGAAATTAATTCATCTACATTGTGCAAGCAAATGTAAATCAAAAGAAATAATTGAACATAATTAAATGTTTCACAAATATTAGAATAATTTGAATGGTAATGGAGTAAGTCTTCATTAACCTTGAAACATTAGCCACAACACAGATGTCTAATGGATAGACCCTTTAATTTTTGAAATCACAAGAGTTGTATTGTAGGCTGATACATAGAAACCATTTTGAAAGCAAGGTGAAAAATGTAGCTAGTGTAATTCAACAGTTGTATGAGATAACCTCTCTCTCGGGTCACTTTCATTGCTATTCTTTAGTTCATTCAAACAGAATCCACACAGAAATGTGATCTTTCTAGCCTAATTATGATTCTATCCATTCTTTCTGTGCATACAAGTAAATGCAATAGAATTTACATACATTTAAAAAAAGATGATCAGGAGATAGAGTAATTCCAAAATGATTACAGAGAAAGTTTACAAATATTCTCATATTTGTCTTACACAAATTGTTAATGATAATTATGGTCTGTTACGATTGAGTCCTATCTGGTCACAGTTGTTGATGTGATTTAAGTGTGCATTGAATTGGGGTGTAATATGTAGGTACTTGTGACCCTCAGAAGTAGTGTAACCAGAAACTCCCTAATCAACTTGTTAGCAGCTTGCATTTGGAAAAAAAAAATGTCTTTTTATTTCATGTTTAGATCTCAAAAACTAAAATTACTTTTGAAAATCCAATAAACACTAAACTTCATAGTGCTGGAAATAGGTTTTCTGAAATTTAAAATGTTGTTTTTTTTAAATTTATGTTCACACACACATATAAACCATTTCTTTAAAAAAAAAAGATAAAAGGCAAGTGATGCTATGTACCGTCTTTTTACTAAATTGAGCTGGATTATCCATACAATGTGAAGAACAAGGGAATATATTGCAAAGCAGGCACTGGACTGGTATCACAGGAGAAGAAAGGCTGGGAGACCAAAGCAATCATGGATGATATCAATAGAGCAAGATAAAAATGGCTGAATAGACATGGACCCATCTGATCGAAACAGCAATGAAGAATCCAAAGGCGAAATACTGTTGCAGTCCTATGCTCCAATGGAAGTCAAAAGGACTAGGTTAAACAAGTCAAAGACTGTCTTAGCTTCAAAAAAGAATTAGCTAATTGTTGATACTCTGTCATTGGTTCATAGCTCCAAACAGCTAGTACAACTAAACCGATGTAGGTGTATTAAATTCTTAATGTATAGCTTCAAATAAACTTAAACTAACTTCTTGTTTAACCAAACCTAATGTAACTTTTATTAACAATATACACAGATTCAACAAGTTAAAAATGATATAACAAGATGTAACTCACTAAACAATACAGCTCCTTCAGTGACATGTCTATCACTTGTTCTCCCATCTTCAACACCAGTGTTTACAGACTTGAACCACAGACCTCTTCATGATTTCAATAGAATCTTTATGCAACCAATACATCTGCCCACCTTTTTTATAGTTACATCAGGACATGCATAAATACTCCATAGCAATAATGAGAATGAAGGTACACTCCATTATCATTAGATTTGAAATAGCTGCACTGAAAAAATCCTATGAAAAAGTACTGGTATGCTTTTGTTTTTAATATTAGGTGTGCATACTATATACACAGATGTATAAACTATTTTTTAAAACAAGGTTAAAGTAATATTTTTCAATATGTACTGCTTAAAATTGTAGGCAGAATGCACCACCTAATGAATGATTCCACAAGTGTAATAGTTACCAGTACCTATGGTTAAAAAGATTACAAAAAATCCTCATTTGTCATCTCATATTATATTTGATGTTTTGGCACAATTTAGGCCATGTATGTAACATTAAAGTCCATTTTGTCAATGTTGAAAATGTAAAAGTATTTTATTGAGGAAGTTTATATTATTTAAGGTTTCCTATTCTCCAATATATTTGTATTCTTTATTATAGTGAGTATGATTGTTGACTTTCAACATTAAACAACAAGCTGCCATCAGTACAAAACGCAGATTTTATATCACAGTTTTGTAATCATGAATAATTAATTTCTAACATTTCCTTGTTAATAACAACTGAAGTATGATAAAAAAAAACATGGTTTATAGATTATCATGATAGTTTTGTAAAAACCATTAAATGGTCAGATGGAAACATTTCTTCAGGTAACACAGAATAGATTAAATTAATGCTGTCATTAAATATTACATTAAAAAAACAAAGCCAAGAAAATAAATAAATGGACATTAAAAACATTAGTACAAAGGGAGGCAACCTACAAATAACAAAGAAACTGGCCATCTTGGACTTGTATTTACGAGGTACTATGTCTATCTTGAGAAATAGTCCTTTGTTGAATAAACAGCATCTGTAGCCTAGAATGTCCCAGACAAGCTCTTGATTGAATCTGGATGAGACAACCAGGGCTTTGACCACTGAGTAAAACAGAGTTACCACCGCAACACAAAAGGAAACCACAAAGAACAAGAAAAGAAGAAACACCCAACTTGTACATTCATTACAGTCTGGAATGTTACAGTTTAGTTTATTCCCTCCATGTATGCAAACTCCACAGCGGCATGAACCATGAGGGCCGCAGTCATGAAAGCATGAATAACCATGCCTTCCCATGAAAGAATCATATGATGTCTGTATCACAGTTAAAGCTCTATTTCTTAAAACAGAGGTATACAAATTATTTTTATATTCCAGTCCATTGCCTGTTACACTTATTTGCTTCACTGTTAAATTTTTGGAAATGATAATTCGGTCTGGTCTATTCACAAGTCCTGGCTCTGGCTGAAAATATAAAAGTAAATCTTAATATAGGATGTAATGACAAATTTAACAATACAGTATTGTACTCTTTTTATGTTAAATGGGAACAAAATAAGATTCGCCAACTAATTTTGCATTTTAAACATCTAGAAACTCCCTGTGTGGTACCAAGACCAATCTCTAATAAGCCTGAACACAGACCTGTGACATGGCAACTTGTGGTCTGTGGAAACCAATCACTCGTTGCGATGTCAGAGGTCTGTAGTATGTGATGAAGCAACAAGCTACTATAACGATTGGTCTCGGTGGTACAGAGTGCTGGAATACCAGTGATGAGATGAAATGAGAGTTGATGAGAGCTTTTAAAACAAAGCCTGAAGCAGATGATATAAAATTTTATGGCTAAAATACTATTTCTTTTAAGAGATAAGCATTAACTTTTTTTTCAGAAATGATTCATCAAAGATGATGATAGGCTACTAGGAAAAGCAACTCATGGTAGACAAAACTGTTGTCTTTGAAAAAAACACTAATACATGCACAATGGCTATTTTATTTTGTAGACTTTGTATTTGAAGTTTATGTTAATGCCTGTGACAGTATGGCAGGATATTAATTTGTCCTATTACTGTCAAATCCTTCCTCTAACTGTTGCTAATGGTTGAAAGAATAAAAAAAAAAAATATTCTTGTCTACTCTAACCTAGCCTTTTGCAACACTATTCAGAAAATAATATTGAGTTCTACAAATACAATAAGTATTATAAGTATGCCAATTAGAAAATATACTAAAAAAGAAAACAAAGAATAAAAAAGCTTTAAATCAAGTTTATCAACATTAATTTAAAGATACTCAGCAAGACTAGACAATGGAAAAAAATTACAATAGACAAAAGATGTTCAGAATACAAGGAAATACAGCTTAGGTCAATAATAATAATGTCAGGATATAGGTGTGTACCATGCATAGGCTGGTTGCTACAAATGAAACAAAAAGACGAGCCCCCATGTTACAAATGAAATGAGGTTGCTTGTAAGAGTACCCCATATTACATATTAATGAAGATTGATTCTAAAAGAGCACCCCACTCAATATAACAAAATTTTGATCAATTAATTTACCTATTAGCGGGTATAGCTAAAAATATTCAATTAGAATTATAGCTAGATTTAGGTATTTAGATCAAAAGGTCAGTGTTAAAAGTGTGCTGGCACGTTCGTCCAGAGGTGTACTGGTCCCTTCTTGTACTGCCTAGGTTATTAGGTATAACCTCCAGGTATACAATTCAACTAATGTATGCAACAAATAACTTTACAAAGTCGCAGGTAAACATATTTACAAAGTTTATTTACATGAGTAAAATAAATGTGTAAATAAAGGGCCATCAACTCACAGGCCGACACAACAAAAAGTAAACAAAAGATACTCAAAAATAGTATGGCACACAGCCCTAGTTATATTTTACATTATCGTCACATTCTGGTTATCAAAAATAAAGGTCACAGGCCTCAGGTCAACACATGACCACTTTTGACCATTCTGGGTTTACAGGCTTTAGGCTGACACTAGCCACTTTTAGCCAAAAAAAAAACCAATGACCACTAACAGAAAAATATACTATTCACAACACAGGTCAAGTGGTCAAGCTGGTAACTCAGGAGCATGTGGCAACTAAGCACAGTTTGCAAGGCCTTTTATAAACTACATAAGGGGAATCACTCCTAACTATACAAGTAATCAAAAATAGTTAGTTCCCCATTATGTCACACCCCCCACCTTATAAATGCCCTTGTGAGGGAAACATGATGCAAGGCATTAATCTTAAACTAATGGGGAAAATGACAGTATCAAACAAAATAATTACAAGTTAACATCTCTACTTAGTTAACATTTCAACATTTCCCCATTAAATCCTCTGTTTACAAAATCATCGAAACTCTCTACAACATTAATAATGAGCTAGTACTGTAGAAAAAATCGCTAAATTTACATCATCAGCTTAAACTAATCAAAATCTGGTCATCAAGTACTCATATACAATGCAAATATGAGGAGACTTGCTTTACTACTGAATTTATACACAAAGAAAATACATTTCAACTCTAAATAGACTAAATATCCTAAACTTCATCAGAAGTCAACAAGCTTGTCAACAGAACTGGTGACTGGTTGGTTTAGTGCTCTTGGGGGTCATCTGGTGTCTCTTGACATCACAGCTGTGACATGGTCAACAAGATTCTGCTAAGTACAATGTCTTTTGACCAAATACAACAGGTACGGGCAAACGAGCCAGATATAGGAACTTCTGATAGTGGGTAGCACCTTTTGGTAGTCTCTTGCGGCCTCGGGTAGTCTCTTGTGGCCAGGGATAGTCTCTTGCGCCTCGGGTAGTCTCTAGTACCTTCTGGTTACCTGAAAAGCTTAGCTGTCTACAACAAAGCTAACAAAATGTAGACACAACTATATATTACATCTTAAATATAAACCTCGTCACAACTGGCAAAACTTGAAAACTTACATTAATAAACAACAACAATGGTATAATATGTTTACCGACATACATAACATCAGTAGGGTTCTAGGGTTTAACACTGATAAAATTATTTACGAGCCCCCATGTTACAACAGACAAAAGATGTTCAGAATACAAGGAAATACAAAGGAGAAATAGCTTAGGTCAATAATAATAATGTCAGGATATAGGTGTGTACCATGCATAGGCTGGTCAACATCTAAAAATAGAATAAATAGTTATATTAAAAACCTCTGAAAAAGTATGTTAATGCTTAAATAAAAATAGAACACTTGTTTTATCTTGGAGGCATGGTGGTTGAGTAGTAAAGCACTTGATTTATGTTTAAATAAACTGAGCTTTGGTTAATATTAATACAACCTACCATGTTACTGAAAGTGAAACCTGTAGAACCATGACTATCAAAGGAAATCCAGGCATCCTTGAAAGTACCAATAAGATAACTTAAATTGGGGTAGCGTTTAATAAAGCAGGAGGACTGCCTTTTGGATGTAAACATGTCCATTGGTCCAGGAAAGTCAGTGTAAGCATTGAAGTCACCAAGTATTATTACATTGAAAAGTTCCAGTGCTAAATTTGTAAAAAACAAAACAAAAAACAACATATAAACTTATTTGCCATTACATCTTACATCTTTAGGAATCAATAAAAAAAAAATTATTTCTTTACCTTGTTCAATACCAAACAAAATAATTAATTACAAATAATGTATTAAATAATTGACTAATTTTTTAATCTGATTCTTGTGTTGTCAGGTGCAAGAAATGCAAGAAATTATTATTCGAAATTTCAACTTGATCCAAGATTGGGTGAGGGAGAAATAATGTGTACAAAAATTGTACCCGACAGACCGAGTGAGTTGTAAAAAAAAAAGATGGTATGTGTAGCAGCACTTCTTCATAGGGGAATGTGTGTGGAGTTTATTCTAAATACATTGTTTAAGTTAAAATACAAGTTTATAGCTGTGTGTCTTAGTAAAATGTTCTGTATTGTTTTCACCAGAGAACACAATTATAATGTCTGTTTCATTCCTTTACTACAGACATAGATTGCTCTCTACATAGCCCAAGCAGAGCTTCATGAGGCTCAATAGTTTAGCTAGCTCTTTCTTAAGAGTCACTGCTTTAACACTGGTTTAGCTAGCCTTCTTTTAACTCATTCATTTAACACTGGCTTAACAAGCCCTTCTTTGAACTCATTCATTTAACACTGGTTTAGCTAGCCCTTCTTTGAACTCGTTCATTTAACACTGGTTTAGCTAGCCTTCTTTGAACTCATTCATTTAACACTGGTTTAACTAGCCCTTCTTTTAACTCATTCATTTAACACTGGTTTAGCTAGCCTTCTTTTAACTCATTCATTTAACACTAGTTTAACAAGCCCTTCTTTGAAATCATTCATTTAACACTGGTTAAGCTAACCTTCAGTGTGTCCTATAGTTTGTTTTACCTCTCAAATAAAGCATAGTAGTTTTAATTAAGCTCAAACTTAATCTTTTTTTTTTTCAAGCATAATTTTCAGTTATTTAAAAAAAAAGGCATAAGTAATATTATATACATCTACTTTAATATTTACTTACTGGAGATATAGCTCATAAGTTCTTCAGCATTTGAACATTGTTGATGTCTATCATATGAAAAGTGCACCACAATAACATTGACAAAAGTGGAAGGATCCAGCCTAATCTTAGCATGTAGCGCTATCCTTGGATTTGTATCCGTCTGTCCAACACTTGTAAAATTGATCACAGTGGATGCTATGATTTGTTTTCTGCTTAATATGCCAAGACCTTAACAATGTTAGAAAATAAATTAAAAAAATTAATAGTAACTATTTAATAATGTCAAGGTAACTGAAAACTATGTCACACCATATTGAAGCAAAGCTCTAAGATGCACATTCAGTCCTACTCCCCATAAGAGGTTGCAAGTTTTTCCTGAGAAAAGAGAATAGCTAAATAATAGCAAAGTAGAAAAGAAATGTAAAGATGAAAAACTATTAATAGGCTAAACCTAGCAAGAGAGAAGGTGCTGCTGCAAGGATTGGAATAACAGCAAGTCCTTATGTTGTTTTTCTTTTTAGGTTTCTGATGTTCCCTCAGAAGTGAAGACTATTATGTCATAGTCCAAACCTCCTGCAGGACTTCAGGGGATGGAACAAGACCGGGTTCAAACTTAGGACCATTGTGACAACATAGCACACCACCAGCTATAAGCCATCCTTCCATACAGGTTGTAATCTGGCATGTAGGTGTAAATCCAAATTACAAACACATCTAAATTAAAATTCACATCAAGTTACAGAATCTCTTTAAATGTTCAATCATCAGCAATACAATTTCTAACACCTGATAATATCAGATTTTAACAAAACTAACTTCAACACACTAAGGGGAATGGTGACTGTTTTTTAAAAAGCTTGGCTTTGGAACAGATGGGTCTTGCGTTCAAATCCCAGTGAATACTAGGATTTTTAATTTTGGGATTTTAGGGTGCCCCCCTGAGTCTACCAAGCTCCATTAGTTGGAGAAAAGTAAAGGCAGTTGGTCATTGTGCTGGCCCATGACACCATTGTTAACTGTGGGCCGCAGAAACAGATGCCCTTAATGCTCCATAGACCACATGGTCAGAAAGGGGTACTTGACTTTTTTTTTTTAAACACACTCAACTCCTACTTTAATGTTCCCATTTGTCTAAATTTCATTTCTTTCATCACCATTCTCTTATTACCATGCCCAGCCTCTACAATTAATAAATAACCATACACAAAATGTATACTAACATCTTCATTAAAAAAAAAAAAACATTCTTGACATGTCATAACACCCCTGAAAATATAGAGCCACAGTAAAATGTATGTTGCTATTTAATGCTCTGCAAAAAGAGGCGAGGATATGTAAGATAATGAATATACAAGAAAAGAACTAAACATAAATAATAAAAATTTCCCCACAAATTCATCATTTCATGTCAACCAGTTTAAACATACCTTCTTTATTCCATTCATACCAATAAGAATTCAATGGCTTAGATACTTCTCCTGCAACCCTTGAGAAAGTCCATTTAAATTCTGGCAGTAAACTTTTAAACTCATCTAGTTGTGATGTAGCTGGATATGTTTTCAAAACTGTCTGACGCACCTCTTGGAATGCCATTATGTCAATTTCATTTTCTTTAATCTAAAAAAAAAAAGTTTTATATTTTATATATTTTTTCCTATCATCTACTGATCATAGACTGTAAATGATAAAAAAAAACAATATAGCTGTTTTATTTCTCAAATTTCTTGTTAAATGGAAACTCTAATGGTTTTGGCAGTTTTTGATATATAGATTTAATACTATTTTTGTTTATTTATATAAAACTATTATAATTTTATTTTTGTATAGATTAACTAAGATATCTAGTATGTTTTTATTTACTAATGAATTACAGATAAAGAATATTTTAATCTTTTCATTTTATTTTCAATAATAACTTAGTAATTGATGTTTTACTGACAAAATTTTTCACTATCATGATATGAGATGATGCATTTTTTGTTTTGATTCTGATGAGTATCTATATTGTATAAATAGTATAATAATGTCACTAAATGTATAATTGTATATTATAATTATATCTTTAAATTTAAATCTTACAAGTTCAGCGATATGTTGAACTCTTACTCTCCAATTGAACATAACATTCCATAAATTATAAGTTCCAATAGTTAAAGATAGGCTTGCAATATAACTCAGTTTTGTAAAAATCAACAATAATCTGAAAATTAATAATAACTGCAAAGATCTAGTGCTAGATCTTGTCATGATTGTGGCGTGTGCATTGAGAATGAGAGATTTCAAGATCGTAATTCTTCGTTTCAGCATAGCATTAGGTACTTGGTAAACATTCAAATTTTTTAATGTTCATGTACAACCTAAATATAGATGTCAAGATTAAAGTATCGCACTAATTTTAGAATGAATGTTATTCTGGCCTACAATTTATAGTTTACAATGTTAACTCATAAGAGTTTAAAACGTATTTAATGCTTGTAATATATCTTCTATTATTTAAACGAAAAAATATTCTAACATAACTGTTACACTATTCTATGCATTAATTAAATCTTGTTTTAAATGATAAATAAAACATACCAATAAAAATGCGAAAATCGTAAGGTATATAAAAATCTAAATCTATATATGTCAGTGTTTTAACAAATTATAAAGAAATTACAGTTTTTAAATTTTGTGTTTAAATATGGCGACCTCCTAGTCCAACGTAACCATAATAAATATAATTATACTAGAGATAATCATAATGATTGATAATGGTATAACTTTTGCCCTTTAATTGTAATCAGCGTTGGAAAAAAATCAACAAATCATGGCAAATATTGAAAATCTATCACTACCACTATTATTTCCAACTATAACAGAAAAGTGGTCATGTCAGTCTTGGAATTTTGATTATTTATCAGAAATTTTAGACTCAAAATTGTTTTCATGCAGAGTTTCCGAAAAATCATGTGGTAAGTAATAATTCAATTGTGATATAAATCTACTTGATAGATCTATAGTGTAAAAAGTCTAGAGTCTAGATTTAGTTCTAGTTACAGTAAAAATCAAGATTTATTTTTGATTAAGAATATTTATGATAGTAAATGGTTTTTGGTAATGCAAATCATTTTTAAATGAGTAATGGTAATATAGATTATTATACACTAATTATTATAATTATAGTCTAAATCAGTGATTCCAAAAATGGTCTATATAGACCCCCAGGGGTCTACGAAGACCTCCAACGGGTCTACGAAGACCTCCAAGGGGTCTACGAAAGTGAAAAAGTAAATTGGGGGTCTATGGGATGTCCACGGGGGTCTTAGATAATAGATTTCATCCAAGCAGGTCGTAACTTTATTTTCACATTCCATTAATGTTAATATTTCATACGCTAATATACAATTTCTACCTTCGTTAATCCTTTAAATAGTTATCCTGCTATTCAAACAAATTGTTGTATTCAATTTCAATACTTATTTAAATAGCTTTATTTTGTCTACATGTAACTAATATTTAGGAAAAAAAAGAAATGTAGACAGTACAGCATTAATTATTTAAAATTGGGATTCCTTCCTTGTCAAACACACATTTGCCTAAGTGACCTTTTTATGACGATATGAGACCAGTTACTTTGGAGGATCGACTAAGACAATGCCACCCTGACAAAAATTAAGATTTGAAAAACTTTCGAACTCTCAAAGTTCAGAATAGACGAATAAAATCTCTGTTCGACATCATATAGAGAAGATGATTGTTTGTGAGCGACTTACAAGATTTCTTTACTTATAGCCAAATACGGAAAACAGCAAATGTCAAACATTCATTCTACCAGCCGTTTACACAAACCTACATCTGTTATTATTAAAAGAATTTCTTTAAGCGACAATACAGTTCAAGGTCGCTTTGGTGGCATGAGTTATAAAATTAAAAGCTTCTTATGTAAATCTTTGCAAAAGATAGAAATACAGTTTGGCCTGACAAGGTGTAGCGCTGTGTGTCTAATGGTCACTATCTTATCTTATCTCATCTATGCCTGTGGTCCTTTTCTGGGCATAGGCCACCAATCAGCTTCCTCCAGGAATCTCGGTTCTGCTTCCAAATTGCGGTACCATGGTAAAGCTCGAGCAGCCTTCCATCCACTTAAGAACACCTGGGGATCTAGGGAAATAAGCACTACCACTACGAGACAAAAAAGTTTGGGAACCACTGGTCTAAAAAAATGTAAAATAAATTTAATAAGCAAAAACAGGAAATCTTCGTGTTACAAAACTTACATCAGTCCCAAGTTACATTGTATTGTGATTATGACACATCAACTCTCATAATGCCCATATATACTATGTAAATGTAACTAGATCTATATAAAGCCTTGTTACCTTGTTTCAATTAAACCATTTAGCCACTAAGCAGTTGTCAGAAATATCTTCATCCCTAAGAGAAGTGAAATAATTTAGTAAAAATAAGTTCTAAATTTATTTTTTTTTTACTGAAAAAAACTCATAAAAAGCCTAAACATTAGCCTAAATATGTTCCATTTTTTGTAGGCTAGCCAAAAAAAACAACAACTTAATTTTCTAAAATCATAAAAATCCATTCCAACATGCTGCAGATATAATTATAATCATTTATTTAAAAACTTTTGTGAAACATGCATATGACTTCTAGACATACATAAATGTATAGATGGAGAGAAATCAAAAAGGCTTAATAATGGATGGAATCATTATGTGACTGCTTGTGTGAATTGAAATCTTGTTTTTACATCTAATAGGTTAAATTATATCATCAAGAAAAAACTGTTAGCAAATATACTGGTATAAATATTTATATATGCTAATTGTTGAATAAACATTTAACTATTACATTTGAATGTGTCTAAATCATAATTTGATTGTTTATCAACATCAAACTTATTGTGTTTTGTTTTTGAAGGGCAAAAAATGGAGACACATTATGATTATCATACGATCACAATAAAACAGTTCAATGAATGGCTTCATGATGATTCTCGAGATGGACCATTGGTAGATTATTGCAGAGAAAAGTATTCTTGCTACATTGATTATAAATATATGAAAGATATGTTTTCAGACGTTCCTCACATTTTCAAAGAAGGTAAATCAAATCTCTCACCATTGTTACAAGTGGTGTTGACCTAATGATTTCAACTTTGTAATTGTCAGGAGAGTTGAGTCATAAACTTGAAACACTGGGCCAATAAAAGCTTCCTCTGTCTGGGAGGGATCTAAGAAGATGTAAATAGATCAAAGCCTATTTACAAAGGCTATTCCCAAGACTCTTGGACTAAGGTGAGGTTGAAGGCTAAGCACACTGGGGAATTTCCATTTTCCTTTTAATGTACCACAGTGGCTGTTTGAGTGTTCACCACAGAACGGCCCCTTTAGGAACATGGTGTGGATTGTAACAGGGTTGTGGGTACTCTTTCAATCCTCGACCAGTGTAATGAACTAAGTTCTTTGGCACCCCAAAGGGAATCTTCTTTTGCCTAATGACTCAGACAAAATATCTATTCTTTCTTTAAAGAGCTACAGATTTAAATGTATTGTTTTCATCTAGTACACACATTGGGATGTACAGCTTAAAGCTGACAATGAATGTAACATATTTTATAGACATTTGACACAAGTAACAGGACAAAAATACAAAAGCTCTATAATGGTTGTTTTGCCTTGGCTCATCTGCCTGGGCAATCCCTGACAGTCTATCAACTTATTATATTAATTGAGTCAAACATGTACACAAGTAATACCAATGCCAAACAATACAACCCATGCACTACAACTAAGCTTAGCCTGTAAAAAACCTGCAGTCTATATTCAGATCAAGCTCAAATAGAGTCACAATCTTGAGTCCCTAAAGAAGATAAATATGAATTCCTTGTGATCCCCACTCAACATGACCATAATGATGAATTGATTTGGAGCAACAAAATAAAGATAAAATTAACTTAATCAGTACTGGGGAACAACAAAGAAAACTACAACAAAGAACCAGCCATCCAAGCCGAAAACAAGAAACAATAACATTTGAAGAGCACATCTGGCAACAGCACATAAGATACTATGGTGCATAAAAGAGAAACACAGAACAAAGAAACAACATGTGCATGACATGAACCACATCATTCTAATTAATCGGAACCATATGTTAAGACAGTGGGTCAGCAGGAAAACTCTTTAAAATAAAATTTTAATTTGAACTGGCAGTTAATTACAGATATCAGACTTGTTCTTTACCCAGGCCTTTCAATAAAGATAATCTCAAAATTTATGTAAAATTTATATTTTTTTTGTTTTTTTAATTAATATATTATATTTTTTGTGTGAATATTATTTCAGTTCAATGGAGAGATTTTGGCTTACAAGATTTCGATGGCTATGATAGTACTATTTGGTTAGGCAGTGAAGGTGCCAGTACTCCCGGCCACCAAGATACATATGGATTCAATTTAGTAGTACAGATCTATGGCAGGTTAGAAATTTTTTTAATGCTATATATTATATTATTACTCTTATGTTCACCAATTGTCGCTTTTTTTTAATTAACTGTCTTGACTGTTAAATGAACACAAATTATATTACTGACTGTCTAACATAATAATGTTGTGTCTTCAATGAAATTTATTGAAATAATGAATTCTTTTCAAGAAAATTGTGGATTTTGTTTCCTCCTGAAGACAGTCAATATTTGTACCCTACACGTATTCCATATGAGGAATCAAGCATTTTCACATTGGTCAACTTAAGAAATCCAGATCTCACTAAACATCCCAAGTTCAAAGTAAGCTAAAAAAAAATTGTCATTAAATTACAAATAATGGGGTATGGTGACACATGGTCAAGGGTTTTGATTCAAACTAGTTTGAATTTTTGCTCTATTATAATCATATATTATATTGTTGTAACCCTGCCTTGCACCAGTGCTTGAGGTGCGCAGTAGTGAACGTAAACAGGAAGACACTAGAAGAGAGAGGATAACAGTGCATCAGGGATTGTGAAGAGTCTGAATGTTTGGGAAACCAAGAGGCCAACTTTTGTGCTGCCTGAAGGTTGTAGTAGGGACCTGGAGTGAAGCGTGGAAGGCTGTTGTTGGTCCACATTCGGGTTAAGTAGCAAGGGACTGGTATACTTAGTAGTAAGACTCTGAGGAAGCTGAAAGATGAATCATCATGTTATGTGTTTACCCTAGTGAATAAACGCAACTATTATTTCCTGTTAAACTGTGTTGAGCTGCATGCCTTTTCGTTGAGCGCCTAACCTAAAGTTACAACAATTGGTGTCAGAAGTGGGATTTAGGCAGCTCAACAAAAGGATAAGAATGACAACGCTTAGGAAGCTAGATGAACTTAGCTGTAAACAGTTAAAAAAGAGGAGTTCTGAGCCAGGGAGCTGAGGATCTTCTGTGACAAAGAGAAGATGAGAGCCAGTCTTAGACAGAACCTGGTTGATGAAGGGGAGGATCCCGAGACCTACCTGTTTGAGGTAGAACCAGATATTAGATAGGTCATGAGTGCCGTTCTGAAAGAGGTCAACGAGCAGATCTGTACCATGATTAAACAGATAGGTACCATTACCTCACTGAACAAAACTGATGAATCGTTTGATACAGTGATGAACAAGACCCATGACCAGATAGCTACCATGTTGACAGGTATAAACAATCCGCTACTCAACGGAGACGCTGTTGATGGTAGTGTTGTCTATGACTGTAATAGCGAGCCGTGCAAGCTTGGCTCCTACGACAAGAATCCTGACATTTGTTGTGACAGCGCTGAGCACAGATCTGATCATGTCATCGTGATTCCTGCCTGCACCCAGACGCAGATGTACTTGTGCCCAAAGGACGTTGCCCACATGCCCCACAGACATGTCTTCCAGACACGCTTGAAGATTATGACGTGTTTGACAACCTGGCCTCCTGGGGGCCTATGGTGCATCGAGAAAGCGTGCTGGAGCAATGTGTAAGACCAATGGTCCTGATGACCACCGCCATGATACCCACTGCCTCTCTTCCTACCATGAAGCTGCCGTCAGTGCTGACTGAGAGAAAGGCCAGACAACGAAAACGACGCCCTCTTAACCAAAGGCAGATCAGCTGGAGAATGAGAAAGCGGCACCTGCAGAGAGCAGTGTGGATGACTTTGTGGGGAACACGCTCCATTCAATCTGTGACTCCCACTGACCGACCTCCACCTGCACTAACCAACCGTGAACATGTTTCTTTTCGGGACAAAAAGACTAAGGTGGGGGTAGTGTTGTAACCCTGCCTTGCACCAGTGCTTGAGGTGCGCACTAGTGAACGAAAACAGGAAGACACTAGAAGAGAGAGGATAACAGTGCATCAGGGATTGTGAAGAGTCTGAATGTTTGGGAAACCAAGAGGCCAACTTTTGTGCTGCCTGAAGGTTGTAGTAGGGACCTGGAGTGAAGCGTGGAAGGCTGTAGTAGTAGTAAGACTCTGAGGAAGCTGAAGGATGAATCATCATGTTATGTGTTTACCCTAGTGAATAAACACAACTATTATTTCCTGTTAAACTGTGTTGAGCTGCATGCCTTTTCGTTGAGTGCCTAACCTAAAGTTACAACAATATTATAATTCACTTTTCTTTTGCATATAAATTTATTAACAAATTCAGTTTAAAATCTCCCTGTAAATTTGAATTTTTTAATTTTTGATTTGAATGATGACATTTAAAAAAAATGTTCTGCTTAATACTATCCAACCTTATTAAATCAAATTTCATGGGAATTTTTTCACATTTCCAAAAGAAAATATTTTGCTTAATATACTGAAATTTAATATAATTATTTTTGTACATTTTTATACTCTCTAATTTTCATGTCTAGCTCACTCATCCAGTAATAGTAGAACTGTGCCCAGGACAAACATTGTATGTACCTAGACACTGGTGGCATTATGTTGAATCTCTTGAACCATCAATAAGTGTTAACATATGGGTGCCATTGGTAAGTGTTGCTTTTTTTTTCCTCTTGCCATGTTTCTACATTGCTTAATTCTTGGAAGTGTTGACTTTTTTAACAACTTCATACCATCTGTCTCAAACCTTTTTTGTTTTCAGGCAATCTGCAAAGCATAAGATAGCTCTTTATTTCAGTGCTACCCAAACATCTGTTTTTTCTTTCCCTTTTTTTTTTTTTTAATCTTTTAATTCTCTGCCTTCAAAGTTGTTTTTTTTAGGTCATTGCCTTAACAATACTGAAAGAATCATGAAATGGGACAGTTAGATTTGTGCTCAGTATTCTGTTCATTATTATAAATGTTTTAAATTTGATAATGCTTTGATGGGATTTTGTTTTAAATGTGCTCGATTGGTGCATAGGTCTAAGAGATTCCACATGCTATAACAAATTAATACAAGTGTTTCTCCTTCCCTAGAGCTATCAGACCATGTAATGGGTTGCCAGGAAAACCAATGACTTAGCAGAATTTAAGTTTCTGATTAACATGCATGGCTAGATTGGAACATGGATAAGCATGTAATTAATGCAGTGGCTGAGTAATAAAGGGCTTGGCTTCCAAACTGATGGGTCCCAGGTTCAAATCCTGGTGAAGACTGGTACTTTTTTATTTCAGGATCTTTAGGGCGCCTCTGAGTCTACCCTGCTCTAATGGAAACCTGACAATAGTTGGGGAAAGTAAAAACAGTTCAGTATTATGCTGGCCAAATGACATCCCCATTAACCATGGGCCACAGAAACAAATGACCTTTACATCATCCGCCCCATAGATTGCAGATTCAAAGTAAGCTAAGAAAAATTATTAAAGTACAAAAAATGGGGTGTGGGGACACATGGTCAAGGGTTTTGATTCAAACTGACAGAGGAACTTTACTTTTACTTTTTGAAGGAACATCTGTAATTTATAAACTATGAAAATGTGTTCTATCCTGATAGTAGAAATAATACAATTTGATTTTTTTTTTTTTTTTTGCTGTTGTTTTTAATTGAATTCAAAATGTTATATTTTATTTTGTGTATATTTTAATATTGACAGAAAGTTGACTGTCAGAGTCATGTTACAGAAGCTGTGACCCGTTGTCTTATTACTGGTCTCTTGCCAACTCTGGATTTAAGTGAAAATAATCTGATGAAAGCTAATTGGATTAACCCAAAAGAGGTTTGTTGCATTGTTTTACACTATTAATCCTATGTTTTGAAGATTTTATCATGACACTGTAATGATAAATAAATATATTTATTTGTTAAGATGTTTACTTTGAAATAAGTGCACACTGTGGCAATTACTGCTCAAACTTCCAAGCCGAAATTGAGGCAATTACCATAACATTACAGACAGTGGAAAACAAATTATATGAAGGAGTGCAATCACCATCATATATTGTTGTCTTTACAGACTCCCAATCCACTCTGCAAGCACTTAACAGCAGTACCTCAAACAGCCCAAGAGAGTTGACAACACTAATTGTGATAATCCTTCAGATGTTATCAAAATTAAATATCAAAATCACACATACACATTGGCATCATGGGAAATGAAAAGGCAGATAAGCTATCAAAGGCAGGATCATCTGTGGAACAACCAGATAGATCTGTTAACTACCTCACACTAAGGTCAATGCTAGTCAACAATCACAAAGAGGAGTGGCTCAACCAATGGGCATCAGAAAACACAGGTCTACCATGTACAAAGAAATGACTTTGCCTAACAAACTGGACAGTATTAACTTCCTCCCCCTCAAACAACAATCTACAATTTTCCAACTAAGAACAGGACACACACCTCTGCTAAATTACCATCTGAACAAAATAAATATCCTCTTTGAATGTCCATTCCTCATCCACCTTAAGCAGACCCTACTTCCACTACAGCCCAACATAACCTAAGACCATGTACGGCAGTGCTGAACAACTGAAGAAAACAGCACACTATTTTTCCTTGGCAGAGTCTGCAAAAGAGCTGACAGCTCAGCAGCAATAAAGCTTGCTAGAAGAAGAAGAAGATGTTAAAAATAAAAAGCTTTGTAATAAAATGTGTACATTTATACATTTTAAAAATGTTTCAATTCTTTTGATATATGAATTTGACACATCATAAATTACTTTGAATCATGCTAGGTCATGTTTTAAAATTGTCTTATTTACTTAGACTTCTTTAGTTCCTCCCAAACTATTTGGCGCATAGTGCAGCAAGCTCTCTCCACAGAGATCCTTCATAAGTGACTCCCATATCCATCCTAGCTGGTGCCCTTGGTCTTCTAAAAGTATGATGCCATGTTAGACTTTGCTTTCTTCTTTTCAGCTTCCATGTTATGGCTGACTTTACTAAACATTTTTTATCTAGTCTAAAGATATGTCCCACAAATCTCAAAGATGTTCAGTCATAACTTCACTTATGGGCTGAGTACCAGTGTTGGAAAAGATTTCTCTGTTGGTGACATATTTTGGTATGTTATTCCTAGGATCATTCTCAGCCATCACAGCTGAGCCACGTTTATCCTCTTTTTGACCTTTATAGACAATTTCCACAATTTGCAAGCATAAATGACCATTGGGACAATGATGAATAGGATTTCGGTCTCAAGGCTTATTGATTTGTTTGCCTAGATAGACTGTAGTTTTTTTTAAGATAGCTCCTGCTTAAATAGATGAACTTTTCTATCTGTTTAAGCTCTGTATTCCCAAATGTTGACAGTGGTGTTAGTTTACCTTTAGTCAGTAACAGTAACTTTGATTTTATGAAGGTTTATCCAGAGGCCAATTTTGAGTGTGTCAAATCAAGATCTCTTTTGTAAACATTTAATTCTTAATTGTTGTTAAAATTGTACATTTGTTTAATTATATGTGGAGCATTTTATTGTCCTATTTGTTTAATTAATTTTTTTTTTCTTCATCTCATTTATTCTTTTATATCAAACAGACTCTTGATTCCATGGATGTAAACCTGACATATCTAAACACGGCATTGAGTTTATTGATGAAGAGCAAAAGAGAGATAACTGAGAACAGACATCATGTAGAAGGGGAAATAATTGAAAGAAAATTTCAAGAAACACAGAAAGAACAGAGTACAGAAATTGATAAAGAAAATAGCAGTGCAGCGTCATTGTGCCAAGATCCTGAAGTACAACTACCTGGAAAAGATTATTTAAAAATCTTGTACACCAAATTAACAACTATGTCTGTAAAGCAAGGCCCTAGTCCATTTTGTTTGTGTTATGGAAATAAAAGCCACATCAAAAGAAAGTCATCTTCTATAAGATGTATTGCAAAAATACAGAAACAATCTCCCCATCAAATACTAAGTGATGAGACTGATAAAATAGAAACCTTTGATAAGAATTCAGAAATACTAGCATTTGAAATTCATTGTGATGCCAAACAGCAGTCTGAAAACAGTGACAAAAATTTAGATGTTAGTGCATTGCAGTGTGGATCAAAGAGGGACCTGAGTGTTATTTATGCTTTGAGTTCATGTTCTGTCAAATCTTACTTAACATTCCTACATGACCTTTGTCAAAAAAACAATTGTCAATGTCTAGCAGACAGAGCTGAAGCATCAAATGTAGCCACTACAAACTCTTTAACAAATCCCTCACATGGCAGTACTGCACCTCAGTTTGAATTTCCTGACTCCTGGAAGGGAGAGCAGGATTTACAATCTAAAGAACCTCAGATCAATAGAGCCCAAACTTTCTCCTTGTTCCACAGTGATTCCCAGACAGTAGAGACTGACCTCGATAGTACGGGACAGATAGAGACAAGAGTCAACCAGTTTTTAGATGAGCAGGACATTGCAGAGAACTTACTTGCATGTGTTTTACATCCTGATGTTGTTAACATACTCTCTGAGAAACTTGTTGAAATGTGTCTTGAATCAAAGAAATCCTAGGAATAGCCTGGTTTTGAAAACTATTTATATTCTATTATAGCTAATTTTTTAAAAAATTCCTGATAGTTTCATATGTTCATCATTGTTCATGTATACTTCTAGTACTAAATGTATATAAAAAAATATGTGTTTCGTTATTTAGTAAATCAAAATTAATTTATATACATATTAATTGTGATTTTCGTAAATAAATAATTTAGATTGATTTAAAAAGAAAGCAGTTCTTTTGAAGATAAACTCAACACAATAGAATACACTATGCTAGAAGCTTTAAATAAATACAAAATGTCTGCAGTTTTTCTTACACAAAGGTTATGACTTTCCTTTGTCTTGGTTATCCACCATTTTCCTCCTCTTCCCATTGCCCTGATACTAAAATGCCTGTCTGTATTTATCAATGAAGTAGGAAGAACTTGCTTTCTCACTTGGAGCGTAGACTAATTTATTTTGTCATTAGGCTTCATGATCCCTCTACTTAAATTAATTGCAGACTTTATATTGTAATGTAATTGTTGGTGTATTTGTTTTTAGCACATGCCAACTCTTATCAATATACAAAAAAAAAAAACGAATGTAAATACTATATCTAAGAAATGTTGCTAAAAAAAAACCACTCAGAGATTTCAACATGATAATATGGTTTAGTCTAGAAATGAACTTACTCCAACCAGACATAAACATAGATTGGCTTACATTTATACAACTGAGGTCCAAATGATGGTTTCATCTTTAAAGGGGGAAAAAATGTGTTTCTGCTAATAGACAATGTTAACTAAATGTTTTCTTGATTGTTTTACTGTGTAAACATTTCTGCCATCATGAGAATGCCTCAACACCCCATCCTTCATCTGCCTGGTGTGCTGATTAGGAAAGGTCAAAGATTACTCTTTAAGGGGGAAAAAACGTCTAGAATTCTGTATGATAGTGGCAATATAAGAGAGAGGAGGGGGGGGCAGTGAAAAGGGTGAGTAACTCTTGCAATGATTGCATCTTGAGGAGTTTCACTAGTGCGTAAAATGAGATGGAGGTTACACGTGTAAAATGTAGGAAATGCAACTTCATTTGAATGAAACCTAGTTGGTTTTCCCATAGTTATGAAGCCTATTGGTTGCTAAGGCTGTGAGGTGTATCAAATGTTTGTTTTTTGTTGGTTTTTTTTTTGGATTGCCAGTACAAACACAGTACAGACTATTTTCTTTTTTTAATGACATTTCTTAATATTAAACAGCTGTATGGCATTATCTACGATTCTTTTGAAGATTACAAAAGTAGTCGAAAATAAATATTATGTCTTACATTCTGTCAATGCTGAAACATGATTTTACATGTCAATTCACTGCTGGTGTCTGTGTGTAAAATGCTTTGTATACAACTGAGTCTGCGAGTTCGTAACCCCACACACATTCATTTTTACTGTGCTGCTGATCTGCAATCTCTTGTGCAGGTGAAAAGATCTTGATCGGAGAACTTAATATTGTCATCAGATGTTTCGTTTTGCTGTAGGCTCGTAGAAGGTGTTGGCCCAAAGTGGAGGCTGATCTGTGGCATTTAAGTCGCGGTATTTAAACAAAAACAAAATCTATGTCTGTTTTACATGCGTGGGAACAATGTCTCCAATTGGGCAGGTGTGCTCACTGATTTAAAGGACATTTACTTTTTTCCCCCCTATACCACAGTGTTCTAAATATCCACGTTTTGTGAAAGATTCGAATAGTTGTCTTCTCTCTCTTTTATATAGTTTACATGGTACTTCATTATGAGTGCTCACATTTTGTGTATAGCTTTAATGCTATAGCGGCACTAAAGCCTAAGGTTTAGTCTGTCGGGATTGTGGCGGTGCGAAGCAAGGCCATACAAAAAGAGGTGGAGGAAAATCGCTTTTAGAAAAATGTCCAATTTTACATTGTAGGCTTTTTTTTTTTTAAATACCTCTTGTATAGCGCATCTTTCATGCTATAGCATATGCTCAGTGCGCTATGGTCCAATCTCTTTTGTGGGCCGGTGTTTTTGTGCTGTCTTCAGGATCAGCAAATATAACTCTGCGCGAGTCCATCACGTTTAAATTTGCTTGCATAATCAACGTAGGTCTGCTTCTGACTTTAACACTCACACTAAGACCATTCGTAATAGAGGACCTGAATACTGACCTACAACGTCACATTCCGTGGGCAGTGGAGACCAACAGAACTGTGACGTGGCAAAGAGCCATTGGTTTAAACTGCCCACAGGTTGGGACATTGCAGGCCAGTGTTCAGGCCTTCTATAATGATTGGTCTCGCTCATACTGATACAATTCTGCTTTTTTTTTTTTTTAAATGCATTTATTAACATGACTTACTCCGTTTTTTTTTCTATAGGAATAGAACTCGTGTTTTTTTTTCTAAAGGAAAAGAACTCGTGTTTTTTTTTTTCTAAAGGCAATGGGTTGGAATAGAACTCGTGTTTTGTTTCTATGGAATCATATATATATAAAAAAAAGAAAACAGATGGCCGAATGTTTACATATGTCTTCTTACACTATTTCATCCACTTAGAAGTGTACACACATACACAGAGTCGTATTTTTTTTTTAGCTATGACGTGGCTCTTACGTCTGGTAGCACGCCGCCTATCTCAGCACAATCATAATAATTTGTAAGAAACTCTTTGAAGAGTTCCCCGAGGGTGGGGGGGGGGTTGCCAGTAACAACTTACGATGTCAACGACAAGTCATTAACATCCAATTATAGTAGCTACTGAATTAAATATGCATATTAATAGTTTGTTGTGTTTAAGGGTCCGTTGGAGTTCTCTCCCTCTATTCATTGTTTGCGAGGCCCGTCCATTCCTTGATGTCTTCCTATCTTTCTATCTCAGTATCTGTCTTACTGTCTATCAATCTAATACCTGCCTATCCATCCATATATCTCCTCACTGCTGCCCACATCAGCTTGATCACACCTTATTATTTTACTCACACGCCCCCTCCCCTTACCTTGTGTGCCAAGTTATCGTTTGTTTTCATCCAACTGTAGCAATAAACACCTGGTTATTAGATACCCTTGTACACACCCTGCTTCCCTGGACCGTAGGGCTTTTGTTCAGACTGTTCTCGTTATGTGCGTGTTTGTGAGTGAGAGGAGCCATGCTACTGGTCTGGTAGGTCTTGACCCCAAGTGACCTTTCTCACACCTGCACTCCCTTGTATTCTCCCTCAAAAAGAAAAAAAAAGTGTACAGTGAAGCAAGGCACCAAGTCCAGGTTATGTTGTACCTACATCAAGTTCTAAAGCTCCATGTTCCATACCAGTCCGTGACAATGGAAACAATCTTTTTTTTTTCTGTGTTTTGTTGTTGCACACTTTAAATAGATTGGTCTGTGGGGTCACTTACATTTTGTTTATACCAACTGTAAGAGAGAGACTCACCTTTTCAGGAATACCTTATAAAGTAAAGACATTAGATAGATCTATTTATTTTTATTTTTTCAACTCTTAATTACAGCTCTTAAACATCATCAGATTTTGGCCTTTGAAGAAATCGAAATAAGGTTTTAGCGTCACAGTAAAGCTAGAACACCTGATCAGCTGCACCGGAGATTAGGACACCTGACCAGTTACATGTTTTTATTATTTAAAGTGAAAACTTATTCAAAACAGAGACATCATTTGTCGGTACCTCAGGCCCCGTGTCGGACAGGGGGCCCAGCAATAACGTACATTGATATATGTACATGGCCCGGCATATGACTCTAGCCCAACCCCATCTCCAATTTCGCACTATGGTTTGTAAAAGATAATCAACATACTCAAATTATTATTATTTTTTAATTCGGGTAATGAGTAGTTACTATTGGTATGTAGCGCTCCTTTATAACATTCAAATTGATGTCATAACTATTACTCATTATACATTCGTTTCAAGTGGTAAATAGAGTTGTTTCCCCCCCCCCTTTCAGTAAGCAGGGAAGGGGAGGAAAGCCTAGTGTGAGGAATAGCGATTGTCTCTCTTGTACTCGCGCGTGAGTTGCTTCCTCTTGCGCTGGGATTCCGAGGCAGCAGATATATTTATATCTACGGTATTCTATAACAGCGATAGAAGAGGTATAGTGCTATATAGGTCCCCCCCCAACCCCTCCTCCTTCCCATTTCTCTCTACTGGTTGTAATCTAAGCATTAAAACTATGTTAAGTCGTTGATATGTGCGAGTGTATCGCACCAGCGCGTGCCGTGTGTTTGTTGTCTACAGTGGTAGAGGAATATTTAGTTTAACTCTAGTGATGATTAAGTTGGTTGTTGTATATAGCAAGAGGTTTAGTCGTTTGTGCTTATTAAACTGTTGTAGTTCGTAAATAAACAAGAGGTAGAGCACTTTAGGACATTACTTCCATCGAGAGGAGCAAATTTTTTTTTCAAGCTCTATATAGGTGAGTGATCTGTTACCTCTTAGTTTTATAATCGACTCTTTGTGAATCTTTTGAGTGTATATGCTTCGAACTCCAGCACTTTAGCCTATGTAGTATGTAGGCCCCTATGCTATGTAAATGCCAGTAAACATTCCAGTTCTTATTTGATTCTGCTATGTCAGAATATGCATACGTTTTTGGTTAAGGTAATGTCCAAACAGTTTTACCAAAGACTCATTTGACATACAAATAATTACACAAATATTATCTTATTTTGACCTTATTAAATTAAATTATTATCTCATCAAATACAGATGATATATGTTGAAATATCATCGGTTATTCACTGCGAACAAAAGCACCCTCCACGTGTCATTAGTTTAAATAAGGGAATGGGGATTTAAAATATTCCCTTTAGTTAAAAAAGAATTAAATTGAGTTCAGATCATCAAAAACATTTTTTGACCAAAAATTGATAATTTGAATTAACCAGCACAAACATTACGTAGAGCTTTTTAAGTGCCATTTGTCCAGGGAAAAAAAAATTCTTAGTAGAATTTCATTGTGAGAAAAAACGAACATATTTGTTATAAAAATATTGGGTAACTAATACTAAACATATTTCATAGATAACGACACATTCTACTCATTTCTTTTCTCATAAGTTTTAAACTATTCCGCCTTTATTTCCAATTAAAATGTTCAAGCTGCAAAAGTTGTTTATTCATATCTTTAAAAACTATGTCATCTGATATAAGCATGGTTAAAAAAATGTTTAAATAAAAAAACAACGTGTAGATTTAATTCCAATTCTTGTAGACTATTGTTCAATATCGGCTCGTGTTATCGCGGAATCTTGTTTACATAGGTGTACGAGAGAGGCTACGAAATAATTCAAAGTTCCTACTTTATTGAACGAAGTTGCAGACCCACTTCTGTAAACGCCCCTGAAAAAAATGTAGGTGTATATGTATATTACAATATATTGTATAAAACAGAGTGGCAATACACATTTTAATTTCTTTTTTTTTTTTAAAGATATTAGTAGATAGATAGAATATCTTAATTAATCATTTCAAGGATACAACTACAAAGGATTTCCCTCCCTACATTTTTGTCCTTGATCAAATGGCACTTAAGATTAACATAATGTTTTTGTCTGTTAATTAGCCATGAATCATGAATGCATTGGTCTCCCATCACAAAACTAGGTCAGTGGTTAGACTCGCTAACGAAACACGTGCCGCCTGTGTGTTACAGAATTACCTTTTTTTTGTCTGCTTCGTTCGAACTTCTTCTATTCTAGACTTTAGCACACACGTAATGTCATAAGGGGAAAACGTTCGAACTTCTTCTATTCTAGACTTTAGCACACACGTAATGTCATAAGGGGGAAACGTTCGAACTTCTTCTATTCTAGACTTTAGCACACACGTAATGTCATAAGGGGGAAACGTTCGAACTTCTTCTATTCTAGACTTTAGCACACACGTAATGTCATAAGGGGGAGACGTTCGAACTTCTTCTATTCTAGACTTTAGCACACACGTAATGTCATAAGGGGGAAACGTTCGAACTTCTTCTATTCTAGACTTTAGCACACACGTAATGTCATAAGGGGAGACGTTCGAACTTCTTCTATTCTAGACTTTAGCACACACGTAATGTCATAAGGGGGAGACGTTCGAACTTCTTCTATTCTAGACTTTAGCACACACGTAATGTCATAAGGGGAGACGTTCGAACTTCTTCTATTCTAGACTTTAGCACACACGTAATGTCATAAGGGGGAAACGTTCGAACTTCTTCTATTCTAGACTTTAGCACACACGTAATGTCATAAGGGGAGACGTTCGAACTTCTTCTATTCTAGACTTTAGCACACACGTAATGTCATAAGGGGAAAACGTTCGAACTTCTTCTATTCTAGACTTTATCACACACGTAATGTCATAAGGGGAAAACGTTCGAACTTCTTCTATTCTAGACTTTAGCACACACGTAATGTCATAAGGGGGAAACGTTCGAACTTCTTCTATTCTAGACTTTAGCACACACGTAATGTCATAAGGGGAGACGTTCGAACTTCTTCTATTCTAGACTTTAGCACACACGTAATGTCATAAGGGGAAAACGTTCGAACTTCTTCTATTCTAGACTTTAGCACACACGTAATGTCATAAGGGGAAAACGTTCGAACTTCTTCTATTCTAGACTTTATCACACACGTAATGTCATAAGGGGCGACGTTCGAACTTCTTCTATTCTAGACTTTAGCACACACGTAATGTCATAAGGGGGAAACGTTCGAACTTCTATTCTAGACTTTATCACACACGTAATGTCATAAGGGGGAGACGATCGTGGGATGGGAGAAAATCAGAGATTTTTTTTAAATTGGGGAATTATTCAAAACTTTAGAACGTTCTAAGAGAAAGCAGCTCTACTGAGAGAGAGAGAGAGAGAGAGAGAGAGAGTGAGAGAGAGAGAGAGAGAGAGAGAGAGAGATGTGTTCTTGAGGGTAGGCCAGGTTTAGTTGTGTGCAAGTCTAACAATACCGAATGTAACACATCTGTCATCACATCGAAGTGTGAGTAAAAAACAAAGTTATCATAAAACTGATTAAGTCAACTTGTACACGCCCCACTGAGCCAATTCTTCTTTAATAATAATAATATTAATTTATTACTATTACTATTATCATTATTGTATTTTGTGTGCCACAGAATGAATATTAGTTCCTTTCTATAATAATAAACACCCTAAGAAGATTTTCGTTGTCTGTCAGAAGGCAGTACTGCTGTTGACCTCACCAAAAAAAAAAATTCCTCAGTGGTCACTGTTAAGGGGACTACAAGAAATTTTGTCTCCCTCTAACGAATTTCGACCCTGGCAGTGCCCAAGAAGGAAACCTAGTTCATTTCTATAATAAAAGGATAGCCCTAATATTTTATATTATAGATAATAATAATCTTTACCATCCTGGAGGTGATTTGTTTTACAATGTTCTGAGCCTGAAGTAGATTCTCTGTTAGAAAATATAGAAATAAATCCTTTATTAAAGTTCTACCTCACTGGCCTATAAAACTTGTGAAGAGCACAAGGAAGACTACAACCATGACTACAACTGTCTCTAGAAATGTATGTGATCTTTATCAGTAGAAGAAGCATTCTCGATAACTATCATTGCGAATAATAATTAGTTTTAACTGTGAGCCAATGACCAGGAAATCTGTTTATTTGTAATGTAAATAGTATAAAGTCGACGTGACCTATTGTGCAATGTTTGCATTTGGGGGAGACCAAAAATTATTCAAAGGTTACCTTTAAAAAATAATTATTAAAAATAAGTTAATTATTTAATATCAATAACAATCATAATGATGAGAGTGTTAATGACTCTGAAGACAAATTTAACATTTTCTTTTTCTATGACATTTTTGATGCAACATTGAATACATTAAATGACACAGTTAAGATGCCTAAATAGCACACAAAATTTCAAAATTGTATACAGAACTAGCAAATACCCGTATGCTACGGTTGATATAGTTGGTTTTAATGTTTATTTTGCCCACAACACTATTTCATCCTTCAACAAAACGGTTAGCTCCCTTCAACAAAATTATCTGGCTCTCTAATTCTACGTCCTCTCTTCCATCGAACGTCCCGCTGTGGTCCATCGGTTGAAGTCCTAAAAAATACAAAAAAAGACAATGGTGTGGAAATTATGGACAACGTGTGGCTGAACTAAAAAAGTTGACAATACAGTCATTGAAAGGTTTGTTCTTGATATGCTTGAATACAACAAAATTTTAAGCTAAAAAATCGTAGATTTTAGGAAGTAAAAAATGAAATATTTCTTAATCGTTGTCCAGGGTGTCTACTATTGACCTCGTCTGTGATATTTTAAACTATCTCGTTCTATTTATTTCTTGCATATGAAAAAAATTGTGTTTAATCCATTCCTCCTTTATGAAGCTGATGCTAGGTCTATCATTTCTCATTTTATGTATTTCTTGTAATGCTTCAATATGACAAGGAGTCTTTCCAGTGAACTTTGCACAACCATTGATATAGATCTAGTCTAATATTTTACATCAGTGTATCTCATCGTTTCAAAACATTACTGGAGTTTACATAAGACAGCGCACACAATATTCAGTTACGTCTATTTATTTCTTCAACACCTTCTTGAATTAAAAACAAACATTTGGAACTTGATCCTGAAGGTCGAAATCCCAACATTTGGGGGGAGGGGCGGGGGGTCATTTAGGTTTTGATAAGTTACATAGTGGAGTCAAAAAATTTATACTTTTTTAAACAACTTTTTTCCCCCAGTATTTTCTAAGTTGCATCCAGGGCCAGCCCTAACAATTGCGATGCCATGTGTGAAACAAATTACG
This sequence comes from Biomphalaria sudanica, assembly GCA_036873155.1. Taxonomy (NCBI): domain Eukaryota; kingdom Metazoa; phylum Mollusca; class Gastropoda; family Planorbidae; genus Biomphalaria; species Biomphalaria sudanica. The sequence continues at coordinate 355,667 of JAZGLO010004096.1, read as the reverse complement.
AAGGGCCCAGTCTGGGCAGGGATAAGGATTATAAATGAAAATTTAGATTTTGTATTAGAAAGTAAATTCGTCTTTACATTCTATTCATTCTTTAATCTTTATTAAGTACGAAATCTCGATCAAATTTACTTTACGAGCCTTGCGTGTAGCGAAGTCTTACAGAATATCATCAAAATTCTGACTCCTACATAGATCACGCTCAATAGCAAGAATTGTCAAATTGTTCAATCTCTCTTCATGAATTGTTGACCTCAAGTAATTCTTGATTAGTTTGAGGCGCGAGAAGCTTTCACCAGGTGTCACCGTTACGGGTATAGTTAAAAGTATTCTGAGTGCAACAAAGTAGTTTGGGAAAGCAGTTTATCTTTCATTTGTGAACAGAAAAGCTAAAATTTCTACCGGGGTTTTGGCGGTATCTCGTAGAATATGCCTTAAAGATGACAATTTTGTCTATTTTTCAGGAGATTTTAATAATTTCAGTTATAATGGTTTAATTTAATAATTTACACCTATAATTAGCGCGAGCCAATGAAAGTACGGGGCCCACTGCGGCCGCATAGGTTGCAGTAGCCTAAGGCAGGCCTTGGTTGCTTTAATGTCTTATACACAACACAAAGGACAACAAAACAAAGCGATAAGGACTTTTGAGAGCGCACTTGCATATTGAAATTTTCACAATAGCTGCTTCACTGGAGCCAAAAGTTTGGATTTATATTGTAGAGCGAATACTGTGAAGTCCAACTGCCATTTTTTCCCAGGAAAATTGGTTACATTAACATTGTTATACTCAACACTGAGGACAACAAACAATGCGATAAAGACTTTCGAGGGCGCTGTCGTTCTGATTGAATGTCTATAATCTCCACTTTCAGCAAGGACAGGGGTTACTTATTCACAAATGTCGACAGTTCGTTGCCTTTTTTTTAAATAGTTCATGATTATTTACTTTGTCCATTGAAATATACGTAACGTAATTTTTTTTTAGTGACAGTAATTTATTGATAGGCTTAATATTCAGGACAATAATGTCTTCTTCCCATGAAGCATCAGTCTCATTACTTCTTGTCTTTGCCAGTACCGACTTTTGTCTTAGCTGTACCTCGTACTTTCTTTCTTTTCTTTGCTTACGACCTGTTCTTTTTATCTCTAACAGAATTACGTAACGTAATTCACTAGTCATTTGTCATTGCAAATTTCGGAACTTATGATTATAACTATATAAAGAATGATTGAATGATTGTATTTTAAAATTATTTTGTTTTTAAACTTGAAACTGGTTTAATTTTTCTGCATAATACTGCAGTGTACTATATTTAAGACAGTGATCTGTGATCAAAAGTACAATTCTACTTAAAGGTTAACATTTATGAGATACTCAACCTACATATTTACTTTTATGGTGTCACATGTAAATTACTTCCCCTTTACTACTGTTTATATTTTTTTTTTAATCAATTATTAATAAAGCATTGTCTTTTGATACATGTATATGTCTCATGGCTACACAGACCCAGCGTCGACCTACATATTTTGTCACAGCTTTAGTTGACATTCAAATATGTTACGTCGGGTTTAAAATCAATCAGTTTATTTTTTAGCTCAGTTAAAATATAGTGAACTAGTCGACCGGCGGCGTAGCATACCGGTACGCCGCCATTTTGCAGGGCAGGCCTTAGGTGACCGCAGTGGGCTCCGCACTTATGCAACCGTAGTGAGCCCCGCACTTTCATAGGACCCACACTAATTCTAGGTGTATAAATTATTAAATTAAACCATTGTATAACTTATAACAGATTTCCCGCGGCCTCCTATCAATTTACCAGGAGCTCCTGGAACTCTCCTGAAATTGCAAAATATACGAAAAAGTCCTGGAAATATCAGGAAATTATTACAATCTTTAGAAAACTCATACGAATCTCCTGAAATATATAGACAAAAATTGTCATTTTGGGGTGTCATTCGATAAGGAAAATGCCAATCCTACGCGCGATAACAAAAACGTCATTATCCCGTAATTTTGGAATCTGGTGAAAGAAGCTTCTCGCGCCTTAAAGTAATAAAGAATTACTTGAGATCAACAATTCTCGTAGATAGATTGAAACATTTGTTAATTCTTGCTTTTGATCATGATCTATGTAGGAAATAGAATTTTATTTTATACTGTATGACTTCGCTACACGCAAGGCTCTTAAAGTTCGTGGGATAACTCTATCCGCAGAAATAAAAGAGTGATCTTTCCTTTACTTCTTTTTGTCCAAACTCTTGATCGAAGAAGAGAATTATATATATATAGATGATGTTGAGTAGGCCACCAAATTGTGTTAAAGCAATCACCGTTGTACATTCTACTCCTCTGCATGTTGCAAAATAAAGTTGTGATTATGTCTCTTCGTAACTGCTCATCCCATTTAGAAGAGGAAATGTGGAAATGCTAGAACAATAATTATAAAAAAAAAATTTTAAATCCTTAAAAAACAACAACAAAGCTTTTCTAAGGTGAAGAACTCCGCACTTACAACTGTACCACTCATGAATATAGAAGTTATTTCCCTTTTTTTCAATATCAAGCAAAATATTTAATTATCAATAACTATTTAACTAATTTAAATTAATTCCTGTGTTGTCAACGACAACGAATAATTGTGCAAAGTTTCAAGTTGATCAGAGAACGTGGTGTGGAAGAATCAACGAGTTCAAACTTTTTACCAGACAGGCAGAGTTCATATAATCTTTGTTATAATAAACATTTACAGGGAGACATTATGAACTAATTAGTAGAATATAAAATTAGTAGACTATAAAAACTAGTCTCCACGGTTTGTTTATGGATACGTATGTAGGTTATAAATATTAAAATGAACAAGATAGTTGACCTAACCCTTAGGATTTACATAATTGACGGGTTGATGAATAAATTTAATTAAAAATTTAGAGTTGCTATAAATTTAATGCTGATCTTTTTTACAAGAGTGCCTACAAAATGGAAATTACAATTCTACCGTTTCGAGGCTAAACCACCACACGCGTCTAAAGGGTTAAGCAGAACACCTTAGTTTTACTTGTTTCGGATGTTTCTTTGTTTTACATGATTCTGAAGTTTCTTTAATTTACACGTTTCGGATGTTTCTAAATGTTTGAACATCATAACATCCTAGCCCAAATGTCCCGCAGGACGGTGGGGGAGGGCAGTAGACTGTGATTGAACCCGGAATTATCGAGGCGGCAGTCCAGAGCGCATACCACGTGAAAAGACAGCCATTTCTATGAACTCTCAGTTAATATGTAACTAGGAATTCTTTAAAACTGTAACAATGGAAATTAGCTTTACACACTTAATTAATATTCCACACAATTATCCCATTTTAATTTCTTTAAAAAAAATGACGTCATTTGTGGTCAATTTTCAATACACTGAGCTGCGTAAAGCCATTTCTCCAATTTATATTTTAAGGACTCTAATTTAAAAAATCGACGTCACTTCCTAGACGTGGTTAAGTATTGACCTATTTAAATTAACATCACAAGTATCACTTGAATGCGATACTTTAAAAACACTTCTAGTTTAATTATAAATGAAATAATAAGTGAAAAATTATCATAGAACACCCATATTGCTGAAATAATTAAATAATCAAACAAAGCATTCGAAGTTATTAAAAAGAATGTTTACAAATCAAACAGGAAGATAAACTAAAATGCTATTGAACCTTGGTTAGGCCAATACTAGAATATGCATCCTCTGTTTGGAATCCCTAAACTCGAGAAAAAAAAGACATTATAAATGACACAAAATCTCTGTGGCATTTTACGTCTCGACAGACGATCTTTTCCCTTTACAACTTCTTGTGTGACTAAAGAGGCAAATCCTTGATACACAACTGCGATCGCAGGTTGGGCATATATAATCACCAGGCGCCGTTGCATTTTCACCCTTCTTTCTGCTTCTGTTGTGTATGACATCTGCAATCTGTGACCCTTCCTTTATGCTCTCTCTCCATGTGGATCTGTCCAGTGCCACCTCTTCCCAGTTGCCAGTGTCGATTTTCAAAAAGCTTCATGTCGCTTTTGCATGCATCCGTATAACGTAAAAGTGGGCGACCAGCGGCTCTCATGCCTTCTATTAGATCGCCTAACAGGATGTCCTGTGGAAGTCGACCTACTGGCATTCTACGAACGTGGCCAAGCCAGCCAAGGCGTCTGCTGCTGATAACAGAGCGGATGTCCTGGCACCCTACTCTTTGTAGCACTTCCTCATTGGTTTTCTTATCTTGCCACCTTATTTTAAAGATCCGCCTTAGGCATCGGAGGTGGAAGACATTCAGCTTTTTTTCCTGCCATGAGTAGGTTGACCATTTTTCACTTCCGTACAGCAAGGTGCTCAACACACAGGTCTTTAGTACTGCTAGTCAGCAATATGTTGTCCCAGACTCTTTTCTGCAACCGTGACATGGTGGCCATTGCGTTGGCTATCCTGTTGTTTATGTCTTTATCCAGTAGAGCAGGGGTCTCAAACTCATTTCAGCATGTGGGCCACAGTGGAAAGTAACAACCATTCAGCGGGCCGCACCACAAAAAGAGAATGTTTTTTCATTAAATTTTACGAACACTACTGTCACTGCAGTTAAATGCTAAAATAAAGTTTTTATAATTATTAATTACATTTAGTGTAGTTTATTACATGCACAGGCAGTAGAGTTTACTAAAATAAGTGGACATTGTCTCTGTCACTTATTAAAAAGCAGAAACTGTAGTTATCCAAAAAACTACAACTATAATTTCTAGGCCTACTGCAGATCGCTCGTCACTCATGTTTCTGTCCACTCATCTGAGAGCGTTTGGCAGAGACCAGGCCATCGGCGTTAGGCCTGAAGTCGCGTGTAGTGGCAAGCCGCAAGGTTGCTCTCAGATGCTTATCAGTCAGTTTTGATCGTAATGCTGTTTTGTTGATCATTCTGAAAAAAAAATGTTCGCAAACGTACGTACTCCCAAACATCGCTAGAATTCTAGCAGCTGCGCAGAATAAGTTTGGAAACTTCTCTCTGGGAAGAAACTGGTAGAAATCTGGAACGCCAACATCAGCGTATTTTTGCTTCAGACTAGTGTCACACTGCATGTACAGTAGTTCCATCTGGACGTCCTCTGGAACGTTTTTCGCGTCAACTGCGAACGGAGTGGCAAAAAGGAAAAACTGTGGTTCGAGAGCAGTGAATTGCTGAAAGCGGTGTTCAAAATCTTCCAGTAGTTCGGAGAGAATGTCTACGTAGTCTTTCAGGCGCTGTGGTTCAACCGTAATGCTCTGTAGAAAAGACAAATGAGCCAGGTTTCCATCTGCCAGCTGAATGGCCAACTAAATCAGCTTGCATCTGAATGATTTGATGCCCTGTAGTTGTGAATTGAGTGCATTGAGATGTTGCGTGATGTCAGTAAGAAAAGCAAGATCCGACAAAAACATTAAGTCACTGAGCTGAGGTATGTCTCTTGTCTTTCATTGCCATGAACAATGCTATTTCCCGTCTCAGTTCAAAAAATCTCTGCAGCACTTTTCCACGATTCAACTATCTGACTTCCGTATGATACAGCAACTCTCCGTATTTCGTTTCTAAATCAGCTAGAAATGACACAAACTGTCTGTGGTTGAGACCCCGTGCACGTATGAAGTTCACCGTCTTCACGACAACATCCATTTCGTTCTTCATTTGTAGACTTTTGCTACAGAGTGCTTCTTGGTGTAGGAGGCAGTGTATGGCTGCAAAAGGTCCCGCCAAGCTGAGCTGATACCGTTTCTCTACCATTAATCCAACAACACCAACCTTCTCTGAACACATTGCTGGTGCACCGTCCGTAGCCACTGAAACAAGTTTTTTTTCCCACGGTAGCCCACACCTGTCAATACAAACTTCTAGTTCTTGAAACACGTCGCGTCCAGTCGTCGTTCCTTTCATGGGTAGTAAGTCCAATAGCTCTTCAAGTTTTCGTCGACCCAACGAATGAATACGGCACACGGTGTCTGTTACACCAGTAGACTCGTCCAGTGCAATGGAAAATGCTACAAAGTTTTTTGCAGCGGCAATCAGTTGCTGTTGAACATTTGTTGTTGACTCAGTGATCCTGCTTGCAACTGTGTTCACAGACAAACTTATACCTTCGAAGAGTTTCTTTTTCTCGGGGCAGATAATTTCACACGCCTGTAGCATACACTCTTTTACAAACTTGCCTTCAGTGAATGGTCGTGATGCCATCTCGCTAACAACAAAACTTGCCTTCAGTGAATGGTCGTGATGCCATCTCGCTAACAACAAAACTTGCCTTCAGTGAATGGTCGTGATGCCATCTCGCTAACAACATAACTTGCCTTCAGTGAATGGTCGTGATGCCATCTCGCTAACAACAAAACTTGCCTTCAGTGAATGGTCGTGATGCCATCTCGCTAACAACAAAACTTGCCTTCAGTGAATGGTCGTGATGCCATCTCGCTAACAACAAAGCTTGCCTTCACAGAATCTTTGCTTGCAGTGGGCGGACACCTCATTTACTGATTTGTGCAGTTGTAAATCATTCCACGGCTTATATGTGGTCATTGTAAATTTTATCTTTTTTTTTAAATTCAAACAAAATTGTTTGGCGGGCCACAAGTGGCCCGCGGGCCATGTGTTTGAGACCCCTGCAGTAGAATGTTGTTGGATATGATGGAGCCAAGGTAACAAAGATGATCAACAATTTCTAGTGGTTACTTGAGGTGCAAAATAGAGCCGTAAGATAAATAACAAACGAAAATTCATATTTGATTAGATTAAGACTATTAGTAAAATCATTAAATCTAGACACCCATTAGGACAGAAGACTGAAAAGTAAAGTAGCGGTACTACATAAAACACTGAACAATAATTTACAAACAGAAAAAAACAAAACCTAATAAAAATACTCAGAAAGAAACAAAAGATAAAGACACATTTCTTATTCTTAGGACAGTAGTACTCACTCGTATAAATGCCCGTTCTTCATTAGTGGCGTTACAATCAGCCAGGAAAAACAACGACCTAGCACTGATTAAAATAAAATGCATGACTAGATTGACACATGAAATGGATAAGACGTATTATGTTATCATTTTGAAGTAACATCTGTAATTTATAAAATAAGATAAACCAAAGCAGAAGAAACCAAGTTTTGACGTAATGCTGTATCGGTGGGAAAACTGAAAACATTTTCTTAGGTCGTAACCAAATGTGATAACATAATGTCCTTAAATAACACCGCCTGTATTGAAACATAAAAACTAGACCTGAATTATTCTGAGGCTCTAAGACTAGACCCGAATTATTCTATTAAAACACTAAGACATCACTCACCCACTCCACGATGGTCACACAAGATCAGAACCAAGTGGTCGACTTCCTGCTCTCAAAACCAAAAAGTTACAATGAACTATTGTTCCTCCACAAGGACATATCATTCTCAATTGGTTCATTTTTGTTTCAAAGTTTCGGACGTTCACAAAGAGATACCATTCTCACTTTGGTCACTGTTTCAAAGCTTCGGACGTTCCCAGAGATACCATTCTCACTTGGTTCATTTTGTTTCAAAGTTTCCGTCGTTTCTTCAATAAATGAAGATTATTTATTCTTCCTACCGGACGGCAAGGTACGAAATGACTACCATCATGAAGACAGCGCATACCTTACGACTAGAGATACTCGATTGTAACAATTTGAACTTATAGCAGTCACGATTCACTTGTGTGAATGTCTTGTAATATTTTGTTATTGTGTCATCTTGAGAATGGTCAATGCCGACTCAATGCACTCAAAACACTTTGTGAGGTCCAAACAAAATAATCAAAAGAATGTTACTGGAGGTCAACTTCAAGAGTACAAACAAATCCTATGATGATCTATAAATAGCGTCTAGATTGTTCGGACATATTGTTTTTAACATAGCAACAGACTATAACATTATCTAACATCTAAAATGCTCATGCCCAGAAAGTGAATCCTTTCCTTCCAATCACAATCTCAGTTTCAATTTAAACAAAGATGATTACAATCTCAGATTCTATTTAAACAAAGAGGATAACAATCTCAGATTCTATTCAAACAAAAACGATTACAATCTCAAATTCTATTTAACCAAAGATGATTACAATCAAATTTTCTATTTATACAAAGATGATTGCAATCTCAGATTCTATTTAAACAAAGAGGATTACAGTCTCAGATTCTATGTAACCAAAGATGATTACAATCAAAGTTTCGATATATATATATATATATATATATATATATTTGTATTAATTTAACTCAACTGTCTCTTCCTCACAGTGTTTTGATGAGACCTTTAGATAGATCGCTCTAAATAATGGCCACAGTCTTACCTGATGTGACTAGCTGTGGTAGCAGACCACATGTGGTAAGTACAAATTCAATTTGTTAAAATACCTAAATCAGGTTAATTACAATTACACTTATCCCCTTTTATTTTATTTTTTATCTTCTGCAAAGCTTATTGTCTCAGCCAAATTATCCCCCTTCATTGATGCTATATACACTACTTGCTCCTTCTTCCTTATTCTATAGTTTGTACAAAATAATTTGTTAAAAAGTTGGTGATTATGTGATTTGGTCTTAATATTGAAATCTGCGAGTTTTGCTTAAACTAGCCAAATCATTGCAAAACAACTTTTAAAAAAATATTCGAAAGGCAGTTTTTAAATGTAAAACCAGAGATGTCTAATTTAAATCGTTGGGTAAAACATGCATGACTCTTGACATAGAAACACATTACTTATTGCATGTCATTTGCTTATTTTTTTTATAACGTCTGTATTTTATAAGATATGAAGATAATTTTTAAAACATTTCGGATTTTCATATTAAAAAAAACAACACATTTATTGCATTTCAAACTGTTTGGGATAAAAGCTACAGATATTTTAAAAATTTTATTTCCATTGACAAGTCAAAGCATTACTTAAGAAAAATATCTACTTGTTTATCAGGTTCCAATTCTTCTTCTCATTTCTACATTACAAACTGAATCTATAAAAACGTTGGCTGACAACTCTACGTGTCAGGTGATTCTGAGACTCACTAAAGAGAAGCCCTTAAAAAATAATTCCAAAATAGTTCTTCTGAAGGACCGATGGTAGAGTCTCTCCAGAAACATCTTCAGGGATGGCTGTAAAAGAAACTTTCAAAACGTTTTAGAATGTTCATATAATCCAACAAGGCAACTACTTCGTTCTGTAGTTTTTGAAGGGCATTGAAAACCATTTGGATGTCACTAATTGTACCTACATATGTGCCTAAAATGAAGTAGAGGTGGACGACTAGTTTGGTTGTGTAGGCTGTAGGCGTAGTTAGGTTCGGCTTGACCTCTTTGGGGGCCCCTGCATTTTGACATTCGTCATCATGACATGAGATAATAGCGTAATACTTAATATTAATGTGAAACACTGATTGGGCCTCAAGTGGGGGCCCAGGGGGATTTTCAAATTCTCCTCTCCCCCCCCCCCACGCTAGCTACGCCACTGGGCTGAAGAGATTCTGATGAAATGTCGAGGTGGTCTGTCATAGTACAAGCTAATAAACAGAGGTGTGAAAGTTGAAGAGAAGAGACCAGGCGAGAGATGTGAGACAGCAAGGCGTTTTGTTTTCTTAGAGTGAGTTCTATTTCTTTGAAAGTGTGCAGGATATCATAATTTGATATGTGTTTCTACATACATAAATATTGAAATTGAAAGCTATGTAAGTTATGTAGGCTACGTAAGCTATGTAGGCTATATATGCAATGCAACCTATGTAGGCTATGTAGGCTAGGCTATGTAGACTACGTAAGGTATGTAAGCTATGTAGGCTGTGTAGGCTAGGCTATGTAAGCTATGTAAGCTATATAAACTATTTAGGCTATGTAAGTGTTATGTAGGCTATGTAAGTTATGTAGGCTATGTATACTATGTAGGCTTTATAAGCTATGTAGGCTATGTTAGCTATGTAGGCTATATAAGCTATGTAGGCTATGTAAGCTATGTAGGCTATATAGACTATGTAGGCTATATAAGCTATTTAAGCTATGTAGGCTATGTAAGCTATGTAGGCTATGTAAGTGTTATGAAGGTTATGTAAGCTATGTAGGCTATGTAAGCTATGTAGGCTAGGCTATGTAGGCTATGTAAGCTATGTAGGCTATGTAAGCTATGTAGGCTATGTCATTGTTATGTAGGCTATGTAAGTGTTATGTAGGCTATATAAGTTATGTAGGCAATGTAAGCTATGTAGGCTATATAGACTATGTAGGCTTTTTAAGCTATGTAGGCTATGTAGGCTCTGTAAGATATGTAGGCTATGTAGGCTAAGCATGCAAATAAAATTATATTCAGTTTTGTTTATAAAGAAGTTTGTTCAATTTCATTTCAAGTTCTTTATTAAGAATTTCATACTCTTACACCGGTCTACTAGATGTTTGGAGCTACAAACCAACGAGTATCATCAGTAGTGCTCGACCCTCTGACCTACTAAATTTGAAATAAATCATGTTATATCAGGTAGAACTTCAGAAGTAGGTCACAGACACACACACACACGCTATAGGTAGGAAAGACTTGTGTGAGACAAGAACATTGTGTTCGTTTGGTTCGCTAATGTGGGTGGCTTCTAACCAAGTCAAGGCGACAATATTTGGCGGACACATAATAGTAACCTAAGTAGCATGTCAGACACAGATGAACTAATTCTCTGTGATCTCTTCTCTACCTACCTGTGGTCCCATCAGTGGCATATGCCACCAACCAGTTTCCTCCAGGCGTCTCTGTTCTAGGCTAGTCTCTATGTCCCCTAATTGATCTGCCCTATGTTAGTAAACTGAATGGTAACTTCGCTTGTGAGCTAGTATATTACTATTATATTTATATTTAAGTGATATGCGTATTAGCCTACTCTGCGAGTTTGAAAAAAAATTTGATCTATAAGAAAATAAAAGGGTTTATTCTGTAAGCTTGAGAATGTCGTTTCTATCGGTTATTTGAATACTCACATTTTCCCATACCGAGAAAGTTCAATTATAAGGCATGTCAGTCAAAGTCTATAAGGGAAGTAAGCAGGCATGCTTTTTACTCTGCTCAAGTTCTGAATCCTGACCTCTAGCTCGTTTCCAAAATTACAACAGGGCGTGGCCAGCCATCATTAGGTCAAGTCAATTGTCCCCTACTTGAACCTGATCCTATCTGACTCAATGTCATAATTTACATGCATGACAGTTACATCTATGTTGAAGTGTATATTCTACATAAGTCTGAATATAACTTGCCTATTTTGAACACGTTGATTCACACACTCATATACTATTCAAGTCAATCAGTTTTTCCGACATGTTAGAAAATTACTTGTTCAACTTTTCTCTTTCAACTTTGAGTCTGCCAGAGCCGACACACACTGCATGATGCCCTGCAGAGTGTTTCAAAACTGTATACTTTTTTAAGAAAATGAAAATGTCCTAGTGATCAAAATGAGTTGGGTTTTTTTCTGTTACCGTGTCGTCGTATTACTAGGGACGACAACTTATTTCAGTTGTGTTGTGGAATTACTAGGGACGACAACTTATTTATGTCATCGAATTCGCCTACAGAGATGACATCGTAATAATAAAATCTTTTTTTCAGAGATTTGCTCTGTTGTTGTTTTTCATCCTACCATGAAATGTTTTTGAAAGCGATTCCTTTTCATGGCCTTTTAATTTTGTTCAATATTTCAGTGAATCACAATTTTTTTAAACCTCAGTAAAGTACACATCTATAGCATAGCATCTTCTATCCTTACGATACCTATATGTTGTACCGTTTTTTTTTTTATTTATTTGGCATTCAACCAATTTCATCTTTTTTTTTTTGATCTGTATCTTTTCTTTCTATTTCTTTTTTTCATTACTATCTTTTTTTTTTCCGTTGTTCCCTCCTATCGTTGAACTACATTTTTTCTTCAACACTCCTTAGAACCAAGGGGGAACAAATTAGACATGCACCAAGAGAAAAACGAGACCCCCCCCCCCAAAAAAAAAAAAAGTTTTTATTTATCTTTCTTTTCTTTCTTCAAATGGGGTCATACCGGGCATGACTCACGCGAGATAACTCTTGCACCAAGGGCAGACAACTGATGGTGCACTCCTCGTCTGTCCACAACATCGTAACTTACTGTAAAGGCAATGTTAAAGTCATAACACGGGGTGTCACTGACGTAGCGTAAGGGAGGAGGGGGGGGCAGGAATGGGGGCGGTTTCTCTTGCGTAAAATTTGGCGCTAGCTTCTCTGACATTTCAAATAATTACAGGGATTGTTAGATCTGATTGTTTACGCTAGTCTTACATTTTAGTGAGTGTGGAATTTACAAATGACCTTAATGAATCCTTGAACTCTGGCTTCCATTAAAGCTGGCATTTTGTGTATTCATATTTGACGTGCTTTCAACGTAGGCCACTCATTATATTTCAGATTTCTTCGCCTGCCCATCTTCGTCAGGCTAGGTTTTTTTTATATATTAAAAAACAAGAATTAGGGACATATTTTAAAAAAAAGATAACCGAACACAGACAGCTGACCGTTAATAAACTAATCAATCAAATTGACCAAATCTTTGTTTTTAGCTATCGTTTGAATTCTTCAGAAGAAATTTTTTTTTAGCTTATTGGACCTAACATTAATGCAAGTTATTTGGTATTGAAAATAAACAAGGTATCATGATACACACACACACACACACACACACACCTGTTTACCCTTCTCTTTACACCTCCTTCTTCCTTTTCTCACTCTTAGCCTTTCTTCTTCCATCATTCTCTCTCTCTCTTTGTTTTTTTGTCCCTATCACTCTATTACTCCCTTGGTTATTATCCCTCCCCTCTCTCCTTCTATCTCTCTATTCCTCTACCATGCAACGAACAAAACGTAATTTAGATTATGGCTCATGTCCTATTAATGTCCTCTAGAGCCTTTAGAAGTTGTGTTCTTTTTTTCTGAGATGTTGGGAGGAGGGATTGGGGCGGATGGATCGATCCATGCTAATTCTCTTACCCAAGATGTAAACACGAATTATGGGATTATAATGGCGAATGTGTCTCCACTTTAGGCATTGCTCACTATAGATGTACACTGCGTCTGCCTCTCTCCGTGACGTAAATAGTTCCCCAAGAGATAAACACCGATGTTTCCATTGTTTACATCACATGGGAGTACCACTGTACTGGCAGTATTCCAAGTGAGCAGAGCCAGGAGGTCGAGGTGGCGAGAGAGTGGGTTTGAGACCTAGATATAACTTTATGTTTCAATACACTCTTTCTATTGACTCTCTCGACTTTTTTTTCTGCGACCCTTTCAAAAATGTTTCTGTTTTTACACTTCATTTATGCTGCTTGTATTTAGGCTCTGCCAATGAGAGCTGAGAATTGTGTAGTGTAATGAACGAAACATTTGGTGAGATAGAAACTGAGCAGAAACATTTAAAGGAGAAATGTTTGCTGTCTAGTCAAAATGTATGGGTTAATTTATTCTCTAAGCAAACTCTGTGTGGGTGGGTGTGTGCGTGTATGTGTGCGTGTTGGAGCTCGCGATTGGTCTTTCTGGCCTCGCTCTCTTTCTAATAAACTTGATTTGAAGACGAGGCTTTGATATTTCAAATAAAGCTAATTCTGTTATCTCCTTATTTTTCTAATGCTGAACATGTGCTTCATATGGCAAACTATCTCATTAGAACAATTAAATCATGTAATTTGATGGACTAATGTCGAATTTAATTATTATTATTTTTTACGTAAATAGAAGTTCAAACTATTCAGAGTGAGAGACAGATGTAGGAATTAAAAGTAATTAGCATTGATAGAGCATCCTACAATCTAGTATTTAATTAATCATTCATCAATTTCATCTGCCTGTTGAACGAGCCCGAATCATTGACAACAGTAATTTGTTTTTATAGTTTAGAGAGTTAATGTGTCTTTAAGGCATGTTTGAGAATTCGAAGATTAATAAGTAAGAGCCAGTCTTTTCTTAATTTTGACAGACGACTTCCATGTCTCACATGCATATGTTGCTGTTGGGATAACGATTGTGTCTAGAAGGTGTATTTTTTGTCTCGAGTCCAATGGCTTGGCTTGGCCAAATAGGCTGCAGCCTTTGAAAAATACTCCCTGCCTTTCCTATTCGGTACGCTACATCATGGTAGGCATCCCCATCATTTGTTGCCAAGGTATGTTAACTTGTCCAACTCTTCAAGCGTTGACTCACCAAGTCTGACGGGGGCACCCTTTGACGTATATCAAACTCGCAAAATTTTAGTCTTATCTAAGTTTATGGGGAGGCCAATTTTGGGTGCCTCTCTATGTTTGCATTTATTTGCAACCCCGAACAGTGCAACGTCATTGGCGAAGTCCAAGTGCGTTATTCGGTTTTGTTCAGGCTATGAAATTCCAAAGGCAGCTTGATTCATTGCTCCCTTCATTATGTAGTCGATGGCTAGGAGGAAGAGGAAGGGAGATAAGATGCACCCCTGTCTCCACCTGTCTCACACCTGTCTCACATCTGTCTTGATACTAAAAAACTCGGTTGTTCCTTCTTCTGTTTTAAGGCAGCAACTAGACTGGCTGTAGAGGTGTCGTAGGATCTGCAAGAATTTTTCTGGGATGCCGTATTCTCTAACTAGTTTCCATAGTAATTCTCGGTGGACACTATCAAACGCTTTTTTTAAGTCTACGAAACAGATCGTTAGCCGTTGTTGGTACTCCAGACTTTGCACTATGATATTTCGTGAGAACAAAGATCTGCTCTGCACATGATCTGCCTCTTCGGAAGCCTGCTTGTTCTTCTCTGAGCCTCTCATCTACCGACTGTTGAAGCAGTCTCAACAAAACAGTGCTGAAAACTTTGCCCGGGACAGAGAGGAGAGTAATGCCCCTCCAATTGTTGCAGGAGATTACTGTGTTTATAATACATTGCGAAAATCTGCAATCTTTAATGGAAAAGGACATCGGCCATTTATAGGCTCCTTTTAGGTAAAGACACAGAATCTATTTGTTTAAAAATTAAGACTAGCCACACGGTGTGTCCATTATTGTTAGAATGTTTTGTTTCGTGTAATGCACACATTGTAGGACAAATTTATCTTATGGATAAGATAGATTATTATTATCATTATCAATAAAAGGATTTCTGATATATCTCCGTTCGTTTTGTATTGTAACAATGGGGCCTGCCCAATTTCTGTTCCAAATGGCAGCTTAGCATACGAAATGTAAGGAACTCACATATGTCTAGATTTCTGCTTGTGAAGTTAAAATAGATCTACTTTATTTTAACACGTTAGGAGATCGTTCTTATCAGTAGAGGCCTTAGGGGGGGTGGTCAATGGGGCAACCGTCCCAGGCCCCGAGCCTGAGGGTGGGCCTGCGATCGGAGATTTTATTGTCACAAACTTGATCATTACACATTTTCCTAATAAAATCCGATTGAACGTCGATGTTTATATACAAAATAAAATCTTTGGATTGGTTGCTTCGCCTAAGGGTTTTATATGCTACTGTGCCTAGGCATCGTACGGCCATGGGAGTATTTTTAAAAAATCTTTTATGCAGAACAATTACAGTACAGTAAATAATGTGTTTAAGCGGCCAATAGTAGGCTAACAGTACCTACGTAATGTTCTATGTTTTGTAACAAAACTAAGGCCCACGGGCGTTAGAGGCGGACATACTGAATTGTTATTGTTACAGCGTTGGAGAAGGATTAGCCAGTGAGCGTAATGTGGTTCGGTACATTTAGTCTAATATTACGGCTCCGGGCCCCGCATAAGACACTCGCCCAGGGCCCCGCGCACTGCTAAGGCCGCCCCTGGTTCGTATGACAAAGACACTTGAAGCTAATTAGATTTAAACAGGATGTCGCTATTTTATTCTCACCCTTACCTCTCTTTCAAAAAGAGACAATTTCCATGTTGATTGCACGTGTTTCGAATTCAAAGAAATAATAAACAAACAGAATGTATTTCAACCCTAACCTACATATTGTTTACCGAAGATCTTGTTAGAAATTTTATTATTAGTTATTCCCGTCATTATTCAAGCTGATATTATTAGATCGAATAAAAGTATTATATTAAAAAATTCTACAAAAAGATTTTCCCACGATGCCAGATTTTTATGCATTTCACGTCTAGGAAATGTACGTTTAGATTGATTATCTGTGAGTTCGCTGTTAGTGTGAAGACTTTTTTTTTAATGCTAGTTTTTTTTTAAAGACTTGGTTTTGTATACCTGTGCACTCAATATGCACGTGCTGAGATTTCTTACTTTTATTGCAGGGGTTCCACAGTTATAGTTCCTGGAATACGTTTCATTCAGTATTGATATTTTTTTAGGGTTTTCAAGGATATAAATAAAATATTATATAATCGCTAAACTTTTTAATATTGATTCCTTTATGGATTTTAATTTTATTATATGTGTACAGTTCACTCAGATGCAACTATATTTATACTTGTTAGTTCTAACTACGAACGCCTGTTTTTCATTTTCAGTTTATATTTTCACATAGCTTTTTTTTTCACAAAGTTAATATCAACTCACTCTGTCTGTGTGGTAAAAAGTTTGTACAGATTATTTCTCCCACACCCCATCTCGGATCAAGTTGAAATATTGAACGATGATTTCTTGTACCTGACAAAACAAGAATCAATCAATAAAAAATAAACCGTTAATTAATTAGCTATTGGTCATTGATTATTTTGTTTGGTATCGAAAAAGGGAAATACAGATGTGGTGGTATAAGTTGAATTAGTTCCCTTGAGGAGGCTTGAGCCCCGAGTTCGAATTCAAGTCGCACACACTTTATTAAAATCCATTTTAAAAGCGATCACGGTAACAGTAACAAGATACCTTCTAAAAATTGATAAAAGAAAAAATAAAAAAATAGTAATGATTATTTTTATTGTAAAGGAATATCTAATGTGTGCATTATGTAGGCCTAATTTTATTAGATTTGATGCACTCCTGACAAAGTTTGAGGACCTTGACTTCTTCGCTCACTTCTGATATAGCATTAAAAAAAAAAAGATTAAATTAACAAACAAAAAATACTATTTACGTGGAGAAATGACGTATTTTAGAACTGATGAGTAAGACAGGGATAGAAATCTGTGGAAGAAATATTTTCCTGTTTCAAATCTTGCTAAGAAGTAAATACGTGTAGGCATTCAAGTCTTTTAGATATATATAGTTTGGTTTACAAACTTATGCGTCTACTTAAAGACCTATTATTGATTGACAAACTGAATGCTTATAATTTATTAAATTAAATATTCTTTACTAGTGGATAGATGAACGAAAGCCTGCCAGCACCTCAACATAAAGAAAACAAATGGAGGAGTTGTAAAAGCAAAAGACAAAAAAGTTGTACGATATATAGATAGTTCCAACTTTTTTATTTCCAAGGTTAATACTGTAATCAGGCCAGAGTGTGAAAAGAAAGCTCATGTTCACTTGGCTTCTGATTATGATGCATTGGATGTTGCTAACAAAATTGGCATCATCTAAATTATAGTTCAGTTAGCACAATAAATGATTTATGATATGAAAAAAATAAATACTTTATTAAAGGATGAGATCCGTTTGGCTAACAAGGTGTGCAAAAGGTCAGTATAGGACATTCTTCTTCTTCGTCATTCTCATGTTTATGTTGGAGCGTTCAGATGACTAGACCAATATATGAGATGAACTGTTGGAGAGTTCAGATGACTAGACCAATAGATGAGATGAACTGTGCTGTGGTTTCCAAATCAGGGAGCTCTCCATATAGTTTTCTTTCTATTGGGGTGTTTTGGGTCCAGTACAGGCCTCTCGATAAAGTGAACAGTTTTGAAGGACATGGTCAGCATTCTCTGGTGACACTCCACATGGGTAGACTTCAGTGGTTCCACCTTTGGTAATTCAATAAAGGTAGTAGTGGAGAAGAAACAATGACGTTTACTGAGTAATAATGGCAATGTCTTCGATTCCGAAGGTTAAGGATGAGTTAACTGAGTAGGGAGAATCTTTTTACTTTAAAAGGGGGAAGCATTTGATTTTTAAAAAGTTGGTTTGGGGGGGGGGGCGCTTGATTGGCCTCTTATTAGTTAAAAGGTCATGGCTGTAATCAAATCATATCTTATCTTATATAATACAGACGTTACTTCAAAAAAGAAGATGATTACGTCCTACGCGTCATGCATTTAGTCATGCATATTAACCAATGACTTAAATTCTGCCAAGTCACTGGTTTTTCTGGCTAGCTCAGGCAACCCATTCCATGCTCTAATAGCACTAGGGAAGAAGGAGTATTTGTACAAATTTGTCCTAGCATATGGGACGAGGAATGTGCCTTTATTTTTGTGTCTTTCAGAGTATTTTATTAAATTTTGTTTTTGTATTTGAAGATTATGGTTCAGTGTTTTATGTATAATTGCTACTTTACTTTTGAGTCTTCTGTCCTGAAGGCTTTCTAAATTTAGTGATTTTATTAATGGTGTTACCCTAGTCAAATGTGAATATTCGTTTGTTATGAATCTCACTGCTCTATTTTGTGTTTGTTCCAGTTTCTTAATGTTTTCTTGAGTTGAGGGGTCCCACACGGTGGATGCATATTCTATTATTGGCCTAACCAAGGTTAAATAACATTTTAGTTTTATGTTCTTATTTGATTTATAGAAATTTCTTTTAATAAACCCTAATGCTTTGTTGGATTTTTTTATAGTTTCATCAATATGTGGATTCCATGACAGTTTTTCATTTATTATAACACCTAGGTATTTTGAGTTTTTAGTCTGTGTTACTGGTTTGCCATGAATAAGATAAGTGGAATTAATTTGTTTAATTTTTTTTGTTACTCTTAACAACTGACATTTTTCTGGGTGGAAAGACATGCTCCAATTTGATTCCCATTTCTGTAATTCATCTAATTCTCTTTGTAAAATATCTGTGTCTTGTTTTGTTTTTATTGTTCTATATATTATGCAATCGTCTGCAAATAATCTGACTTTTGTTCCTGAACTAATGCAATTTGGTAAATCATTTATGTAAATTAAAAATAGTAGTGGACCCAAGACTGTTCCTTGAGGTACACCTGAGTTTACTGTTATTGGTGTTGATTTAGAGCCATTTATTATTACAGTTTGTTCTCTCCCTATCAGAAAATCTTTAATCCACTGATACAGTGGACCGTTAATGCCGAAATATTTTAATTTTTTAAGCAAACTATGGTGGTGAACTTTGTCAAAAGCCTTGGAAAAATCTAGTAAGATAGCATCTATTTGTTCACTATTATCTAAACCTTTTGAGAAATCATCAATTAGTCCTATTAGTTGTGTTTCACATGATCTATATTTCCTAAAGCCATGTTGGTATGGGGTGAGGACATTATGTTTGTCTAAGTGGTTTATGATGTTGCTACATATTATGTGTTCTAGTATTTTACATGTGATGCTGGTAAGTGATACTGGTCTGTAGTTTCCTGGATCAGATTTTTCTCCTTTTTTAAATAGGGGGGTGACATTAGCTTCTTTCCAGTCCTTTGGTACTCTGCCCTGGTTAAGCGATGCCTGAAAGAGTATTTTGAACACTGGGGCTAGCTCATTGCTTAGTTCTTTGAGTAATCTAAGTGGAATACCATCAGGTCCAGACGCTTTATTTGGTTTGGTGTTGGCTAATAGTTTTTTAATTCCATTTTCTTGTACTACTAAATCTTCTATGTTGTCTACTTGGTTCAAATTAAGAAATATGTCTTTGTCTCCTGGGGCTGAGAATGCTGATGCAAAGTATTTGTTTAGGATGTTTGCTTTAGTTTCATTATCATTATGTATTATGTTATGTTCATCTTTTAATGGCGCTATGCCTGTTGTTTCCATTTTCTTAGACTTAATTTATTAAACATTTGTGTTTTATTTTCGATATTTCTCCAAAAAGCCTCAGTCCTTATATAAAGTATTAATACAAATAGCACAAAAAATAAGACTTCCATATTTTTGTTAAATCTCGAAGCATTCTAAGTATATTTTCTTCGGAAATGTGCGTGTAGAAACTTTCTAATAACAAAATGAAATCAGATTCTTTGGGAGCTCGCCATGGTGGACACTTTCAAAAGTGAACTAATAAAAATGTTTTCTGTTTTCTTTTTCTTTTTCTCTCGAAAAAACTAGATATTTTTAAGGGCCTATTTCTTGTTTGTTACACTTTGTTTGGGGTTGTGGGGCAAAGCAAAAGAGAGCCGTTTGAATTTTTCAATAGTAAATCGAGAAGTCCGGAATAAAATAATTTTAAAAAAACCTGCTTATCCAGGGGAAAGAACTCTCAATATTAATCATTTAGAAGTTATTTTCCTTATTCGATATCAAACAAAATTACCAATAATAAATTGACTAATAGGTTAATTTATTTTTATTGTTTCATATTTTGTATACTAAAATAAATAATTGTTTAAAGTTTTAACTTAATCCTAGAATGGGTGTGGAAGAAATAAGGTGTTGAATTATCTAAAGGGATGAACCCCTACATATTTAGCCGTATATGTGCATACTGAAGGATTAATTTACCTTGTTGGCATAAAAAAAAAGTTATCCTCCAGTAATTAATTCACTAATTGATTAGTTTTTTTTTGTCTGGTAAAAAGTTTGTAAGACTTATTTCTCCTACACCCAATTTCGGATCAATCTGAAATTTAGAAAAAAAAAATCGATAAAAAAAAAATTAACCAATTAGTTAATTAACTTTTGGTAATTAATTATTTCGCTTTGTATCGAACAAGAAGTTGTACTTCACTGATAGGTTGGTATAAGTTGAATTAGTACCCTTTATACTTTGCAGGTCGCCGCTTTAAAATTTGAAGGTCCTCAGTCTCTATTTTACAATCTTGAAAACAAGGTCTGCAGTCTCTATTCTACAGTCTTGAATACAAGGTCCTTAGTCTCTATTCTACAGTCTTGAACTATAAAACATTCTATTTTCATAAGCACTTCCCTGGCACAGTGGCTAGTACATTGACCCTAAGAGGCTAAGGATGTTTGAGCCCCCAAGTTCGAATACAGGTCTTTCTTTTTTTTTTAAATGCCTTTAAAGAGATCGGTAACATCCATTCAGATAGCCCCATCTTGAGACAGCTAAAAGAATGAAATTATGCTAAACAAAAATTATTGGTAAAAATATTTTTAATCACACATTATTATTATTGTTAGTCTAGATCTATTAAAAATTTAATGACTGATCTAAACTAATGGATACAACTGCGCTTAATGTAAGTTTTTAAAAAAAAAGTATTTTCTATATTGTTTTGTTAGCTTTCTTGAGGGCACATGGCACCTGTGTGGTGAATGTACATGGCAGATGGCACCCATGAAGACAAAGGCTGGACAATATTTGCTCTAGAAACATCTAAATGATGGACGTTTTTTTGTTTGCACATATAAATTAATATTAATAATAATAATAATAATAATAATAATAAAGAATGTAAAAACTATCTTTCCCTTGGTTTGATTACTTTGTACTGTTGTTGGGTTTTGCTTGTTGAAGACTGAGATAACATTGTTTTTTTTTAAAATGATGCTGTAGCTTCTGGATGAGAAACTAGCTTACACCGATGGAATTATTTTTTCAAAAGGGTAAACAGAGCTCTCTATGGTGCAATAGCTCTACCTGTTGTATCCTGCCTTCCTTTAGAAGAGGTAGAAAAAGACGTGCTGGTCACGTGCCGACCGGGAAATAGATTAAAAAAACAAACGTCTAAGTTAACGTTACTTTTGATGAGGGGTGGCCTCGTTTTGAAAAATTGAATCACTATTGACGTCATCGCTTCGTCACAGAAAGCCTCGACCTCCAAGATCCTTGGCTTATTATTTCGGCTCAGGTTTTCAAATCTCATCGGGCCAATCTAAGTAGAGATTAATGGATACTACTGTCTCAACATCTTCGATTGGCTGGAATCCATTTGTGTGTGTGTATCATGTGACATTGTCACTCTCTGTGATCTAAATGTCTTATTCCACATTGTGTTTTTTTTTTGTTTTATGTAAAGTTCAGAAGCTTATGAATATTTGTTGCATAATGTTTTTCTAGTTCCTCGTACATTCCGCCTTTCCAGCTTTCGAAACCACTGCTAATACGTACCTTGGCAATCACGCAAACACATAGACCTATCTCTCTCTCTCTCTCTCTCTCTCTCTCACTCACACACACACACATACACACACATGAACGATCATCCAATTCTGTGCCAAAGACGTAATGATGAACAACAGACAGACAGTGAGCAAGATGTGTGTAAACAAGAGCTCACCACAGGGAGGAAAAAGGGGGAGGGAGGTAGCACGTGTAATTAAAGTTTATTTATGTTCGAATGCAGGGGAAAGTACGGAAAGGGGGGGGGGAGTTTGGGAGCTGGGGTGGCAGGGTATGAGTAAAAAATGAAAGTTGGTACAAACAGCTTTTGTTGTATTGATCAGATATTAACACAATGCTATCGGTAAATAAAATTTGATTTAGGGAAATACAATTATAATGTTGGGAATAGGAAAAATAAATAATATGTACTTTATCTGATAATCTATCTATCTATCTATCTATCTATCTATCTATGTGTTTATCTATGTGTTTATGTATATGTTTGTATGAAAATTGTTTGAATGAAACCAATGCAATTAAGAATAATTTCATTTAAATCAAGTTAAAGACTCACAATATATTTATTTCCTCTTTCCAAAGAGCCCGTGTCATATTAAGGATTACAGCAATGGACCAAGATGTCTCAAATGTACAGACAATTGCCCGGGCCTTGACCTGCATTATTTTAGGTAAGAGAAAGCAGCTAAAAGATGTGTTTCCTATTTGTTGGGATTCCTCGTTTAATGTTAGCGAAAAGGCCTTGACTATGTTTTATCACGCTCATATCTGCAATATTTTAAGTTTCAATATAACTGCCTGGTATGGCAATCTGAGCATTAAAATTAGAATAAACTTTATAGAATCCTAAATGCTGCTGGTAAAATCATTGGCAAAAAACAAACCCCATTTGGGCAGTTGTTTGAGACAAACATCTATAAAAAAGCTAACAAGATCCTCGAAATAAAGAATCACCCTTTGTGTCAGGATTTTGTGATTTTACCATCACAAAAAAGATACAAGACACCGATAGCAAAGACAAACAGACACAAACACTCTTTTGTTCCCCTGGCAATCAAATCATTAAATAAGAACAATCTGGTATAAACTTTGTCACATGTAAATTATGAGTGAGTCTGGTGTTAATGTACACTTTGGTTTCTTATAGTTATAATGTTTTTTGTTTGGTGCAATGCACAAATTGTAAGACAAATTTCCATACGGACAATAAAGATTATTATTATTATTATTATTATATTGACATGAAACTGACTTTATATTTTGATCATTCTGTTACTCTCTCTCTCTTTCTTTCCCTCTCTCCCTCCTCTCTTCCTCTCTCTCTCTCTCTCTCCTCTTCTCTCTCTCTCTCTCTCCTTCTCTCTTTCTCTATTCTTCTCTCTCTTCCTCTCTCTCTCTCCTCTCTTCGTCTCTCTCCCTCCTCTCTTCCTTTCTCTCTCTTCCTTTCTCTCTCCTCTCTTCCTCTCTCTTTCTTCTCTCTTCCACTCTCTCCCTCCTCTCTTCCTCTCCCTCCTCTCTTCCTCTCTCCCTCCTCTCTTCCTTTCTCTCATCTTCTCTCTCTCTTCCTTTCTCTCTCCTCTCTTCCTCTCTCTTCCTCTCTCTTTCTCCTCTCTTCCTCTCTCTCCCTCCTCTCTTTCTCTCTTCCTCCTCTCTCCCTCCTCTCTTTCTCTCTTCCTCTCTCTCTCTCTCCTCTCTTCCTCTCTCTTTCTCCTCTCTTCCTCTCTTCCTTTCTCTCCCTCCTCTCTTCCTCTCTCCTCTCTTCCTCTCTCTCCCTCCTCTGTTCCTCTCTCCCTCCTCTCTTCCGCTCTCTTTCTCCTCTCTTCCTCTCTCTCTTCTCTCTTCTTCTCTCTTTCTCCTCTCTTCCTCTTTCTTTCTCCTCTCTTCCTCTCTCTCTTCTCTCTTCCTCTCTCACTCCTCTCTTATTCTCTCTCTCCTCTCTTCCTCTCCCTCCCTCCTCTCTTCCTCTCCCTCCTCTCTTCCTCTCTCTTTCTTCTCTCTTCCTCTCCCTCCTCTCTTCCTCTCTCTCCCTCCTCTCTTCCTTTCTCTCATCTTCTCTCTCTCCTCTCTTCCTCTCTCTTTCTCCTCTCTTCCTCTCTCTCCCTCCTCTCTTTCTCTCTTCCTCCTCTCTCCCTCCTCTCTTTCTCTCTTCCTCTCTCTCTCTCCTCTCTTCCTCTTTCTCCTCTCTTCCTCTCTTCCTTTCTCTCCCTCCTCTTTTCCTCTCTCCTCTCTTCCTCTCTCTCCCTCCTCTGTTCCTCTCTCCCTCCTCTTTTCCGCTCTCTTTCTCCTCTCTTCCTCTCTCTCTTCTCTCTTCCTCTCTCTTTCTCCTCTCTTCCTCTTTCTTTCTCCTCTCTTCCTCTCTCTCTTCTCTCTTCCTCTCTCACTCCTCTCTTGTTCTCTCTCACTCCTCTCTTGTTCTCTCTCTCCTCTCTTCCTCTCTCTTTCTCCTCTCTTTCTCTCTCTCCCTCCTCTCTTCCTCTCTCTCCCTCCTCTCTTCCTCTCTCTCCCTCCTCTCTTCCTTTCTCTCTCTCCTCTTCTCTCTCTTATTCTCTCTCTCCTCTCTTCCTCTCTCTCCCTCCTCTCTTCCTCTCTCTCTCTCCTCTTCTCTCTCTCTCTCTTTCTCTCCCTCAATATCTTCCTCTTTCTGTTTGACATGTAGACAGATGGAGGGACAGAATGGTTCACAATGACAGTTCGTGACGAGCGTGTCCCACAATTTTGTCTCGCCTATTTACATCAGGAGTGAAACACAAAAATATTTCTACAAATACACGCACGTGTTTATTTCTTTTGGAAATCGCATAGAGATTAAAATTATCACATCTGCAGTTGACGTTCAACTCGTTGAACTGGCTTATATTTGATATTTGAAGATGTTTCTTTGTCACATGGGTAAAATATGTAGGTTACAGCTATTGAACACTTTCTCGTAATCTTCCGTCGCGAGACATTCAAGTTCGAACCCCAGTAAAGACTGATTGTCTGAGATATGGAACTTTGGGATTTTTTTTTTTACTTTTCTGAGTCCATCCAACTCTAATGGGTACCTGCACTTAGTTGGGGAAGTAAAGGTACTTATTCATTGTGCTGACACCGTCGTCAGCCCTAGAAACAGATAAGCTTTACCCCCTACCCCCCTTAGATCGCAAGGTCTGAAAGGGGTATTTTGAATTTCTTTTACCTCCAAAACAGGAGGCTGTGCACAAATAGTTTCCTAATTATGAAATATTTGGTGTTTGTTTTTCAAGTAGTAAGTAATCCTTTGATAATGAGACATAGTCATTGTGTTAGCCATCAATCCCATGGTGCTCTCGCCTCTGTAGCTTGTTCATTCTATTTCAATAGGTCATTTTCTTTCTTTCTTACGATCTCAACAATAGAGCAGCACAAAATAATCCGTTGAAATCAGATGGTTCACGTTCTGACGTACTTGATGACGCAATCTGCGAGTGAGTTGTTCACAGGTACAGAACTAAGATAGAACCCCATTTACCCCCCCACCCCTTAAACACACACCCAGGGAGGTTTAGATGAACGATCCTTAGTATTATTTTTATCATTGCAATATTTGCAAGAGAGTCACCGAGAGAGAAAGAGGAAGAAGAAAGCGAGAAGGAGGGAGCGAGAGGGAGAGAGAGAGAGAGAGAGAGAGAGAGAGTAATAGAGATTGCAAGGAGGGGGGAGATAGGAAACGCGTTAAAGAGAGATGAAGAGAGGGAGATTATGTGAGTGAGGAAAGAAAGAGAAGGAGAGAGAAGGGGGGGAAGAGAGAGAGAGAAAGAGAGAGAGACAGAGAGAGAGACAGAGACAGAGAAAGAGAGAGAAAGAGAAAGATAGAGAGGGAGAACGAGAGAGACAGAGACAGAGAAAGAGAGAGAAAGAAAGAGAGAGAGACTTATACGCCAATGAAACTCACCCCTAGATTATTTTCTTATCTCTTCATGACTCACCCTCCCCTTCCTTTTATCCCAATGCCAAACGTTTTGAGTGCAAGAAATGTCAGCAGGAACACCATCTGCTTAAATGACATGTCATTTCGATGACCTGTGTCGGCAGGTGATGGGGTGAA
Source organism: Biomphalaria sudanica (assembly GCA_036873155.1). Taxonomy (NCBI): domain Eukaryota; kingdom Metazoa; phylum Mollusca; class Gastropoda; family Planorbidae; genus Biomphalaria; species Biomphalaria sudanica. The sequence goes on along the minus strand of JAZGLO010004096.1, from coordinate 329,425 downwards.
GGGGGTCTATCAAGTTTTCACGCCTAATCATTAATGGATTTATATTTTGTCCTTGTTACTTCGACACATAGCAATGTGATCAAGAACTTATCAAATCTCAACTGAATCTGATCCTGACTTTTTTTGTTATAATTTTCTTTTTATCTTTTTTTTTTGTCTGTAAACTTTTTTTTTTAATCTACTTACAAGTTTGATGACGTGATATTAAATCTAGATCTTAGTTTTCAATTTCTTTTAGATACAATTTTTATTTTAAAAGAAGAACTCCACATTTCAAAATCTGAAGATCTTCACGGCGTGTTCACCTTTTCCTCGGGCTTTGTGGCTATCCCAGTCAAAGTAGATAATTGTAATGATAGAAGACATCAAGATACTCAAGAACAAGAAACATATTTTGAACACGAGTAAAAGAGTGAAATGAAAGTGAATAAGGTACTTCTAATGAAATGAATGTTGAAAGAGCTCTACCAATGAATTGTTTTAATTAGGGACAGATAGTTCAACTGCTTTCTTTGGTCACAGTTAATTTTAGTTTGTAAGCTTTGTAAGCCAAAAGTCTTACTACTTGCAAATAATATTACTATTCTTGGATGTTTGATATATGTCTCCAATATATATCTCTTCTAGGTCTGTCATTGTATTATGTTTTCATTGGAGTAATCTCCTCAACAGAATGTTGTGCGCAAGGGGAAAACAAAACAAAAATGAGGCGAGTCCTCTTAGCTGAAGTCCTGCATAAGATAGGACCTCCTTGTTGGAGTTCACATGATTGACCTTTAACTACAACTACTAAATTCCCCTTTCAAAACTTGCGTTCTATGAGGGCAAGGACGTACAAATGTTTCTACAGCCAACAGCTAACGAGGGTATCATGTAGCCAGAACAACGACCGACTGCCTTTAATTTCCCAACGTATGTCGGAACATTCAGAGACCGCATCACAAACCAAGAACTATCGTAAAAAAAAAACGCAATCTAAAATTTATGGCTTTATTACAAGATCTTCGGGGCTCGCAAAGACCTTCCTTCAGGGAACAGTACCGGGAAAAGATGGGAGGACAACATAAAGGAATGGACGAGCCTGCCATTGAAAGAGGTTCTAACTAAGGCAAAGGGTAGAGAGGAATGTAGAAAGACGGTCGACGAATCTTGCTTGGTGCCCCAACGGTCCAACAGGTAACGGTAAAACAAAATGACGGGACCCAATAGAATTGGCTAGGCTCAAAGGCCAAGAGCTTTACCACTCAGCCAACATGCCCCGACTACAGCTTCTAGCTAGAGTTTATCTTAATGACTTAATCACTTGAGTGCTGACTGAAGGCGTTCTCTAGGGTGCAATGTTCTTTTCACTGGGGGCGCCCTACTAAATGTTCAAGACTTGGGAGTCTTGTCTGATTTATTGCCTACTATTGGCAGTGGGGTGTACTTAATAATAGTGACGTTACGAAACGGATCTTACTCCACAGAAAAAAAACAAAAAACAAATAGAGCTTATCGAGACTGAATTGAACTCTGTTGTGCTCGAAACTGTAGGAAAACTTATTTCAAGTATATACGTGTCAAAATATAACAACAGTGTTTGAAAATAGTGTTAGTAGAAATCATTGCTTTTAAGGTTATGGATGTCTTTACATGGCTAGCGCCTTTTTTAAAAACTATTCCTATCTTTATGTAGGCCTGGAGTCACTTTAGTTTATCTTAGAGTAGAGTAATGATATGTTAGATAGCCCAGAGGTGGGGCAGGACTTGTTTAGCTTGAGATATGTGTGTGTGTGTGTGTGTGCGCGTGTGTTTAGCAATCTCTGTCTGTCTGTCTGTCTGCTTCTCTCTCCGTGAACCGGCTTTTCTTTCTTTGTGTCTCGCCCATCTATTAGTCGCACTTTCCCACTTTCCCAAACTTCCAAATAACAAATTCATTTACTGGAGCAGTGAAATAATCTTCTTCTGTCATATGGCGTGGCTCATTGATTCTGCCTAAGACACAATGCAATCAAAAGTTGTATGGAATCTATCGACAGAAAGTTGTTCGTTCCATTAGCTTATCGGCTCTTCAATTCTTTTCTCTGAGCCATTTGTAATCCGTTTCTGTCTGTGTTGTCTGTCTGTATTGTCTGTCTGTCTGACTCCCTCAGATTTTCTATTCTCTAAATCTATTCTAACGTATTTTTTTATAGCGGTTCGTTTGTTGCTTTCATCTCTATCTGTTTCTCTCTTTCTTTCTTTCTTTCTTTCTTTCCCCTATCTCTTTCTCTCTTTCTCTCCCCTATCTCTTTTTATATCTCTTTTCATCTATCTATCTCTTTCGCTCTATATCTCTTTCTCTCTCCTTCCCTTTCTCTCTTTTCATATCTTTTTCTCTCCCCTCTCTTTTTCTCTCTTTCTATATCTCTTTCAATCCCTCTATCTCTTTCCATATCTCTTTCTATATCTCTTTCAATCCCTCTATCTCTTTCTCTCTTTCCATATCTCTTTCTCTCCCTCTTTCTCTCTTTCTATATCTCTTTCACTTCTCTCTTTTTCTCTCTTTCTAAATCTCTTTCTCTCTCTCTCACACTTTCTCTCTTTCTATATCTCTTTCTCTCCATCTCTCTTTGTCTGTCTGTCTCTTTCTCGCTTTTCCCCTCACTCAATCTTACGTAAAGTTTTGTTTCATCAACGGACGGTGAACATAAGCAGGAATGTCAACAACGCCCCACCACAAAAAGATAATTTTGGCGTGCTTCTAGACTTCATGCCTTTTTTTTTGTTTTAACACTTAACAGTATTCATAGCAAACGGTCAAGACATAATAGGGTGTATTTGTAAGGGTGCTGAATGTAAAGGGGGGGGGGGGCGATGCTCAAACATACAGCTCTAAAGGCATACTGGGTGTCAGATTCATGGCTTACGTTTACATGATAGAAGTCAGCTGATATCAGGGGCGTTTTCCAAAAAAAAAACAACAAAAAAAAAAAGCTTACGTCTGATAGGACGTTTGAAAAATAATTTTAAAAAATCACTTGAACATGTTTTCTTTCACATCGTCAAGTGAACTAGATTTGGACTTGACCTCATATTTGATTTTAGTCTTTGTTCTAACATGACATTTAGCGTTTCGTCAACTCTTTGTACAAATATGCATCGAGAGATAAATGTGATATTTTATTTTATGTTTGCAGTGCGAGGTGGCTGTGTTTCTATTTAGATGACATAACGGTGAAGTATTCGATGGTTGACTGGTCGTGCGGTATGCGCGCTGGACTGTTGTTCGGTCGTCTCGATGGTTCGAAGTTCATACCCTGCCAGCTGCCAGTCCTCCTGCGGGAGGTTTAGGCTAGGATGTAGGTTATTTTCAACTCTGAAGGAACATCCTTTTTACAAATCAAACAAACCCGTTTCAAATCAGCACTACAACCAATCGACTTTTTTGTTCATAAACTGCCATATTGCATTCATTTACTACATGAAGTGTTTTGTTCAGAGTATTTGTTTAGAATAATGTCCAACCTTTTGAAAGCCTTTTCGGAAAACTTTCCATTCAGAATTCAGATAATGTATATAGTTCGCCCTAAAATTCTATGTTCTCAGAAAAAAAAATTAAGTAGTTCTAAACATGTTCAATAAAATATGTATTTAAAAAAAGTGGTACATATGTAAAATAATCAGAAAGGATTTTTCTTAGTGAGGTTTGATTCTGCGTTTTTTAAAGGTTGTATTACTATTATTATTATTATGTTAAAAACGAAATTAATTCTCTGGAGCCGCCATGATCTAGCTTCGTTAAAGGGAAACAAAAATGACTGTGGTCCTTGAACAGTGTCCACATAGGGATTTTATCGCCATGTTGAAGGTCCGCAACAAGTAACGAGAATCTTCTTAGGAATGTTTAGGGCCTCGAATGTATCTGCGAGATCAATTGTTACTATCCCTTCGGATGATATAATCACAGTGTAGCCTATAGTGTTATTTTTCTTAACATCCATAGTCGCTTTATCTCCAAGCTAAGGTTTGTAGAGGGTATTTGTTTTTCACTTTTGGTTTTTCTTATGAGATAGTGGTATTTCAATGTCAATGATAGTTGCGGATTTTTCTTTTTGTCTTTAAACAGTCAATCTGGGCGATTAAAATTATTTGTATCATTGTTTTAATTATTATAATTTTCTGTCTTTTTCCCCCACAAGTATTCTTACTATTTGTTTTGAAAATATTTCTATTCCTAGTCTATTCGTTTCTTGACTTTCAGAAAAATATGCAAGAACTGTCGATGCCTGGCAGAGGACCACGACATGCCATCTTGTCAACAGAGAGATTATCGACCAATGAGCATGCTCTTTCAGTCCTGCGAGCTATCGCCTGCGTTACCGGAAATAAAACCTGATTTGACCAACAAGTTTCAGCAATTGTCGATAGCAGACCCCGCAGACTTCAGCCAGTTAAAAGCGCCCCACAATGACGTCGTCATGACGAAACTCATCAGTGAAAATGTGGTAAGTTTGTTGTTACAGTTCATAGTTAGATTCCATACTTCTAGCCCAACTAACCTTTGTAGGCATTGTATTATAATATTCAACTTTTAAGAACCAGAAAAAAACAACACTTCTTTTTAAGCAAAAAACGATCTGAACTTTTATAATAATGTATGCATAGAATGAGGATACATATGAACTAATAAGATGGAGATAATTTATACAAAATCGAACTTCGATATTACAATAGATACTCATACTTCCGCCTCCGACATCAACTGAATTTCGCCATATTTATTTCTCCACTCATTTGCATCTTGTTCAAAGGTTCCATCAGAATTCAATACAATACAAACACGCACAACAACAAAAGTTTCATTTTAGTTTTCATTCATACCCATTTCGTGGTAGAAGGTTGTCATGAACATTGTGCTTATGAAAATTATTTTAGGCTTTAAAATCCCTTTTGTAAATACTTTATGAGGAAGAAGCTTGAGTTAATTTCACATGTGACGTTTTGACAGATGGGAGATTGAATTAATGATCAGCTCAGAAAGACACAGGAAAACCAGTGACTTAGCAGAATTTAAGTCATTGGTTAATATGCATGACGCGTAGGACGTAATCATCTTCTTTTTTTGAAGCAACGTCTGTATTATATAAGATAAGATAAGCTTCTTTGCTTATTACATATTTTTTGTTGAAAAAATGGGAGAGTGTCATTAATGGATACAAATCTATAAATAGCTAGCTTATTGGTGTATCCTGTGTACAGAATACCCACTCAGTTTTTTAAGAGCATAAAATATTTTATGTGCATTTCTAACACTGTAAAATCGAAATTCTAATTCTAAATAATATTTTTGGTGACAGTTATCTTTCAGTATTGCGTCCTTGACATTTTAGTTTGTCTATTTATTCCATAAATACCAGCCTTTCTCTCTTCATTTTCTTTCGTTTTTCTTTAAGGTACAGAGATATCATACCCACATTTCTGCATATCGCTTTCTATTCTTTGTTTCTAATTTCCTGATTTTATTGCTACAAGAATGTAAACCAGATCTTCAAAACAAGAAAAATTAAAAATACTTTTTTAAAGACAATACCTCTTTTAGAAAATTTAGAAAGCGATTCTTTTGCTCTTACCTAAGGAATAGTTTTTACCCCCCCCCCCCCCCCCAGAGAGAAAAAATCTTGGTTAAGCGAAAGTATGAATCTGTTAGACTTTATAGTATTCTAATGATAGCCCCTTAGATCTAGACTTTTGAGAATCGCGTCCACACACGCTTTGCCCAGCCAGAGGGTACAACTCCAAAAGTGTGACTTGAATAGAGGTATTGTAGTAAACATTTAAACAAGGATAAAATTACTGTGATTATCTTAATGAGTATAAAACCTCTTAAAACTTAATGAGTATAAAACCTCTTAAATATACAATAAACTCTTATAATTGTAATTGGTTGGGGGCGCGATGGCTGAATGGTTAAGTTCCAAATCTGTGTCCTGGGTTCGAATCTCGATTGAGACTGGGACTTTTAATCCCAAAGAAACAGAAACAGATGACCTTAACATCATCAAAAATCAAAGATCGCAAGATCTGAAAGGGAATTTTTACTTTATAATTGGAAATATTTTAATGAGCGTATGACTTAAGTAAATTCACTTACTGAAAAAAAAAAAAGGGTCAGTTTAAATATAGAATAGGCTTATCTATTCATTGCATTTTATTTATTGAAACTTATATCATAACTATAATTTTAAATAACTACACATTTTATCATCAAGGAAATCCTATACTCTACCATACAATCTCTTGTTACATACTGATCTCAGGAAATGTTTTCTTTTGAGAACTAAATTTCTGTATGAAAGAATTCGCGTTGCTCTGGAGAAAAATGTTTCACTGCATCTGAGATGTGTGTTAATCTTTATGTGAGTACTTCAGAACTTCTCTCGGATCTGCTTGGACGTCTGCGCAGAAAAAGCTCATGATGACCTGATAATGAATCTGTCCCAGAACGTTAATATTGAGTCAGCATATCGTTTGGTGATTTTTTATTCTACACTGGTCAATAATATAAAGTTTGTAACTTTCATTTTTTTCTTGGGATAATCGCACAATGGATGGACAATGTCTCCGATAGTCTAGAAGTACAGTAAAACATAATTTTTTGTCCGCAAGCCAATGCAACTACATTTTGTGTGTCTGTTTGAGCTTCGATACAATGATATTTAAATTTATCAACAAGTTAATAGATCAATTTTAATTTCGATTCCTCAATATATACTTCACTGAATGGAAAACAAAACTAATTCTACTATTTCTAAATTCTACTATTTCTAAATTCTACTATTTCTAAATTCTACTATTTCTAAATTCTACTATTTCTAAATGCTACTATTTCTAAATTCTACTATTTCTAAATTCTACTATTTCTAAATTCTACTATTTCTAAATTCTACTATTTCTAAATTCTACTATTTCTAAATCTACTATTTCTAAATTCTACTATTTCTACTATTTCTAAATTCTACTATTTCTAAATTCTACTATTTCTAAATTCTAATAGTTCGTTTGCTTCAAAGTTACGTCATAAATTATTTGTGGCCAAATAGCTGACGAGTGTGCCGTGTGACCAGCACAAAGATCATCCGTCTTTTAATTCTTCACAACCAATTTCGTAAGAACTGGACAAACCCAACGGCGTTCTGAAAGATGACAGTCTTTACTTACAGTTAAGCTCGAGATTGATTGCATGCCGTATAAAATAACATATTTACACGTTGTATCTCTCTAGCTTTGAGCTCACTCATTGTATTATTTTTAAATGGAAAATAAATAAATAAATAATATCAGAAATAGAAATTAAAAAACGAGATTTGTAAGAATCCCTGTTTCTTGGCTCAGTAACTCTGAGCTTTGCTTGATTTCGCTTTGCTTTGAATTTCGACTAGCATGACGTAACTGAAAGTTTCAATAAACGTTGGTAGATCGGATCAGTTAGTGAATTGTTACAAAAGTAACAAACATTCATAATCAATTTAAGTGATAACTGCTTCACTGAAAAAAAAAAAAGATGAGTTAAAATAAAAAGAACACATAGTTGATTTTTTGTTTTTAAACTCTTATCTTATACGTTACACAAGAATTATGTTTTACACCTATCCATTTGTTTATCTAGTCGTGATTTTAGCTATGCTAAGTCAATGGTTTTCCTGGCTGATTCAGGCAACCCGCTCCATGCTCAAAGGAAAAAAAAAGAAGACTTATGCAAATTGGTCCTAGCATATGGAATAAGAAATTAGCGTTTGAATTTATTTTTTTTTATTTTTTTGTATTTGTAAATTAAGTGGTTTATGTATCTTGTTACATTACCGGTACTCTTAAGTCTCTCAAAACGATTCCTACCCCAAGAGAAGGACACATATGAACACAAACTTTTATTTTGACTCAATAAAGAGAGAGATAAAAGAAGAAGAAAAAAAATTTACCAGAATTTTAATTTGTCAGGGTCTGCTAGCCGTGAGCTTGTTTTCTGAACTAAGAAACCTGTCAATATCACATTTCATTATGAAGCTCCGGGGTAGGAAGAAGGGATTTAAAATAACTCAAAGTTGGCAACTGGCCTCGTTCATTGTTTAGTAAAATATATGCCAAGAGATTAGAAGATGAACACTGAATGTATAGGATAGTGTAACACAGAGAACCTATCCTAGTCAATATAACCTTATGCTATCAATATTCTTGGTAAGGTGTGAATATGCTCTACGAAACAGCTCGAAATTAGCCATTGGAGAGCATGCAGAACACGTTCTTCTACAAACTAAATCCCTGCACGTTTCAGTTACCTAGTAGAGTAATTCATGAAATCAATGAGCGGAATAAACGAAAGGTTTACCATGATGTGTTCCCAGTCAAATCTTTCTCCCTTGATTCAAATTGCTAGCAGACAGGGGAAGATAACCAACACGGTTGTCAGTTTTTATCTGAAATCACTTTTTAATGCTGTGTTCCCTCCCCTGTGTACGTGCCTCCGCAAGTTTGTACGTCTCCCTCTCTTGTCTGATCTTCTTTTCTCCAATGTCTCACCTGGAACATTTTCTTTCTCTCTCTTTTTCTATTCCTCACTCTCTCTCTCTCTCTATCTCTCTCTTTTCCCTTGACACATTTTAAAGAAGAACAGATGAAAACATAACTTTGAGCAGTTTTAATGAAACAAAGTTCATAGCGAGACAGTGGGTATCTGTTAATATCTTCCATACTAAATTAATCCTACTCTCAAATTAGAAAACAAAAAAAAAATAACAATCATTGATAAGTAAATAATTTTTTTTAAAATGCATTATTTCCAGGGCCGGCCTTACGAATTGCGGGGCCCAATTAAATGGATGCTTGCGAGGCCCCTCTTCAATTTTTTTTAACAAAAAGAATTAATGCTGTTAATTAGATCATTAAATCAACGTTTATTACCAACATGCATAGGAAGCAACTCAAATGCAATATGCGCCAGTGGGCTAATTAAAGTGACGTCAATCTTAAGATAAACTAAATATGTTAACCCTTTAAGTCCTACATCTTTAAAAGCTTGTTACAAGAACCATGACTGATAGTGATATGCTAAATGTAAATTGCGTGCTGCTGTCTGGCGCAGGCCCTGTTTTGGAGCAATCGATCAAAGCGGCCTAAAGCTGACCCTACTTATTTCCTAAGTTATTTGTAATTTAATTGTGGATATGGCTACCTGGTCGTGTGGTATGCGCTCTGGACTGTTGTCTTGATAGTGCTGGTTCGAATCCTGGCCGCCATCATACCTCGCAGTATGCGGGACATTTGGCCTAGGATATAATAGACCTAATCTTCAATACTGAAGAAATATTTAAAACATGTAAAACAAACAAACAGAAGTGAAAATTAGACACAATATAATAGACATGGTCCTGATTCTGGAAGCTGGAACTAGCGAAATATGTCGTTGGGGAGTGTCACCAGAGAATGCTGACCACTTCCTTCGAAGCTGCATATTTTATCGAGAGGCCAGAAGAAAATACTAACCCCCAACCACCCCTTTGATAACAAAAACCGCCTGGTCCGGAAACCACTGCACAGTTCATCCTCTGTTTGGGACCCCTTAACACAAGGAAATATAAAGAAGCTAGAACAGATGCGAAATAGAGCCATAGCATTTATACCAAACGAATTAGAGAAACATCATGAGTAAAATCTCAAAATGTATAGAGACATGTTAGGACAAAAGGAAAAAAAGAAAAATAGCAATAATGCATAAAACACTGAACCATAATTTTCTAATAGAAAAACAGAACCAAATGAAATACTCAGAAAGACACACAAATAAATGCCGTAATCACATTTTATATGCTAGGACGAATTCATACTCGTACTCCTTCTTCCCAAATGCCATTAAAGAATGGAATGGGTTGCCTGAATGAGCCAGGAAAACCAACGACTCAGCAGAGCTGTTAAACATGCTTGACTAGATTAACACATGATGCGTAGGGCGTAATTATCTTCTCTTTTGAAGTTACGTCTGTAATCTATAAGGTATAGGACTGCGGGACTGGTCACCTGAACCCTCCAACACGATGAGAGCGCAGAAGAAGAAATAATAAACATCCCCAAAATAATTAATTATGTCCGTTGTGAGTTGTCTGTATTAAAAAGAAAATGTAGGTGGGGCTTAGAACAAAAAAACTCTTTTAATGTACCTTAAATCTACTCTGCAGACGCCCTGTATAATCAGCACAGAAAGAATCCAATAGATCTGCTTCCTTTTTTTTAACTATCAATTCTGAGAAGCTCCTGGCCAGAAAAAAAGAATGAAATGACATGCACGCAATCTGGCATCTCTCATTATTTACCTAAAATATCTTCTCTCACGTTTCCTTGTTTCAAGTTACACTACCTTCAAAATGACGTGTCGAGCAGACGTCTGATGATGCAATAGCCGCGCATGCGTGATTAGCATTCTATTCGTTTGACTCCGAGGCAGTTTATGTCATCATTTTGTTGACGTTGACAGGAAGCATCTGGCTGACATTTTCATTATGTCCTAGTGCAGGGATTCCTAACTTGTAGTTCTATTGTTTAAAAAACGACAACTTGTATTTTCATTATAGTTCAAACTGGTATAAAACCATTCAGTCAAACATAAAATGTTGAAATAAACAAAGGATAGAGAAATGTTGATACCAACAAACAATGTGCATGCCAAATGCGCTGACTCACTGCTTGGTTTACTTTATCAGTTTGAGAACTATTGTACCAGAGGTTTTTTAATTCTTTCATCATACTGTACTCCACTCGAAACGACAAATGGGATGGGAGATAATAGTCTAAATTTCCAATACTATAGTTTAGCCAGTGGCGTAGCAAGGTACCCGTGGGCCTGGGTGCAAGAATATGTTGGTGGGCCCCCTTCCCCAATAAGATGAATGTAAAGTGAGACAGAACAATTGAGTAATTTGAATGTATTGGTAAATTTACCAAAAGACATTTCAATGCAAGTAGAGTAGCCTTTTGTTTATAAGCAATAATGTCTTTACGTAAGATTCAGTTAGGATTCAGACGTGTAATAATAACTTCAAAGTCAATGTTTGTACAATTTCTTAACAGTATTAAACGACTTAAAGATGTTTCAACTGAATAAAAAGAGTTCTACATTCTATACATTTACATTTCTAAAACACTCCTCGGTGTAAAGCTTTTAAATATTCATACAAACTATACTCTTATTCTACTTCCATCATTTAACAGTAACTAGATCGAACATTTTTCTGGCCTTTTAAGTAGCAAGGTCAGTAACCAGTGCATCTATTTCTAAACTTTTAGCTGTTTCTCGCTCAATGGAAAGAACACAAAGTGATGCCAACCTGCTCTGTGTCATAGAAATTCTTAAAATATTTTTTCCTGAGGTTTTTGTATAAATATAATGGTAACAACTTTCTAAGCATTTATTACCAGTTGATACTTTTCCATGATCAGTTTGGATATCTATCTTCTAGATCTTTGTTATAAACCTGCTCTCCAATTCGGTTTCGCCATTCATTATAATTGCACAATGACGATGCTTATGATGTTTCTTTTACTTGCTTAATATTTAGTGATAGTTTTATTCTGTTATGAACATTTTTAACATAATACAGAAGACACCAAAACTAATATGATGAGGACTTACACTACTATGTCTTAACAGTATAAACTTTGTCGGATCGGATAAATCTCAGACTTAAAACAATTACAAATATTCTGTATTGAATAAACTGAACAACAATTTACGTATTTTAAATACAGAAAATAAAAGAAACAGATTAAGCTTTTAAAAAAATTGAATAATTAGTAGATGTGTCGAAATATTAATTCTTGACCATCAGGACTATCTCACTAAGCCTAATTGTCATTGTTACTCGCCCCTTTCCTTATTTTTCTGTACAACACATTTATAGTTTCTACATGAAGCTCTCTCTCTCTCCCACTTCATTAATTATAATAACAGCCTATTAATACAAACGATGACACGACCGGTCTTAGGGTACTGCAACCTATGCGGCCGCAGTGGGCCCCGCACTTTCATAGGCCCCCGCGCTAACACTAGTTGTAAATTATTAAATTAAACCATTATAACTTATAACAGGGTTTCTATGGCCTTCTCGTTCTATATACTAGGACAAATTTGTACAAATGCTCCTTCTTCACTAGTGCTATTAGAGCTCAGGTTGCCTGAGCTAGCCATGAAAAACAGTTACTTAGCATGACGCGTAGTATGTAATCATCTTTTTTTAAAGTAACGTCTGTATTATATAAGAAGAAGAAGAAGATATTGCAAAGTATACGAAAAAAAGTCATGAAAATCTCCTGAAATTATTAAATTATCCTGAAAACTCATAAAAATGTCCTTAAAAATAGACAAAATTGGGTGTCATTAAACATAAAAAACGCCAATCCTAATCGCGTTTAAAAAAAAACAAAACGGCATTGTCAACTTTCATTTATTAAAAATAAAAAGGCGAATTTAAAACCAAAAGAGGAAGTTCCAATAGTTAATTTACTGTAATAGTCAGTGGCATGTAAATATAGATTCTAGATATAAATCTGTCTTGATCTCTTAAAAAAGTAAATCTAAAAGACAGATGTGAATGTTTGTCTGCTTTTGTTGAAAAACTACCATCTATTGTAGATCTTATCTTATCTTATATAATACAGATGTTACTTCAAAATAATTTTAAAAAATGATTACGTCCTAAGCGTCATGCATTCAGTCATGCCGTGATTTGACCGTGATTTTACACTTAAATATAAATAAAATGCAATGACGAATTTATTTTATTACAAAAATTCTTAATTTTCGCTTATTATCCTTATCCCTACCCAGACTAGGCTCCGCGCTATCCGTTTCGCATAGGGCCCCGCAATCTGTAGGACCGGCCCTGAACAACGGTTTATGAACATACATTGAAAACAAGGGGACGATCTGGCAACAATAGTCCCCTCGTTCACTTAGGGCTAACCACCATGACATTAAACCTGATGGAGAACAGTTCCTTACATTGAAATAATACAAGCTGCTGGTATATTAACTCTAGCTTAAATCACATGGTTAAAGTTGTAAAACTAATATATAGTTTCGTGCCACGTTTTGGATATTTTGAGGGACCTTTTCATATTTCATATAGATCTAGCATTATTTTTTACAAAAGTACATTTTTTTTTCTTTTGTGTCATCCCAAAATTCTCACGTGAGCCCCAACTGGTCAAGAATTATGGGCCCAAGTGCAATCAACTCCTTTGCGCCATTGTTGCTACACCACAGCTGTGGGCCCCTAATTGTCGTGTGCCCGGGTTCATTGAACCCCTTCGCGCCATGGGTGCTACGCCACTGAGTATAGCAGCTATAACTATAGGGAAGAACGTGTGAGGGGACGTCGATGTTACCTTGATTACATAGCCTCTATTCAGCCTGCACATGCATGAGCAGAACCAGGAAAAAGGGGGGGGTGTACGGATCTTGAGAATGGCTCTAACTATTTACTTAGAATTTTGACAGTCAATGTATATCTTTGGGAAAAGAATTACGTACCAACTATTTGGCCAGACTTGGCAAACTCTTTTTTGACTGCTATAATTTTTCAAAGTATAAAAAAAATAATTTTAATTTGGCTAAGGAACTACACAATCTTTCTTCGAGTCTTGGAGTATTTCCGCATGTAGGTTCTATTCATTAAAGAGTTAAATAATTTTTTTTTAGGATACCTCAGTTTTCGATTTATCAGTTGTCGAGCTATTTACATCCTACGATGGGAAGCGTGGTCGATAGGCTATGTACGCTTGAATTTGGCTTGACTACCTATGAAGGGGGCTCGAGGTTCGACACCCGACTCGAGCAGAGTTGTGTTGACTGAGCGCCTAAAGGCAGCACGGAAAACCTTCTCCCAGATACCCCCTTTCCCCCACCCCCCTGGTCCACAAATGACATTGGACTATAGCGCTCTAAGTATGTTATAAGCATGAAAGTAGCGCTATATAAAAAGCTATAATATATTTAAGAGTCCTTGGTCTCTTTTCTTTGTCTCTTTTTTGGGCCCTTTTTTTAAATAACAAATAATAACTTAATTACTCAATGAAAAAGAAGTAAAAATAAAGCTTATATCAAAACGCTACCTGTCTGAGTGGATTATTGTTCACGTTTGTTTCTCCCACTTCCCATTCTCGGATAAAGTTGAAATTTCGTAAATTATTCGAACACGAATCAATTTTAAAAAATTAGATGAACCAATTAGTTAATCACTTTGTGGTAATTTATTAATTTTTGGTTTAAAACAGAAAAGGGGAGATAAGCCTTGCAGTATTGAGAGATTTAGTAGTGATTGTACGATGCTCTCCCTTATATTAATTTTAAAGTATTTTCTGTTTCGCATAATATGTCTGTCATGTTCTCCTAGTGACTTGAGCCTAAATTAATATTGTTAACTGCCCTATATAAATACAAACATTATTCCTTTCAGAGATCTCAAAAGTTCATTTCCATGTTGCCTGAAGACAAACAGGAGTTTGCTACTCAGCTCCGTAGAAAGCAGCTTCAGAGGCAGCTTCCTCTTCACGACCTCGACCCTCGCTTCTGCAACAGTCTGGCCACGTCGGAGCTGATCAAGTACGACAAGTTCGCTGAGAGAAGGCGAAAGAAAGCTGCAGGCATTGGTCAGATTGGAGAGGTCACATCCTCCGGGTCTATTGTGGTGAGGTCATAGCTCAACCAAACTGCACCATGTGTATGACATTGTCAACTTCCTACAAGCCGTCAGCTAGATTCTAGACGGATATCATTTTTTTTTCCTTTGATTTACTCTTTCATCTGTATTCCCCTGCCTTCATGGAACAGCTTTTTCTTATTCCAAAAAATTAACAAATCAGTGACATATAGGTTATGTAGCAGTGGGTAGTGTAGAGTATAAGTAGGATTTGATTGAACATTGACATTTTCTGTTTTGAGTTTGGTTTAGTCATGCTGAATAAATTTTTAAAATATGTTATGCTTGTGGGCTATGTTACATAATACAAAATACAAAAAATGACACTAATTAGAAAGAAAGGTCTAAGCTTAAGTAAAAGAAGTTTAGCCACTGTTACGTTGATGTACTTCAAGGGCAGGCTCAGTAGACCTGTTACTGCTTTACCTAAGATAGTATTTAGAATTATGATCTTATAGTACTTATGATGTAGGTTACAGCTGTACCTTCGAGGTGAAGTAAAACACGAGACTCGTTCTTAATTTTCGGACTCAAAAATAAGGCTTGATATTAAAACCTGTTTTAAAAAAAAACACATCAAAATGATTTCAACAAAAAAAAAAAAAAACCTTCTGTTGTTTGCAGTGTACTTCTGTCACCAAACAAGTTAGTGGCTTTCCACTTCCCAGACTTCTGTTTTAATCATATTTTTTTTTTGTCCCCAGGGCTGCCAGAACTGCCAACAGAGGATGGAGACAGGCGGTCCGGCCGTCATAGCCAGCAGAGTTCCAGGGGAGTGCTGGCACCCTGGCTGCTTCGTTTGCTACACCTGCCGACAACTGCTGGTCGACATGATCTACTTCAGTAAGAAAGGGAAGATCTACTGTGAGAGGCACTACGCTGACCTTTTATATCCTCGCTGTTCGGCGTGTGATGAGGTCAGTTCAAATCCCACGACTCACCCGATAAAAGTGTCATATCTTAATGAGTAGTCTGTGGTGCCATCTGCGACCCAAGACTCTACTGTGTTATTTGTTTCACTGGTTGTTTCACTATTTGTTTAACTAGTTGTTTCACTAGTTGTTTTACTAGTTGTTTCACTAGTTGTTTCACTAGTTACGGCATGTGGAAGCAGTATTGGTATTGGAATTTTATTCCTAAACTCTCATCAGTGCATTTCAGTAACACAGTACTACGTAAGATAAGACTTGTCTAATAGCACATAAATAAGATATTTTTTAAAGTGTTGTAACATGCTAATCTAATAGGTTAACAATTAATTAATGTTGTTTTGTTTCATAAAGGTTAAATTTGTGATGTTTTTTAAATGAAATCAATTTTTTTTCTAAACTTGCAAATCTGGACGAAGCACAAAGAATGATTCATCTGTACATTTATAGTGTAAAAGTTATTTATAGCTATACTATACTAATTGTGTGAAGTGAGATTAGATAAGCACCCACTCATAAAATTCTACCAAATTTTGAAAATAAAATAAGATAATATAATATTATGATAAATATTAGCTGCACGTGTGCTTCCACATTATATTTGAAAAGTTTCTGAGTGGTTAAGCACTTGGCTTCCGAACCTGGGGTCCTGGGTTCGAATCTCGGTGAAGACTGGGCTTTTGAATTTTGGGAATTTGAGGGCACCCCTGAGTCCACATAACTCTAATGGCCACCTGACTGAAAGGGAACTTTTTACTTTAATATAGAAAAACGATATAATTAGGGACACTCCAAAATCATGCAGCAGTTGACACATTGCCTCCTGAATTAGAATAACTTGTATGTGCCTTCGTTAGGGAAGGTGTCACAAACACTGTTTTTACGTTTTGATGTCTCCAGCGTTTGATCTGTATAATACCATAATCATAAAACATAATACCAGATTTTAAAATACAGCAATCATAAAACATAATACCAGATTTTAAAATACAGCAATCATAAAACATAATACCAGATTTTAAAATACAGCAATCATAAAACATAATACCAGATTTTAAAATACAGCAATCATAAAACATAATACCAGATTTTAAAATACAGCAATCATAAAACATAATACCAGATTTTAAAATACAGCAATCATAAAACATAATACCAGATTTTAAAATACAGCAATCATAAAACATAATACCAGATTTTAAAATACAGCAATCATAAAACATAATACCAGATTTTAAAATACAGCAATCATAAAACATAATACCAGATTTTAAAATACAGCAATCATAAAACATAATACCAGATTTTAAAATACAGCAATCATAAAACATAATACCAGATTTTAAAATACAGCAATCATAAAACATAATACCAGATTTTAAAATACAGCAATCATAAAACATAATACCAGATTTTAAAATACAGCAATCATAAAACATAATACCAGATTTTAAAATACAGCAATCATAAAACATAATACCAGATTTTAAAATACAGCAATCATAAAACATAATACCAGATTTTAAAATACAGCAATCATAAAACATAATACCAGATTTTAAAATACAGCAATCATAAAACATAATACCAGATTTTAAAATACAGCAATCATAAAACATAATACCAGATTTTAAAATACAGCAATCATAAAACATAATACCAGATTTTAAAATACAGCAATTATAAAACATAATACTCTAAACAAAACAGTTTAAAGTGATTTGAATAATTTCTCACAATACGACATAATGAATAAGCTTTGTTCGCGTCGGAAATATTCTCAGATATCTTCTGCCATGTTATCGACACTCACCTTGAACTTTTTCATGACAACTTGACCTTTGAGTGGATATACACAAATACCCTACCCCTGCCCTTACGCAACACACATGCATACGGGAGCACATACAAATCTATTGCTTTATTAAAAGTTTTGTTTTTTCGATGTTCTAATAGCACTCTACAATAAAAATGTATTTATCTCCCCCTTACGGCGTGGCTATCTATTACTCACATCTTGGTGTCTGTTCTCACGATGTCTTGCACGTTCTTTGTCTCCAGATTATATTTTCACGTGAGTACACCCAAGCTGAAGGTCGCTCTTGGCACGTGCAGCATTTCTGCTGTTGGTACTGTGACGCGGCTCTGGCTGGACAGCGGTACATAGCCAAGGACAACAACCCATATTGCGTCAGCTGCTTTGATAAACTCTTTAGCAAGGTAAGAGCCCTGGTGCCCGGCATATGTTTTATTGCATCCAAAGGAGGCGCCATTCATAGTCGTTCATTGTAGATGTGCCCTTAGTGGGCGACTAAAGGGGTTAAACCGTACATAGCTCCCCCCCCCTCCCAAAAAAAAAAAAACACCATTGAGGTTTCCAAAAAAAAAAAGACATCGTTTCAAAATCGTAGGTGTCAGCTTTTTTTTTTTTTTCATTGAGATAGGGAGCGACGGAGTGAGAGGTAAAGAAATAGAGAGAGAAGAAGAAGTGAAAAGAGAGTGTAAGATTATGGAGAGAGGGAGAAAGAGTAAGAAATAGTGAGAGATCAAGTGAGAGAGAGAGAGTGAGAAAGAGAATGAAAGAGAAAGAGAGAGAGAGAGAGAGTAAAAGAGAGGGAGAGCGAGAGTGAAAGAGAGGGACAGATAGAAAGAGAGTGAAAGAGAAAGGGAGTGAAAGCGAGGGAGAGGGAGAAAGAGAGTGAAAGAAGAAGGGAGAGATAGAGAGAAAGAGAAAGAGTTTGAGAGAGAGGGGGAGAGAGAAAGAGAACATGATAGAGAGTGAGAAAGAGAGAAATACAGAGTGACTGAATGAGAAAGAAAGAAAAAGTACAAAAGAGAAATAGCGAGAAGGTGATAGAAAGAATAAATGAGTCAAGAGAAGAAATAAAAAGACTGAACTAAAAATGAGAGAGAAAAGGGGAATCAATCCAAGTTTGTTGATCAATCTACTTAGATAGAAGAGCATAGCTAGCGGTGTCTTAATGAGGAAGTTATCATTGAACTCTGTCATGTGTCAATTTAGTCTTGCCCATCTAATCATGCATTTTGTATATAACACATCTCCCCCATGCAGTTAGCTAGATCATATTCTTTCATCTTAAATGTGCCTTAATGAGATCCGTGACTGGCTTCATATTCACTTAATGTTGTTTGGTTTTCAGATCTGCAACACCTGTCAGAGACCAATCACTGCTGATGCACCTGGAGTGACTCACGGAGAACTACACTGGCACGCGTGTCCACACTGCTTTAGGTCAGTTGCAAGACGTGTGGTCAGAGACTGAGAAAATGACCATTGCTCCATCTTTTTAAAACTATTATTATTAATTAGCACCTCTTTTCATGCTAGCCGCGAAGCACTGGTAATCCGATGATTCCCCCCCCCCCCCCCCCTGGTTTTGAGTAGACAAAAATGATTCGTTTACTCGATTTCGACAAAGTAGCTGTTGTAGTGACTACCAAACCAAAGGTCTTGAGTTCAAACCTTGGTAGACGCTGACATCTTATTTGAGATACGTTCTAGAGTTAGGAAATCTACTAAATTTTAATTAACCCGTACCATATCATTCCTTAAATTGGTTGTGCCTTGAAGAACACATGTCTAGCACTAGACTGTCTTGAATTTTTTTTTTTCACATTTTAATCATTTTAAGATACTGACCAAAATTGTGTTGATAAATTATGAAAGTTTGACTAGCATTCAACTAGCGTTTTCAGCGCACACCTTACCATATAACAAGCTAAATATAAAAATACTTTAAAAAAAATAGAATTCCTATCTAAGGGAAAGAACCGCAAAAATCACTGCCATTTATCTCAATACTGACGAATTATTATTATTATATGTTATTAATGTTTGCTTTTGTGTGTGTGTGCACGTGTGTGTGCATTGTTAATATAAGTTAATGCAAGTTTAATCATGTTTGTTGTGTTTTCAACTCAAAAGTAATATTTCAATGATTCTTTTTTTCTTACACAGCTGTCATTCCTGTGGACGAAATTTGTTAAATCAACAATTCCTACTAAAGGACAACAAACTGTTTTGTGGCATCAACTGCCGACACTTATCTGGCCCATCCTGTTTCACGGCGTCCATTGCCAGACAGTTTACTCAGTGACCTTCATAACTATTCATCAGAAGATTTTAATTTATTGATTCTTAAAAACTTTTTTTCTTCCACTGTTAGCATCATGGACATTAGTTTTAGATAATACTTTTTTATGATAAATATTTTATAAACGATTTGAAAGCAGCTTATATCTTGACCAAATTATATGGACGTAAATGATACCCATAAGTTATTTTAGAGTTGGCAGGCTAAGACCCGATGTAGATATTGCCATACTGTATTTGTTCTTATTATTGATAAAGAAATGCCATTGCTAAAAAAAAATTGTTTGATTAGTTTAAAGTGGAGACGTTCCTATTGAAGACATACGCGACATTTATGTTGTTTGTAAAATGTTTTACATGTTTCGGATGTATCTTCAGAGTTGAAGATAATTACTTCCTAGTCCAAACCTCCCACAGGACGACGGGGGATGGGAGCGGGCAGGGTTTGAACTCTGGACCATCGATAAATCTGAACGACAGTCCAGCGCGCAAACCGCACGACCAGGCAGCCATCAGTCAACAGTTGTTCCTATAAATTGGAAATTACAATTTTTTGTTACATTACCTATCAGGATAGCTTTCTTAAAAATGTTTTAGGCCTACACAGTATGAGTTTAGGTATAAAGTCTTGTCTTGCTACGAGTTTTATTTTTAACCTTTTTGTATTATGTTGAGAATTTGGCAGCAAAAGGTGTTTTAGTTCTCAATGAAAATTTGAAGCTTTGAAACAAAAATTTAGTTTTGTTTGACAATTTTCGGGCGCTCCTTCAAAAAAAAAATATTACGTCCTAGTCAAACGTCCTGCAGGACGTCATGTTTTAAAAATCTGGCAGGATAGAACTGGGGAACGTAGTGACAGCAGTCCGTAGGGCCGCCCACACGTCTAGGATCTATAGCTGATTCAACTGGGCCAAACAATCATCAGACCAGAAACATTGAACTGTGAACTTTGAACAGATCAATCAGCTGTTACTAAAAATTTATGATAATCAATTTTTCACACTGTTAGCTATGAAACAAACAAAACAGATCAAAACTAGATCACAAAGTGTATTTAGACTTCACTTGGATGTATGCAAGATGAATATATTATCTTTTTTAGTTACGATTATTATTATTTTTAGAATTTTTGTTTAAACATATTGCTTTTCTAACTGCAGAAATATTTTGATTTTTTAAAATTCTGTCAATAACATGTTTAGTATTATCGGTAGTTTCGAGTTTACTTTGAGACATGAGATAGCAGTCTTGTAAATATTTTATTCTTTATACAACTAAGGGTTTTTTTTTTGCTTCATTTCCAAGTTTCACATTTCTTTTTGGCTTATCAAATGTTTTAAAAAAAAAAAAATGAAATAAATTTTGTTTTCTATAAACACTAACCAAGTTGTTTTTAAATGTATGTTTGTATCTGTTTAAGTTTTGCATTTATGGCTGATACAAATAAATAGTGAGCTATTTTGGTGTACAGAATGTTGAAACTGTTGATAAGTTATGAATTTTGAAATCATTTAGCGCAACTATTTAGCGTTGTAAAACAAAATTCTGAGCTCTTTTGCCTGTAGCATTAAGTAGTTTGTATTATTTATAACGCAATTGATTTTTCTGTCGAGCCTCCTTAACATTGTTTTGTTTATCTAATTATATCAAAATCTCTCAAAATATTTCACATTTTACAAAGCTTATCTCGGATCAATTATTTCTTTTACCTGACAACACAAGACTCAATTTAAAAAAGAATGACCAATTATTTAATTAGCGATTGGTAATTAATTAACTTATTTTGTATTGAACAAGGGAAAGACATTGTACTTGAATGATGTGGTGGTATAAGTTGAATAAGCCCCCTTTATACTTTGTAGGCTGCCGCTTAAAAAATTGAAGCTAACAATAGATATCTATAAAAACTACTATTTTCATAAGCGATTTGCTGGCAAAGTGGTTTTTGTGTTGTCTAGGGGTAGGCTTTAACCCTCGAGTTCGAATTCAAGTCTTTGAACTTTTTTTTTTATAAATACCTTTAAAAAATGATCTCTGTAACATTGACCCAGATATCTCCTTTACACATCTGGTCCAGACAAGTGATAGGATCATAGCGCATTGAGAAAGCTAAAAGCATGAAATCGCGCTAAACAAAAACATTTGGTGAAGTATCCACAATCATTAAAATTTATTATTGTTAGTCTTATTATTTTTATGAAATACAATCATACAATACATCAAAAAAGGTCAATCTAGGCATCCATGTTAATCGATGGCTTAAATTTCTTAATTGGTTTTCCTGGCTGACTGAGGCAACCCATTCCATGCTCTAATAGCTGTAAGGAAGAAGCAGTTTTTGTACGAATTTGTCCTAGTCTAGATTTATTACAAATTTAAATACATGACTGATCCAAACTAATAGATACGACTACGCTTTATAAAAGCTTTGTATCTTTAAAAGAAGTATTTTTTAAACATTATTATTTTAAAAGGGTTTTAGGTTTGATTTTTCATTTATTGTTTTTTGATGTTTGAACCATACACTTTTTTATTTATTTATCTATTCACTCGAAATATAAGGGAAGCTACAATAGTAAATGAATAACATCTTTGCTTTTCCACAGTATTGTCCCCTACCTTACAAAACAGAAAAAAAAAAGAACGTCTTGTTGACCATAAATCATACACAAAAATGTTTGAATTGCTTCCCTTAGACACCATCTCTCCCATTACATTCCACAAAAAGTCGTCCCTGCTGTAAAAACAACTGCTGTATTTGTGTTGTGCTAACGTTTGTTCGTCTGTCACGTTGAGCTTAAAATCTAAAAGCATTATTGGGAATCTGGTATTACACCATCACATGTATGCTTAAAATAATCGCAAGGATTTCTTTTGAACTTCTTGACGTCACCTGGGTTTGAATCTCGGTGAGAACTGGGATTTTGAATTTCTGGATTTTTAGGGCGCCCTTGAGTCCAACCAACTCTAATGGGTACCTGACTTTAGTTGGGGAAACTAAAGTCGGTTGGTCGTTGTGCTGCCCACCTAACACCCTGCTTGTTAACCGTTGGCCATAGAAACAGATGACCTTTACACCATCTGACCTATAGATCGCAACGTCTAAAAGGGAAACTTTACTTTTTTTTTTTCTGGACGCCAACCTTTTGGTTAATTTTAAATAAATACGCTCAGGTGGTCTACCTATAGTCCTATACTATATAGTCCGGGGTAGCTGAAGATATTTTATTGCTATCATAAATGTCTCAATTTAATGGACCTCATTCCCCAATTGTAAATAAGCAATTTAGCCACGTGATTCTCTATATCTTCTATACAAATTATGTAATCCATAAAGGCTGTCACGTGATACGTATTTTTCATTGTTTTATCAATATTGTGACGTGGCTAAATGTATTTATTTACGATTGGTGAATGAGGTCCATTATAAGGAAATTGATTAATAGTACTTTCTGTTTTCACGACATAAACAGTCATACTACACAAATACAAGGCGGCATTCTCGACAAAACAGAAAGAATGACGTAACGGAGCTAAAAAAGAAGCCCATTGTGAATAAATAAATGATGCTCTTTTCCTGATTCTGTTTTCAAATTGTACCGAGAATTCATGTTGTCAATCATTACTGTCCTACTTCTATTTTTCTCTAGCACACACGCACATACATAGATTATGGACGTCCTGTGAATAAAGCAACTCTTTTATCATACGACAACATTGCCGCCCACCTTGTGCGTCGGTCCAGAAATTTAAAAATCTGTCAGTAATTGAAGATGCCCCATTTCTGGGGTTGCGTTCTGGAGCTCAAGGTAAAGCGTCATAATGCTTTAAAATTTATTAAATTGCCTCTCTGTTATCTTACCCCCAGGGCTAATACAAGTTTTCTTAGCATGTAAGATACTACTGTAATCTAAACGATTTTATTTATTTAAGAAACTGAAGACATAGCTTTAGTATACATTTCTATCCGATTCGATTTATTTCCAGTGGCGTAGCTAGGAAGTAGCCATCATTTGGGGGCCCGGGGTGGGCTTTTTCCTCTTTGGGGCCACTGCATTTTGTGTAATATTTAAGGCGTAATATTTAATATTTAATGTAAAAAAAACACTCATTTGGGCCCCCCCCTAAAGTGGGGGCCTGGGGTTTTTCAAATTCTCCCCCTCCCTCCCCTACTCTAGCTACGCCTCTGTTAATTTCTCATTTCAAGAAATATTTCTGCCTTAACTTTATATCTCGAGTAATTGTAGACATGCATGAGCTTAAATTGCAAATCAATCTAATTTATTAATCTAACTAAATCACGTGTGAGACCTTGACCTGTACCCCTGACTTGATTTCCGACAATTCTGTACATGCTCAAGCCGTATGTAGGGCTAGGCCCTCTAGGGTGTGATATGAATATTTTTGCTCCATCAATATATCACTGCGTTCTGGCCGGGTTTATATATAATTAGCACTAAACTGAGATCTGGGAAATTTCACAATTCTAAATGTTTTGTATGATTTTTTGGAGACCGAGAGGGTTAAACTGATATGGAATTAAGAAGTATATAGATAGTGAAATAATACATCTTGAACTTCAAACAGGGCCGGCCTTAGCTTGAAAGCCCTAGGCGAAGTGAATTTGGTAGCCCCAAATGAAATAGAAAAATAACAAATCAACAGCTAATAAATAAAAATACGAAATTTATTTCAAACCTAGTGGACTACAACAAAAACTGACCACAAGTTTCGCTATTTCTTCTCTTAAAATATTGTTTGGAGTCCTGTGTGATCCTCAACCATTAGGAGGCCGTAGGCAGATGCCTAATTTGCCCATGCCTAAGGCCGACCAGTTTTAAAACATTATTATAACAAGCGTTTATACGCTAACTCTGGTAAAATGCCCAATTTACAAAGGATTCTTATCTAATCTCTAGAAATATTTAAAAGAATTAAGGAATTACTTTCAACTAATGCAGTTTAGACTATAGACCTACTTAAATAGATATGACTATTGCTCACTCAGACACGTTTTCGTGAGCCCTCAAGAAAAAAAAAAGGGGGGGGGGGCCTAAACAATAGCTTGTGTAACTTATATGCAAATTCTGCACTGGGATGTTTTTCGTCCATCCAAAGAGAATGTCCTAGGTTCGAATCCCGGTGGCTGCTTTGACAGAATAATTATTTGAGGTTTTCGAATGCCTTTGAGTAAACCTAGTTTTAATTATCTTCGTGTGTGTCTGTGTGTGGAGAGTTTAAGAGTTAACCATCATCCTAGGCAATATAAACTTGTAACAATTAGACATTTTATTAGTGATAGTAAATATTAAGCTGAAGCGATGGGAGGACAACACAAAAGAAGGAGGTTCTATTCAAGGCAAAAGAGAGGAATGAAGAAAGGCGGTCCAACAGATAGGTGAAGGTGAACTATTAAGCTGCAAATCTCTGCTCGAGTAGAACAGATCTAGATTTAATACTTTGTAGAAACACTGGATACGAAACTAAACTCAATATATGATTTAAAAAAAAAAAAAGAATACAAGTAATTTACGGAACAGCTTTACTTCCGGCACGTGCCAAGCCCTCGCGTGACACGATCAGCCGACCGCTGTCAACAATCTGAATACGTCTGCTCAGCTTCTCTTGCAACCCACACAGAGTACACCGTCGTATCAATTTTCTTTCGCTTTTTTCTTCTTTAATTGTATTTTTGTATTTTGTCTTATTCTTTTTATTTTTTGTTCTTTGTGGCATTTATATTTAGAGATAGTGTTTGTCGTGATGGTGAGAAGATAATGACCAGCTGCTATTGATTATTGAAGGCCTACTTTGGAGACCGGGTTTTCTGTAGCGTATTAGACTTCACTTCATTGTGTTTCATTTGTTTTTTTTCATACGATTATATTTTTTTTCAAAGCATTTTTAAATGAGCTAATCTTTGTATTTTTTTAATGTTGTGGTTTTAAAAGGAACCATCTCGTAAACAACAAGTGGTTAACACAGAATCAATGGTGGTGTTTTTCTGGGGGATATCTGGCCATTTAATAGTCATTCTGTCATTTTTTAATAATAAAGTAGGGTATATAGGCGGGGCTGAGTCGGACACACAAAATATTCTAACAGTCAGAGACGATAATGATCTGCAAAACACACACACACACACACACACACAAACTTTGTTTTTATTTTCGAACCCTGGTCCCTTTATTTTAAAAAAGTGTAATTAAAACAAGATCAAAGATACTTTATACGTTCAAATGATGAACTAAACTTAACATTCTCTTTTTATTTGTTATTGAAAAATAGAGAGAGAAAAACCCACGACATTCGCGTTAGTGGCTCGACGCTCTATCAACTTCGCGCTCCAGCCATATACTACTAGCGACAAGATTCTGGCTTGAAATAGATGACTCCATTTTTACCCTGTAGCTTTCATAGTGTAATCACCATCTATCCACCTTTTGTACTAATGTCTGTGAAATGTTTGACATGTTTCGGATGTTCCTTCAGAGTTGAAGATAATCTTCTTCTATTCCAAACCTCTAGCAGGACGACGGGGGATGGCAGCGGCAGGTTATGCAAAAAAAAAGTTTTAAAAAAAGGGAGAGAGAAAAAAAAATTTCAAAATAGTAACAAAATTGTCTTCGTGTTTCTAGCAGTAATGAGAGTTGTATCCCCTTCCATGAATACAATGAACAATCCAGTACTCATGTTTCATCATTCTTCCCCTTTCGCTAAAACTTTCCTCAAGCTGCTTACACACTGTCAGGCAAAGCTGCTACGTTTAGCAATGCACTAGATCCAAAGGGGGAAAATATGCAGCTCGCAGCTGGGTTTGTGTAGTCATGTGAAACACTGCACTAATCCTTAATCTTCGTCATCGAAGACGTTAACATTATTATAACTACACAAGAGCAAAATATTTTTGTTGTTGTCAAGACCAACTCTTAAAGATGTTCAT
This sequence comes from Biomphalaria sudanica, assembly GCA_036873155.1. Taxonomy (NCBI): domain Eukaryota; kingdom Metazoa; phylum Mollusca; class Gastropoda; family Planorbidae; genus Biomphalaria; species Biomphalaria sudanica. The sequence goes on along the minus strand of JAZGLO010004096.1, from coordinate 302,734 downwards.
CAAATGATAAACCAAGACGAAGAAAACTTTACCGTGACACCAACTGGAAGAGTTTCTGTGCAGTGCCTTATCATTCAACCAAGTTTGTTGCAATGCCTAATTTTTAACTGACCACAATTTGAAAAAAAAACTTAGTTTAAACAAAGCGAGTAGAACAACAGATCAAACCCTATATTCATACCCAACGACCAACCCAACGACCAACCCAACGACCAACCGCCGTTACTTCTCATTCGAATAGGATGGACTCTCAACATCCCAAGGCTCAAAATCACATTTTTCACCAGGATTCGAGCCTGGTATCCTCGGTTCATAAGCCTATCACTTTACCTTTCGGACACCACGTACAATTATCATTAATAAGATCTGTTTATTTTGAGGTAAAGTGACATAAGCCACTTGGCTACTTCAGCGCTTAAAGGCAGCACGGAAACCTTCCAGATACTCTCTCCTCAACCCCCTAGACCCAAACGAGCCCACAAATGTGATTGGACCATAGCACTTTGACTATGCATACAAAAGCAATGAAAAACAAGCAAAATATTTTTTAAAGACTAAAAAAAAAAGCTTATATAATGAAAGAATCGCACAATTGATGTTAAATAGCTCAATACTGCGATATTTATATCCCTTTTCTATATAAAAGAAAATTAATGAAATTTCACTAATTAATAAATGAATTGGTAAATGTTTTGATTGATTCATGTGTGTCACCGACAAAGAATAATTGGGCAAAGTTTTGATTGATTCATGTGTGTCACCGACAAAGAATAATTGGGCAAAGTTTCAACTTGATCAGAGAAGTGGAAGAAATAACGTGTACAAGACAGACACAGACAGACAGACACAGACAGACACAGACAGGGTGAGTACAAAGCATGCAGAAACTGTCTGATCTCCCTGTTACATCTTTGCTTCGGTAAGCCTACATGTGACAACTATTGCGATAGGGCTCACTGTGTCTGTGTGCGTGTTTTAGTGTGTTTCTCTGCTGATCTGGATGACTGGCAAGTAGTATACTGAGAAAGCAGCTCTAACTGAGCTCTCCTTACAGTTTGCACTTCTCTAGGGATTCTTGGGGGCCAGCATCCTGCTCGAGATGCTCGATGAAACATGCTGCTTTTAAGGACAAGGTTGGTATCGTCTGGTGACACTCCAAAAGGCATAGTTAGCTTATCTCGATTTTCAACTAACAGGAAATGTGAGTGTGTGTATTTATATATATATATATATATATATATATATATATATATATATATATATATATATATATTATATATATATATATGTGTGTGTGTGTGTGTGTGTTGACTTATTCTGATGTGTCCGGTTTCGATGCACACACACACACACACACACAAAATGCAATAAACGTATCGGAATAGTTTGTATAACAAACATCTTTTTTTTTGGATGTTTCGGTGAGCGACTGATTATACGTTTATTCTATTGGCATGTGACTGATTATGAGTTTATTCTACTGGCATGTGACTGATTATAAGTTTATTCTACTGGCATGTGACTGATTATATGTTTATTCTACTGGCATGTGACTGATTATATGTTTATTCTATTGGCATGTGACTGATTATAAGTTTATTCTACTGGCATGTGACTGATTATATGTTTATTCTACTGGCATGTGACTGATTATATGTTTACTCTACTGGAACGTGACTGATTATATGTTTATTCTACTGGCATGTGACTGATTATATGTTTATTCTACTGGCATGTGACTGATTATACGTTTATTCTACTGGCATGTGACTGATTATATGTTTATTCTACTGGCATGTGACTGATTATACGTTTATTCTACTGGCATGTGACTGATTATATGTTTATTCTATTGGCATGTGACTGATTATAAGTTTATTCTACTGGCATGTGACTGACTATACTTTTATTCTACTGGCATGTGACTGATTATATGTTTATTCTACTGGCATGTGACTGATTATATGTTTACTCTACTGGCATGTGACTGATTATAAGTTTATTCTACTGGCATGTGACTGATTATATGTTTATTCTATTGGCATGTGACTGATTATAAGTTTATTCTACTGGCATGTGACTGATTATATGTTTATTCTACTGGCATGTGACTGATTATATGTTTACTCTACTGGTATGTGACTGATTATATGTTTATTCTACTGGCATGTGACTGATTATATGTTTATTCTACTGGAATGTGACTGATTATACGTTTATTCTACTGGCATGTGACTGATTATATGTTTATTCTATTGGCATGTGACTGATTATAAGTTTATTCTACTGGCATGTGACTGATTATACTTTTATTCTACTGGCATGTGACTGATTATATGTTTATTCTACTGGCATGTGACTGATTATATGTTTACTCTACTGGTATGTGACTGATTATATGTTTATTCTACTGGCATGTGACTGATTATATGTTTATTCTACTGGCATGTGACTGATTATACGTTTATTCTACTGGCATGTGACTGATTATATGTTTATTCTATTGGCATGTGACTGATTATAAGTTTATTCTACTGGCATGTGACTGATTATAAGTTTATTCTACTGGCATGTGACTGATAATATGTTTATTCTACTGGCATGTGACTGATTATATGTTTACTCTACTGGTATGTGACTGATTATATGTTTATTCTACTGGCATGTGACTGATTATATGTTTATTCTACTGGCATGTGACTGATTATACGTTTATTCTACTGGCATGTGACTGATTATATGTTTATTCTACTGGTATGTGACTGATTATACGTTTATTCTACTGGCATGTGACTGATTATATGTTTATTCTATTGGCATGTGACTGATTATAAGTTTATTCTACTGGCATGTGACTGACTATACGTTTATTCTACTGGCATGTGACTGATTATATGTTTATTCTACTGGCATGTGACTGATTATATGTTTACTCTACTGGTATGTGACTGATTATATGTTTATTCTACTGGCATGTGACTGATTATATGTTTATTCTACTGGCATGTGACTGATTATACGTTTATTCTACTGGCATGTGACTGATTATAAGTTTATTCTACTGGCATGTGACTGATTTTATGTTTATTCTACTGGCATGTGACTGATTATATGTTTACTCTACTGGTATGTGACTGATTATATGTTTATTCTACTGGCATGTGACTGATTATATGTTTATTCTACTGGCATGTGACTGATTATATGTTTATTCTACTGGCATGTGACTGAGTATATGTTTATTCTACTGGCATGTGACTGATTATATGGTTATTCTACTGGCATGTGACTGATTATCTGTTTATTTTACTGGTATGTGACTGATTATGTTTATTTGTGGTTGGAATGACACATTTGAAAATGGACAAATGAAAAATCAGGTTCCCATATTCGCGAGCATGCTATTCTGCCTCAACGTGGCGCTCGTGTGGAAACGACCATTAGAGGAAGTGGTTAGGCTTAATGAATAGCAAAACAAAACTTCCGTGAGGGTGTCCACGGGTAGGCGAGTGTTTACCCATTGCACGGAGCGGAGTTGAAAGAGAGCCCTCATGGTCCTGTCAATAATCTATGGGCCGTTCCTTAAGGGACCGTTTCACACATGGCGAGTCCTCCACGGTTAGCTTGGTACAACATAGGAAAATGGCGGAGGTCCCCGGTGCACTCGGCCTTCGGCCATGTCTAGCCCATGCGCCCGGGGTGCCGGATGCATCGGAAATAGCAATGCTTTACATGGGCATTGACTTGGGTCTCTTCCAGACAGAACGGTGGTTCACGCGGTATTTTTTTTTCCTGTTTGACGCTCAAACGGTTTTTTTTTTTCAAACTTAGAGCTCGAAGAGCCTTCGGCTCAGCTCTTAGACGATCAAACGGTTCCCATATAAAAATTCTCGGCTGACCTGACCCTGAGATAAATCCTTCTCAGTGCCCATATAGGGTTTTGTAGTGTCTGGTGTTAAGTTCAACTTTAATAGGACTTCATCGTGGGTTCCAGTCTGCTACTCTTTTCTTCTGGCACTCAAGTTCAATGTTTCTTTCGTTCTCCAGCGCCAGCATCTAGAAAAAGTCTAACTCGATCTTCTTGGAGTACGAACTAAAGCCAGTGACTGACATGTCCTTAGGGTTTAGGGTCAGAGTCCAACTAATCGAATTCAGCAAACAATCATTCAAACCTTCGTTGTTTGGTGTTATTTTTCTGACCGCTTGTTACATTTGGTTTTGTTTTCTTTTTTCTTTTGTCCGATGGAAATAATTAATTATATAGCCAACTTATTATTTCATCATTTAAAACGAATGATTAATTATTTGTAAAACTCAATTCAATTCAATTTTATCTCTGTCAGGTCTCCACTATTCCTGTAAAAAAACATTAACTCTTCTGAACTTGTATATTGTTTTCCTACTAAAAACAACTCCTAAAAATATCTTCAGGCGCTGTTGACCACCAAGACCTATATACACAGTGTTCCAGACACACAGAGACAGCCCTTTATTGATATATTCTATTACCATCTGCTGAAGGTTTTCTTCTATTTTTAGCTAAGATGTCAAACTTCTGGTTTTGATTTTTTCCTTTGTGGTTTTCTATTTCATTTGCTCGTGACCTTAATTCTATTTCGTCAGATTTGTCAAGACAAAGAAATAAAAGCTTCTAGTTTTACACATGTTTCAGTTTTAAGGTTTACATTAATTATTGTATTTAAAAAAATCGTTTATAATAGCTACTGAAAATCTGGGTCACCTTTTTATTTATATCTGCTTTGAGACTTATAGGAGTTAGCGTGTTACTTAGTGTTTCAGCAAACTCTTGATGCGTAGCGTAGCACTAAACTCTTGATACGCAGCGTAGCACTAAACTGGTGATTTTTAACGTAGCACTTAATCAACTGTGATTAGTAGCATAGTACTAAACTGTTGATACGTAGCTAAGCACTAGATGTTGATACGTAGCGCAGCTCTAAATTGTTGATACAAACTGTTGATACGTAGCGTAGAAACCAATAGCGCCTTGGTCATGTTTGAGATAAAAGCGACGTGTACGTTCCATTAGGTTTTTGAATTCTTACTTTTTTTAAAAGTAAATAATACATATTGTATGCTCATATTTATAATCCATTTTTAAAATTAAGAAAAAAAGGAAATTCGTGTTATTCACTGTCATATATAATATATCCTATAAAATCAAATCTCCTAATTGTCTTTAAAGTAAAATTTCCCTTTCAGACCTTGCGATCTATGGGACAGATGATGTTAAGGTCACCTGTTCCTTATTGGCCAACCGTTAACAAGCAGGGTGTCATGTGGCCAGCACAACGACCAACCGTCGTTACTTTCCCCAACTAAATTAAGTCAGGTACCCATTAGAGTTGGGTGGACTCAGGGGCGCCCCAAAAATCCCGAAATCCAATATCCCAGTCTTCTCCGAGATTTGAACCCAGGATCCCAGGTTCGGAAGACACTAGCAACCGATTTGTCTTTATAGTGCTTAAACTATATTCATTCGGGCATCGGATAGTTGTTTTTTTAAATGAAAGTATACTCTTTATCTATGCCCATGACTGTAAACTATTTTTGTACAATGTTCTTCAAAAGCTGTACCGGTATTGGAATTGGGCAATGTCCGAAATGTACGGTTATGATCGACCCGCAGGAGCAGCCTAAAACAAACCTTCTATATGGAGCAGTCAGTTTAATGCCATCAGAAAAAAAGGCACTTTTGTAAAAAGCAGAAAAAAATGGATAAATGGTTTTTATATTTGAAAAGACCATTTTCCGCTTTGTCAAAAATGGATGTTTTTGCCGGTGGTCAATTTTCCATTGCCCATTTTTCCTGTGGCCAATTTTCCAGTGCTCTTTTCCCTATATTCTTTCTACACACAAACTCTCGTGGTGGGATCATGATTTATACGTACTTCTGAGGTTCTTTCAGAGTTGATGTATATCTACATACTAGTCCAAACCTCCCGCAGGACGACGGGAAGTGGCAGCAGGCAGAAAAATGAACCCTGGACCTTAGATTCAACTCCACGACAGTTCAGTACCCCACAACCATGCAGCCATCCTAAGTTTGTTTGTGACTGTTTTTAAAATTTAACTTAAACCATTTACTTATAATTACATCTGTTGCCACGGTAACAGTTTCAGCATTAATTTTTTTAAACAGCTTTTCTTACTCCCTCGTACGTGTGTTACATTAATAAATCATATTAAAGACTCATCCTGCTGGATAAATGTGAACCTATTCTATTTATAGATTAAACGCATTGGCTAGGCTTCTCCTGTTTTAGAAACGTAAATTAATAGGTCATGCTATTTTGGGCTAGATTTGTGTGAAATCAATCCATTCGTTTGCTCATTTATTTGGATCTAGATCTAGGTTTTACTTCTATCTTAGAAGTCTGTCAGGCATAAGATATATATCTGCGTTAATAGTGTAAACATTTTTAAACAATGTCATTTTTATAAACACTCGTTACACATAGGCTATGCTTCCATTTATTTTATCACAATGTCAATGATAGGAAACATTTATCACTTCAACCACTGAATTTTAGATTAGAGAGAGAGGGAGAAATATATATATCATGGGCGTAGCCAGGGGGGGTGGTTTGGGGGTTTTACTGGCCCCACACGGGTTTCACAAGGGGATTTTCTTGGCCCCCTGACTGAGCCCAGACTCAGCCCTAAGGGCGCAAGTTTGGACCAACATTCATCCACCGAATGGGGCCCATGTGGTTAGTATGGACTGGCCCAGTTGGGGCCCTTACCGGGCCCAAAATCTTTTCTATCAGGGCCTTCCATTCCTCTTCTCGTGAGTGCCACATTTTCCCGATTTATAATTTTTTTGGCGGCCTCCCATAGGGGAATAGCGGTTTTGTTGTTGTCTGTCCGTCCGTCCATTGAGATCTCAAAGACTAGAAAAGATCTCGGAAATCAGATAGCATGTTACTTTAGATCTTTCTAATGCAACGGCTACTTTTTTTTTCTGAAAGTAATTTTTTTAAAAAAATGAACTATGCAAGCAGTTTTTTGCATAAAATACACCATTTTTACAACTATTCACTATTAATAGTAAACTACACTGGAGACTGTTCAGTAAAGGCAACATGTACTTAATATGTACTTAAAATATTTTTAAACACAATTATGCAAACGATATTGATATTTTTTCAAAGAAATATTTAATTAAAACTTTTGTTTTACTAAATTAGGTATTATCTGTCATATATGATCGATCTATTTTTGTTTAATGTTTACTTTTATTTAAGAAACAAAGATACTATTTTGTATGCATATAAGTCAAATATAATTCAAACAACATTTAATAACCAGTGATTCAAATTATACACGTGAAATGCATTTTACAAACTTACATATATATAGAAAATTCGAAAAAAATACATATATATATATATAACCAAGACATTTAACCAAAGCCCTTGCAGACATTGGCCCTTTTCAAAACCATTAGATCAATTAGATAATCATCAATAACATCTGTTCATATTAAACTATACCTTCATAGCTATCTATTCATTGAATACATATGAATAAAAACAATGCAATGATAATTATTTAAATATTCGTATCCTGTTTTATCCTTTAGTCAAACTAACAAAAGTACGTCTCTTATTTTTGGGGACTCGATTGTAAGTTTGTGTTTCTGTATGTATAACCTTGGTTTTTTTTTTGTTTTTTGTTTTTTGTGTAGAAACAAAATTGTAATTGTCCATGATGTCGCCAAAAAAAAATCATTCCCTAGGGATATATTTTACATTAGAAACTGAAATATCTTAATGGTCAAGGCGCTATAGAAAAAGAGGCCCATTTTACAGGCATCTTTTTTTCCGCCTTGCAAAAAATTGCCCATTTTAATAGTGCCCAATTTACGGTTGGCCATCACAGTTACCTTTCATTCTAAATATGTAAAAGAAGTGTGTTATTCCCTCTGTGACATCATTTTTTTTTTTAAATTTCAACTGACATAAATGTGTAGGTCAACACTACACGAGACCGTAATTTACCGTATTTTGTGCGCATTTTCTTTTCTTTTTTTTTTTGGTTTTAAAATTTTGGAAACTATAAAATAAAATGACCAAAGCAATGTTGATACTTGTGAGATAACTATAAGAAGGTGTATTCATTTGTTAAACTACGGATTCTAGTTATGCATGTTTATTTTAAATTATATGGATGCCTGTTTCCCCTGTCAGATTTGAATCTTTACTGCCACTAGGAATGATATACGAACTCGTAATAGTATATGTAATAATACATGCGCCCTTTTTAAAGCGTTTTTATGAATATTTTACTAGACATGTATTTTGCATTCACGATCGAATACGCTTTCTTCAAAGAGGGACTTTTTTTTTTATTGTATAGTGTTTAGTATAGTTTAGTATTGTATAGTGGTTAGTAATTTAATCATAGGTCACTGTTTTCTTAACATGTTTCTTAATGTTTATTGTAGTCTCCCTTATGTTTTAACAATCTTTTATTTTATTTTGTGCTGCAGTTCATCCAACACTTTGCTAGACAGATTATTCTTTGGTTTCGTTAGTGTCTTTCTGGCGATGTTTTCCTACCGTGACGGATTTTAAACTAAATTTATTTATTGCATCTTTCCAACGGACTCAAACATGGCCCCAAGGTGTGGAGCAGGGCGCTTGTTAGTGTCAAGCTTTTCATCGCCACTCTGCCCCTCTCCTCCCCCAGCGCCAGTTCTGACGGCATGCCATGAGTGACGCCGTTGGTTGCGTCACAGCTTTCTAGTTTACAGCCTAGGACAAACGAAACAAAACCGGGGGTAAAAAGTTTGAAGAGAGGGTTTTTCACTGGCCCCTGGGGGGGGAATTCAATTTTAGGTGTGGATTGGTTTAAAAGGGCGCTTTTTAAACTGACCAACCAACCGTTGACTTCTTTCTTCCCAGTTGTTATCTTTCTCCCTGACCCAGATAGCCTTCCCCCCCCCTGACATTCCGCGTCTCTTTCCTTCTCAACCCCCCTCCGCCCCTAACTTTTACTCTGCTGTTGACCAATCCCCAAGAGAAGTAATCGGTCAGCTTGACCTGAGCCTTTTTTTTTTTTCATTTCCTCCCACTCCCACTCACCCTTCCTGCTCCACCATACCACCATGACCACTCTAGCTCTCTATCCACACATCCATCTCTCTTACTGTGTCCGTCACTCGGACATTCCGTTCTCCATCTGCAAGCTATTAGAAAAGAGGAAAAGATTCAAATGCAAGGTGTAGCCTAAATGGAAAGCAGTGGAGAGGGGCGCGCAAAGGTGGTGCTGGAGGAGTTTTTGTGGGTAGGCAAGGGAGGTACTTCATTCCCATTCTTCTTCTGCCCCTCACACACACACACCCGATTTACCACCAACGTCGGCACTGCACATCAGCAACCAAACATGCTGCTTAAAGATGAAAGAAAATTTGGCACCAATTACACAGGGAAGTGAATGAGTCAGCTACTAACATCCAAAATTTTAAAATCATAATCATTTTCAGAACAGTTTATTTCCCTGCGTTTTAGTAACTCAACCTAGCCAACTGGAACGCAAATGATCCTCAAATTTTATAAACCTAATTTTCTTCTTCAAATATATATCACAGATAAAAATACAAAAAATCCAATACATTTCAAAACTAAAAATCACTCCAATTAATGTATCTCACTAATGTTAACTATTGTATTGCGAAATAAAGAAAAAAATAACATCACACAGCTGCGCTTTCGTGCCATGTAAGTTGGATTAGCAATACTTGTAGGTCCTAGTAGATTAACTAGGTAAAACATACATTTAAATAAATTTTTAAAAAGATTATATATAAGGTATATATAATACACAGCACTGTATATATCATAATATACATCTGGTTATTTATTTATTTATTAGATACTGTTTCAAATAGGTATAAATAACAATTATAATTAAATAGTTTTGGTGGGTATTGTCAAAGCTTGCGATTATATTCACAAACGGTACATATTTTTAAAAGTTCTTTTTTTTGAGGCCCTGAATGCATATGTCAGATAGACAAATCAGAGGGACAAGTCAGATGTTAGTTTTAAATTTTTAAAAGATATTTTTTTTAAAATTATCTACTCTACTTATGTAGAGATCTTGTTGGCTTACAGAAAGGTCACCAAAGACGAATAAATTTCGCTATCTGGAAATTTAGGCACCGGATATTTAGGCACCGGATATTTAGGCACCCGGATAATTAGGCATCCGGAAATTTAGGCACCGGATAATTAGGCACTTTTTGACAAGTCGGAAAATTAGGCACCGGATAATTAGGCACTTTTTAATTAGCGACCTTAATTTTGAAAATAGTTTTAAAGTGTTAACGTATATGTTATCCTTAGGCTATGGGCTATCGGTAACGTTATCAAAAAAATAGCAACTAGAACGATTCTTACTGAATGTTCATGATATAAAAGAGAAGCTGACAAAAACGAGGAAAAAATGACAATCTTGAGAATGTTTGGAAAAAATGACTCCAGATTAATAGTCATTATAAAATATAGACCTTACAGGATTCAGGGAAAGGGAGGTAGAGTTGATTCTCCTCTCATTGCTTCCTGACATTAGCCCTTCCTCCTCTACGCACTCCCACTAAAAGGAGAGGATTTGTCGCTGGTAGATGTTGAACTAGGTCGTGAAAATGACGTAATGAGTCTCAAGGCTACACACTGGAGTACAGTGCAGGGTACAGCATTGTACATTACTGCTAAAATGGAAGTCTGGGGAAAATTCTTATAGTGGGAATGGGAATGAGCAGGAGGGAATTGCGCGCGTTACTTATAGGAATTAAATATGATGATAAACTAAAACTTCAAATGTGGTCATGAACTTTTATTGAATGTATATGTACATTTATGTAATATAATATTTATATACATTGCAATGGAAATCGCAAAACGGCTAGAAATTACGATAAAATATAATAATGCTTTGAAATGTAAAAAAAAGTTTATGGAAAAGACAGATGAGTTAAACATTTAAATACCCTTTTTTTTGGAATATTGATCTTTTATTAATACTTATTCTGCTTATAGAAGATTGTTGATGTTCCAATTTAACCCCGCCTTCTTTATCATAAACCAAACATATTTTCTACAATTTTCGAGAAGGTATAATTCCCCCATTCCTTTTGTGTTCAGTTCCAGAGACAATTTATTGTCTTCAGAATGAAAAAAAAACGAAAAAAAAGGTTTCATACACACACACACACACACATATATGATTTAAAAAACAACAAAAAAACAAAACGTTTCCCTTTCAACACTGCATTATGAAATTTAGCTATCTGCATTTCCCTTATATATTATTATTATTTTTTATTACTGTAATTATTATTATGATGGTTTTAACAGAAATGAGTCTACCCAAGTTTTTGGAAGGCCTCTAAAATATAATCCCCAGACTTCCATTGTAACACCTTTGTGTTTCCATACCCTTTAGTCCAGTGTGTAGCCTTTAGATTCACTACGTAACTTTACGACCTAGTTTACATCTACCTGCGAGAAATCCCGACATAATAAAAATATTTTATAATACTTTTTAATTCTAAGTATTTACATTGGTAACTAAATATTTACACAATTTGCATAATCATCAATTTAAAAAACTCACCAGTCAACCTTAGGGGTTGGTGATGGACGGAAGCAATGAGCGGAGAATCATCTCTACCTCCCCTCCCCTCCCCTGAATCCTGTGATGTCTATATTATATAATGACTCTTTTTTCCACACATTCTCATGATTGTCATTTTTCCCATTTTGTCAGCTTTTCTTTAGTTAGAATCGTTATAGTTGCTATTTATTATAATGTCACCGATAGCCCATAGCCTAAGGATAAAATATACGTTAACATTTTTTTTTCAAAACAAAGATCGCTTATTAAAGAGTACCTAATTTTCCGGTGCCTAATTATCCGCCTTGTCAAAAAGTGCCTAATTATCCGGTGCCTAAATTTCCGGGTGCCTAAATATCCGGGTGCCTAAATATCCGGTGCCTAAATATCCGTAAATACGCGGTGCCTAAATTTCCTAAATTCATAAGTTTCAAATCTTGAATGTGAATGTCTTGCTTAGCTATACATCTTTGTGGCTGTAGCTTGAAGATTAGATGATAAGTGGAGATCATTTTAACACTTTTCTACACCTGAGATTCTGAGATTCTATATTTGAATGGCAAGTTGAAAGAAATCATTTAAATCTTAACTTTAAAAACATGTTTATTTTGCAGTATTTCTGGTCTTGTGTTTCCTTTGTTGTAAAAATCCTTATCAAGCCAAAGAGTGAAACTTAGTGTGTGTGTGTGTGTGTTTGAGGAGGAGAGAGTTTGATACAAAGTTTGTCCCGTAAATCCTTTCAAGGGTTGACTAACGTGTTAAAACTGGTATCTTGCCAGTGTTACGGGATCCCAGATTGAAGGCTGTCTCACACAACCATGCCCGACACAAGCGTCCAAAGTCATTGTTGACATGTTGAAAGTTTACAAACCAATGCACACATTTTTATTTTGTTCTTTCCCACTTTGTGGTCAGCAGATGACCACTTTGTTGAAAAGCGTGACATTGGTCATTTTCACGCCTGCGTAGTCCGAGAGTTGTAGTCATTCACTCTTTGTTCTTGACTGACGTGACCAAAACCAAAGCGTTAGCAAGTAAATAACAGACAGGGGTTTGAGAAAGAAAATTGTGTCTCAAAGGGAAAGATTGATCGTTAAATGAATACTTTTGTGTATAGTTCAACGCAGTCGGTCTTATCTATTTATAACCAACAGCTCGAAAAAGAGGAACAATTCATCAAGCAGCTGGACTGTGATGCTCAATTAGTCTTTACAGAACAAACGAATTATCCAAAAGTATGCAAGAGTGTCAGTTTCATATATATATATCCCTTGACTTTAGTCGTTGGGGTGCTGTCACAGTTCGCGTAACCAAATCTCTACATTTTTCCCTGTCAGCAACTATTCTTATAGGGCCATCTATAGAAGATACGGTATATGTCACGTACACAGTATCTATTTTTAGCTCGTCAATTAGCTCGGGTTTTTTCCCACGTGGAGATATGTTAATTAGTGTAACTTGGGCTGCATTTATTGGTTGCAATGAGCTGCGTTGGATGGGACATAGCTGGAGCCCGGGAAGATTCTAGTTTTTTTAGTCAGTCATTGTATGGAACTTGGAAGTGGAAACATCTACTAATGTCTTGTATTAGAACTCAATTATATTACTGTGTAGATCTATCATTTTATTCAAGTACGTTTAACCATTGTAATTATTTGTGAATAGCTTTTTCAAGTTCTGAATTAAAGTAATTGTTTTAGACTAAGAGAAGTTTCTTCATTGAATATAATAACATACTTAGATCGACTTAGCGAATGACAACTTCTAGATGATCAACTGTACAGTAACTTGTTAATGTTTAAAGACATTATACATATTTCTTATGAACCATGATCAAAAATGTGATTACATAATACAACTTACTATGTAACTACAAATATCTTGTAGCATCTCAACCATTTTTTAATTTTTTGGATATGTACACATTTTCACATTAGTACCAACCAAATGAGTTATAATGTCATAATTATTTTTCATGTATTAATTTATACGCATTTCTATTACCATACAAATGCTTAAGAAAGCGGGGGGTAATATGTCACGTACACAGTATCTATTTTTAGCTCGTCAATTAGCTCGGGTTTTTTCCCACGTGGAGATATGTTAATAAGTGTAACTTGGGCTGCATTTATTGGTTGCAATGAGCTGCGTTGGACGGGACATAGCTGGAGCCCGGGAAGATTCTAGTTTTTTTAGTCAGTCATTGTATGGAACTTGGAAGTGGAAACATCTACTAATGTCTTGTATTAGAACTCAATTATATTACTGTGTAGATCTATCATTTTATTCAAGTACGTTTAACCATTGTAATTATTTGTGAATAGCTTTTTCAAGTTCTGAATTAAAGTAATTGTTTTAGACGAAGAGAAGTTTCTTCATTGAATATAATAACATACTTAGATCGACTTAGCGAATGACAACTTCTAGATGATCAACTGGCAACATTTTGAATGATCGTATTATCTACTAGATCTAGCTACTTCTATACGATCATCCTATTAAAAGAAGATTTCAAGATCCTCGGCAATCACGATCATCGTTAGTGTGATACAGGTCAAGATAATCTTCAACGTGACATCTATCATTGCATCTTCATAGATCTTGACATCTGACATCTATATTAATTGATGATTGTGATAGTATACATGTACTTTAGAAAATTCTTATTATTTTAAAAATTAATGTTGTTACCGCCTTGTCAAAATAGCCCATTTTCCGGGTAGACACATTCGGTGCCCAATTTACTGGTGGTCTAATTTCCATCCTCTACCAAAAGTAGTCCAGTGCCGTGGACGTGATGAAAAACAAATCTTGACCATGGGTGATTACACCTGTTTGACACTCTGTCACATGGTGCTTAAATGTGCCAGCTTTAGTAATTATGCGCTGAAAAGTTTTGGTATCAATAAGCGGTCAAACAAATCGAATAGGATACTTTTTCAAATTAAAAATAGTTGTTTTTTTCAGGTTTTGATTCGAAGTAACAATTGAAGAAACTCTAAAAGAAGATCTAGAAGATCGAAACACGGAGATAAAGTGAAAGTCCAAGTGATAAAACATTCTGCCAAACGATCTGTTTTTCTCTAGATATAGATCTTCTAGAATACCTAGAAAACCAAGATAGGGATAGAGGGATGTGTGAGAAGTAATACGAGTTTTGGGGAAGGATGGGTGAAATAGAACAATGTCTTACAGATCAAATTAGGGAAAGTGTACGCGTTTAGTCTTTCAGTTTGTTACATGACATTTTCATTAATATAAACTGATACGTTTTACAATACCTGTCCTCAAAAGGAAACATACTGCTTTATTGGCGTAACAATAAAATAGAAAGAAGTTGAAAAATTAAAAATTGTGTGGTTTTTCTTTTTAGTTCAAGTCTATTTTATATATCTTATGTCTGTTTCTTTTTTAGTTCAAGTCTATTTTATATATCTTATGTCTGTTTCTTCTTCCATTGCTTTTTTTTTATCAACAAATATTGTTTTTTTTTTGTTTTTGTTGTTTTGTTGAACATTTCATGGTTTAACAATCAATATGATATTCATCTATTGTACTTTAAATTATGACCTTTATTTTTTAATATATTTTTTTTAGATATTGCCATGCGGTATTATAAGAGGGTTTGTTATTCATTGCAATTTTCCCACTAAATTCGTCGGCGTCATATTTTCCGTTTCAGTTTTTCCAATGTTTTAATTACCCCCCTCCTCCCGATACGATGTCTGAGGAAAAAATACCACCGGAAAGGCCTAGAAACCTACCAAGATATATTGTATTATTTGCTGCCGATTTTTTATTTAAATAATAAGACAATTTAATTAGTGTATAGCGCCGGAATAGAATACGTTTTTCCAGATTTTCTCCCCTTGATCTTGGCAAAATAGTGTGTCGACATCCTGTAAGGAGATCTTAGCGTTTTGTCCTCAAACCAGCGTGTTACAAATGGATCTAGATCTACCCGGAAGCATGCGTATATATAAAAAATAATGTGGTCTCGAGCATAAAAAAATTTCAAATGTAATTTCTTCATTACTTTATTTTTACATTCTTTATATGTATACATTACAGACAGTCCCTTCTAATGGTGTCTACGTACTTATGTCGTTTGTGTAAATAATTGATATCACCTTTACTCAATCATTACTGATCCCTTTGCCATGCTCTAATAACATTAGGAAATGAAAAGTGCGTAAATGAATTTGTTTTAGCAGATGGAATAAGAAATGTGCTTATATATTTAGGCATTCCTCGGTATTTTATTACCGGTACTTTTTTTTATTAAGGCGAGGTTACATTGCAAACATTTTGATACATAAGTGATATTTTGCTTTTGAAACCTATACCCTAGACTAATAACTCGTGGCTGTCGTGGCGTCATCTCTGCAAATTATATCTTGGATCTCCACCACCAATAATTTCAATATATATATATATATGTGTATACCGATTAAAAAATTTTGACGCTGGAAATTTAGGCACCGACATTAAGTCGCCCGGTAATTTAGGCATCATCAATAACTGACAGCAAAGGATAAAATATACGTTAATTTGTTTAAATTACCTTCAAAATTAAGGTTGCTATTAAAGATTGCCTAATTTTCCGGTGCCTAATTTTCCAGTGCCTAATTATCCTCCTTGTCAATAAGTGCCCCCAATTTACCGGTGCGTACCAGGTGCCTAAATTTCCGGGTGCCCAAATTACAGATGCCTAAATTTTCAGTGCCTGAATTTCCAGATACCAGGACTACTCGGTGACTTGATGTATAGAGGCAGATCTACAACAGACAACAGCTAATACATTACTAGCAGAGTAACGAAAAACGCAAAACAGATCTGAATGAATGTGTTGAAGCAGGTGAGGTCCGTCCATCAGTGTCTGGAAATTTAGGCACCGGATATTTAGGCACCCGGAAAATTAGGCACCCGAAAAATTAGGCACTTTTGGACAAGGCAGAAAATTAGGCACCTGAAAATGAGGCACTCTTTAATAACAACCTTAATTTTGAACATAATTAAAAAGTTTTAAGTATATTTTATCCTTAAACTATGGGATATTGGGATCCAGTCCATCGGCTGTAGTTCCACTGGGATGGATTTATGTGTATATGCCTTAAGCCAGTAGAGTATAGATCTATTTCAATTACTGCAATGGAATGTGCAAACATTTAAGTTTCAAGCCCATTATGGTACAGAGTTAATTATAGAATAAACAAAATGAAGACATGTTTAGAAACTAGTTCATTAAACAAAGGGAAATGAAAGGGAACAAATATTGGTGAAACGACGTATCATGAACTAATGGGTCGGAGTCTTTCGACCCCCATTCTTTTCCCCGATATGACGTCTTTTTGCGTAATACTATAATACCAACGTGTAGCTAAAGGGTTAATAGTTAGGCAATAAGTCACGAAACAATGCAATCTTCAAAGTCAGCCAATTGACCTTCATACGACTTATCCAAACTAGACATTTACTTCTCTCCACTACACCCCCCCCCCCATTTCCCAGGGACTCTTGACCAACAATCGCCCTTATCCAAGTGGTCGGGTAACTCGGCCTTTTATTAAACCCGCGGCTCGGCGCTCTTGAATAAGGTGAATAAACACGACTGACCACCGCTTACGTCAAGCCCTTGTTATCGAAACACTCTGTTTTGTCCACCGGGTGGTCAAAGCAAACGTCACGTGGGTATCGTCGGGTATCTATAAAAGTGAAAGCAAAGAATACGTGTGGGTCTGGAGGGGGAGGTGATAGGCTAGATACACACACACAGGCCTATAGGTGAGGCGTGGCCCACGTGACTAAATTAAGTAGAATCGGGAGGGGAGGGGAAAGAGAGGGGGGGGGAGATACCAGAGAAAGAGGGTAAGGGGATTTTAGATATAATACGTTGTCCTTTTTTTGTTTATTTGTGATTACAAAAAGAAAACAGAGACTATTGTCAGGATACATTGCTAGTTAGTAGGAACAGAAATAATATGTATTAGATATTTTACATACACATAAAACCCAAGTAAAAAAAATCGTATAAAACACAAGCTCATAAGACGTAACGAAAACTTGAACAGACCCCCGCCGGGAAAGGGCTTTGTCTGTATAAAGTGTGGGAAAATATGCAGGTCGTAACTGGGTTCGTGTAGCCATGTGAATGGCCGAATTTAGGAAGATTGGCCAGTGGAAAGTTGGCCACCGATAATGTTGGCACCACACCAAAGATTTTGGGCAGCCGGACATTTGTCCTTTTTTGACAAGGCGGAAAATTGGGCACTCTTTAAAGGTGACCATAATTTTGAACACTGCATCCTTAGGGATATATACCAACTATAAAAACTTTGAATGGGTCGTTACGTATTTCTTCCATGTCACGTGGTAATGTTGTTTACATTAATGACCTCATTGATTTCATTGTTATATGAATGTGAAAATAGTCTAGATATATACATCTTTAAGTAATAAGTAATTTTACAGTAATTCACTGATCGATTTAGTACAATGTTTCTCAAACTATGGCCCGCGGACTACCATGGCGGTCCGCAGTAAGATGACTAAAAAATGATAATTTAAAATGAATAAATAGCTTCATCGATACAATCTTGTTTATACGATAGGATAATTGGAATAATAATCAACTCGCCCCTCAGTAATCTTTAATATCAAGTACGTACTATTCTGTGTCGACCTAAACCCAAGTTATAAAAATATTTTGTACAATTTTCGCAAACGTATGACTCCTTCCATTGGTGCAGAGCGTTGCTGATAGATTTCAAAGGATATACGTAATCTTCATTGATTTGAAACAGGTATATGATAAATTATGGCGGCCTGGTTTGCTTCATAAGCCGTGGGGGGCGTGGATGGATATATAACTGGACCATGGGCGTAGCCAGGATTTTTTGTCGGGGGGTTTTATTTGGAAGGTAACATTTTTTCCAAATATATATGTCATATTTAGCCTAAAGATGAAAATTTTTTTTTTGCATAATTAAAAATAAAACTTTTGTATGAATTCAACAAATACTAATTTCTATTTATTTGTCGCGTTCGTGTTGGTGTGTTCTCTATGTGTGTTTGTGCATGGGTGTGTGTTTTCAGGTGTCTGGAAATTTAGGCACCGGATATTTTTAGGCACCCGCTTAGGCATATGACTAGCTGTCCGGTAAAAACTTTGTATACGTTATTTCTACCCTATCTCGGATGAGGTTTAAATGTTGCACAATTATTTTTTTTTACCTGACAAATAAGAATCAATAAAAATTAGTTAATTAACTATTGTTAATTAATTATTTTGTTTGGTGAAGAGCAAGGCAAATAAATCGTTCTTGAGAGATGTGGTGGCAGAAGTTGACCTAGTTCCCTTGAGGATGCTGGAGCCCTGGGTGAACATGTTTTGTTTTTTGTATACATTTAGAAAGCGATCGTGGTAACATTTACCCATTCCCCCCCCCTCCCAAAATCCTTTCTCAACTGGCACAGACAAATGATAGTGCATGAAGAAAGACTGAATATTTTTTTAATGCGCCAATCTTTTAAAACAACTTAAGTGATTAATTGAAAGCTATAACGTATACATCTTGCAGGTAAAAAGGGCAACAACAAAAAGAAAACAAAAAGGAATCATTAGCATTGATATTTCAGTCATTTTAAACAAGGCCATTTTTTTTTTTCGGCGACCATTTTCTGCTTGGTCTCAAAAGGTTCCAAGAGCAGGGTCGGCCTTAAATAATTGTAGGCCCTTGGCGAAGTGAATTTGTTGTCCCCAACTGAAATAGAAAAAATAAAACATATACCAAGATATAAAAATACAATGACGTAGTTGATTTAAAACCTAGTGTACTCCAGCAATGGCATTGGGCACAACAAGTTTCTCCATTTCTTCTCTTAAATAATTGTCCCAGGAACCTGTGCGAGCCCTCACCGACACTTAACTCACAGAAAAAGGGTTCACACGACACATGACTCACTGATATTTACTTCACTGTGAACCATTTATGTCAGATGAACCGTTTGTCTTTTGAACCAAGCGAACGAGTACCAATGAACTATGTGTGTATGTGTGTGTGTAGTCTAAAAGTACTCATTTGCAGGGCTCTTTCTGAGACGGTACGCACAGGTACGGCGTACCGGCACCTTTTAGAAAAAAATCATTGCTTTACTTGTATTTTAACGTTTATTATTAATTTTTAGTAGTTAAAAGTTAGGCAATCAATCACTGAGTACCGGCAGCTAATCACTGAGTACCGGTACCTAATCACTGAGTACCGGTACCTAATCACTGAGTACCGGTACCTTTTTTTATATAAAAAAAAAGCACTGCTCATTTGTATCCAGAACACCTTTAACCGCAGTACCCATTGGGACGATTTAACCTACGTACGGTACACAAGAATTAATTAGGAAGGAAAACCTCTAAAAATTAGATCACAAAAAAGAATTGGACAAAAGCGGAAAAATAAGCGCCGGAAAAAATGACACTCTAAATGGGTACATTAGATAATTATAATGGTTTACGTATACTATATCCTAAGGGTATTATCCTTTTGTGACTGTTGGAAATCTTAACTGTGATCATTTTCAACAATATTTTCAGGATATAAAAGAAAACAAAACGGGAAAAAAATGGCACTCATGAGAAGGCGAGAAAAGCGCATATCGTGAGAAGGCGAGAAAAGCGCATACCATAAGATGGAAAAGCGCATATCATGAGAAGGTAGAAATGCGCATATCATAAGAAGGTAGAAATGCGCATATCATGAGATGGTAGAAATGCGCATATCCTGAGAAGGTAGAAATGCGCATATCATGAGATGGTAGAAATGCGCATATCATGAGAAGGCGAGAAATGCGCATATCATAAGAAGGTAGAAAAGCGCATATCACGAGAAGGCGAGAAAAGCGCATATCATGAGAAGGTGAGAAAAGCGCATTTCATGAAAAGGCGAGAAAAGAGCATTTCATGAGAAGGTGAGAAAAGCGCATTTCATGTGAAGGCGAGAAAAGCGCCTATCATGAGAAGGTGAGAAAAGCATATATAATGAGAAGGTGGAAAAGCGTATATCATGAGAAGGCGAAAAAAACGCATATCATGAGAATGCGAAAAAAGCGCATATCAAGAGAAGGTGAGAAAAGTGCATATCATGAGAAGGCGAGAAAAGCGCATATCATGAGAAGATGGAAAAGCGCATATCATGAGAAGGCGAGAATAGCGCATATCATGAGAAGGCGAGAAAAGTGCATATCATGTGTATCTGGCTCCTTTTTGTCTCGGAAGACAAAGAATGCGCCCAGATGAGTCAATGGTTTTGGTTTCGTCTTGAGACGGGGCAGAGTTTGGTGTGGCTAATCAAGCCGATTCTAGAGCGGCAGACTTTGCCACAATTCGTGCCTGTGTATGCATCTGATTCAGGGCTAGCTGACAGGGCAGCTTTCTTTTTTTCCTCTTGATTAAAGCAGCTTCGTTTCTTTTGCTCTCAGCGAGGTTCGTCCCAGCACGCACAGTCTGTCTCCATGCACTCCGTTCTTTGGCTATTTCTTCCCACATACTTTCTTTGATGTTTGTGGCTCTCGTGTCTCGCTTGCAGGCATCTCTATAGGTTAGTCTTGGGCGGCTCTTGGGTCTGACTCCCTCCACAAGCTCAGCATATAAGATATCTTTCGGAATTCTACCATCTGGCATGCGGGCGACATGTCCGAGCCAGCGTAGTCTTCTTTGTGTCAGGAGAGCATACATGCTGTGCATATTGGCCAATCTCAAAACTTCCTGATTGGAGACATGGTCCCTCCAAGAGATGCGCATTATGTGTCTTCATGAGAAAGCGAGTAAATAAGGGCCTGTCACGATCTCAGAAGGTGAGTAAATAAGGGCCTATCACGATCTCAGAGGGCGAGTAAATAAGGGCTTATCACGATCTCAGAAGGCGAGAAAAAGCATATCATGAAAAAGGTTTATAAAACGCCTAATTTTCCGGGTGCCTAAATATCATGTGCCTAAATTTCCAGACACCCACGGGAAGGAGAGAAAAACGCATATCAAAAGAAAGGGAAAAGAGCATATCACGAGAAAGGGGCGGACAAGATAAAGGAGATTTTTTAAAGCTATGCAGCTATTTATTGCAATGATAAAAAGACATTTTAAACATGGAATTTAGGAAGAACAGGTCACTAGAAATATGACCACCAGAAAATCAGCAACCTGGAATAACGACAACAGGTAAAACGAGCACTCTGTTGACAAGGCGTTTAAAATGAGCAGCGAAAAAATGGGCCCTCTTTAGTAGCAACCTTAACCTCTAAGATAATTTGAATATTTTAACGCATACTATATCATCAGGGTATAATCTATGAAGTTCTCAAAAATACCAAATCCAATAACTTTGTAGGACTGTTTTCATGACACAAAAGTAAAGCTGAACAAAATGGGGAAAAAATGGCACTCGTGAGAAGGCGGGAAAAAATAGCACCGGATAGTAATATAAATATCTCTGGTGACCGAGGAAGTAGAAGTGATTTCCCCCCCCCCCCTCCCCACGCCTCTCCTTTTCCTCACAATTTTATGAGGCATTATAAAATTACTGCCTTATATTTGCTTAACATTAGACACATACACACACACACTCCTGAGTTCCTAATTTTAAAAACTATCCTTAGAATTTATCCTTATGTGTAGTCGTTAAAATGTCCTGTATAAGATTACTTTAAATAGCATTTGTCTAATAATAGTAATAATAATTATAATAATAATAACTCGACCCTGGCTTCGCCAGAGAATGAATACTCGCTCTTTTATAATAATAATAATAATAATAATTATAAAATAATAATAATAATAATAATAAGCTTACCGAATTAAAAAAAAAAGAAGAATAAATAGCCTTTGATATACTCTTGTTTCTATTTTCTCTGCTTGAAGAACTAAAACCTACCAGTAAGTAACATCGAATATTTTCTTTCTCATTCTCTCTAACAATTTCATTTTCATGCTTCAGTAAGAGAAATATGTATGTTTATATCATTTAGTTCACAATTCTTCAAACTTGGAAATATTATCAGATTTTTTGTTACATTTAAAAAATATATATATCGACCATCTATTAAACTGTTTATTATTTTTTGGTGCAGACTTACTAGTTGTGATTGAGTCTATTAAATCTGTTTAAAAAGTTGTGTTTTATTTTTGTTGTAATAATGGTATTTTTAAATAGTATATGTTATTTACAAGAATCTGATTTTTCTTAAAATAAGTTATTTTTAATTTGATTCTAAAAATGCCGAAAAGTTTTTTCTTTAATGTATAGTTTTATGATCTTTTATCAATGCTTCCGTATTCTGTACACCGGATACACCAACAAAAACGGTTGATAGTTATGGATATGCCGCCATGTTATAAAAATCTCCAATATATCCTACACACACAAAAAATGTACTGCATTAGTCATACTCTAATGGGGAAATTCCAGAAGTATGTATGTATAAGTGTGTGTGTTTGGACATGGGGGGAGAAAAGAGGGGTTGGGGGTGTTCATTGATGGTCAGGCTATCCAAGTCAGTCAGGGTGGAGGGACTGTGAATTCTAGATACCATCACTGTCATGCCATGGACTTTTGAAAAAAAAAAGTTTTGAGCGAGTCACTAACTACAATAAATTCCACACACTCACTCACACACGCACTAAAACACACACACGCGCACAATCTTTTTTTTTCAAAAGACGGTTCCAGCTGCGTGAATTCTAAATGTTCTCCCCCCCTCCTCTCAACCACACTTGGAGACCACAATGATGAGTCTTGCTATCTTTCCCTCTTGTTCCGCGCGGATGGACTCTGGAGTACAAGGAAGAGGAAAGGGGAGGGGTGCGGAGTCCATTCGTGCCTCTCCATGCCCCATCTAGCCGACTGACATGCACGGTGCAGAAAGATTGGGCTACAAACATGGGATGTGGGGGGGGGGAATGGAGGTGGGTAGAGAATGACCGGGTCAGTCGGCGGTCAAGGGTAATCATCTGCACCACATGCAGGATACCACCCTCCACCCACCCGCACACATTGCCCCTATCCGTCCCAGTATGAACAACATTTTGTGCACTGTAAACCAATCCTTGTGATTGGAAGGCGGCCAGCGACCAGATTGGAGGGTGGGCTCTTTTGAAGTTCCGCCGATCAGGTCAATCTGACCATCCAGTGAAGTGAACATAAATATCGTCAGTTATGTCGTTACCACATTTCTTCCGAGTGAAACAAACAGTTCAAACACATGTATAAATCATTTACCTGTCCACATTGCGATGAATCTTTTTTTGTAATCCCCGAAAGTGAGCAAGTGTAGGCGGAACAAAAGATCGTTTAAAGTCCGGCTCTAATTTGTGAAGTAAGCCAAATGCTTATACAAATGTGTATGAAAAGTGCAACTTTGTGTTTTTGAAGTACAATATACATGGAGAAGTCAGTCTAAAACATACATCAACACATGCTTTTTCTTTAAATATTTTAAACAGAAATGCACCCTACCAAGGTTTACACCTTTTCAATTTCCGCAAAGCCGCTGCATTTCGATTGTACTTTGAATGCCGGACACGCCATCGGTGACCTTCCCCAAGCAGGTCAAATAAAGTCTTTTTGTGTGTTTCCAGTTTGTTTCACACGAGCTGGTCAGAACTTGGGAGAAGTGTGCGAAGAACTTTGTTAGTGACTTCATCTTGGCATCTACATGACATCTATACACATTGAGTAAAGGACTCCTATTATGATTGCATGACATCTATACGAAGAACTTGACATCACAAAAAAAGAACTGTAACTCCGTAACATCTACGCTAGTTCTTCAAAAGTTCCATCTATAAAAACTCAAACCGTGGCACCTACGTCGTTGAATTTGATCTATGACATCTAAGCATATGAAAAGCTCCATAATGACATCATGACTTTTATACATTTATGGACACATCTCATTTCAATGCTAAGATTTTCACTGATGATTTCGCGACATCTAAAACTCGTTTCATCATCGTTTTAGATGACAGCTTGATCCTGTTACATCTGCTCTTCGACAAAACAGAACTTTCATTTATCGCAAAGGAGAAATATTCAACATACAAACAAGAAAAGAACGCACATTGTATAACTGCAATAAATCTTTAGAGACTTTCTATTTCCTGAACTTTGTGTATTGAATGTTTCTATAAATTGTTGAGTCTGAAAAATAAAAATAAACACTTTCTGGTCTCTACATTCTGTGTCATCCCTAAACAAATTTCTGAACAAAATGTTGGCGGCGTCAAAAGTGGTCATTGAAACGGAAGGTAAGACCAACAATACTTTACTGATCTATTCATACTTTCTGAAATTAAGATGATGAAATAAATAGTATTAAAAATTGCGCCTGGCTGTCTGGTGATTTGATCTTTCAGATAAACTATTTTAAACCTTGTACATTTTTATTACATCCGGGAAAAGAGTCATCGATAATTAGCACCTTTTAATACGGGCCTTTTATTTTTAAGATAATTAAAATTTCTCAACGTACCATATTCAATATACTTTGAGACATTTTTTTTCGCCTATTCGTAAATGCCATCTTTCCGTTTTGTCAGTTGTTTTTTTTTTCATGAAAAATACAAGTTAAAAAACATCATAGTTGGGTTTTTTTGTTTAAGGTCACCAATAGATCATACTCTGAGTCTATATAGGATATAGTATACATGTACGTTAAAAGATTCAAATTTTCTTTAAAATCTTTATACATTTGATTAAGGCAGTCCGTCCCATGCTCTAACAGCACTTGGGAGGAAGGAGCACTTATACGAATTTGTCTTAGAATATGGAATAAGAAATGTTGCTTTATCTTTTTGTTTTTCTGTGCATTTTTTAAGGTTGGGTTTGTATTTTTGTATATTTGTAAACAATGGTTCAGTGTTTTATGTATAAGAGCTACTTTATTATTTTTTTAGTCTTCTTACCTGGAGATTGGTATTATACAATTGGTTGGTATACAATCCTGTATCTATTTAATAAAGAAATATTTAATAAGCTCCAAAATTAACAAATATAACAATATTATGAAATACAAATTTAGGCTGCCAACGAATGATCTATAGTAAAACAGGTATAGCGAGGGTAGCTTATACAGTTCATAGTCAAGATATATAAATACTTCATAAATTTAAGTTTGGTCATTGCAGTGTGTACAACCTTGTAGCTCTATCGCTGTTCAGTGACTACGTAAATGACGTAAACATTGTAAATAGGCCAAAAGGAACTGGACAAAGATGTTCAATTATGATTTTATTCTCTTTCTTATGAACAAAAAACAACTATGACAAACAAAACAAAACTTCACACACACACACACACACAAAAGATTATTCTTGCGTGTATTCAATGTTTCAATATTTATTTATTTATTTTGAAAGTCGAGCTTGTCATTTAACAATGCACATTGATAAGAATAGATTTTATTGACATTTTTTTTTTAGTTACATTTGTCAGTAAAACAAAAGCAGAGGAAGGACTTATACGAATTTGTGGCATTAAGTGTAGAAGGGGGGAGTTCAGTAGGTAGTCGTCTGACAGATGGGTCGGATAAGAGACGCTAAAAGATTCAAAGACACTTCCTATTGACCCGTCTCGTCTCGTGCAGAGTGTTTCACGTGAGTGGAGAGTGCTATTCTGAAAAGACATTCCCATCCATATGACAAGTATTAAATCCTGTACAGGTATACATTTAAAAAAAAATGGAAATTAAAATTTTAAATCATTTACATTCTAATAATGCATATTGGTAGGAATTGCCATCTTGCTAAGACAAGGAGGCACTTTACACTCCATGGTTGCTTATTTCTTGATGTGTCTAAAGGTGTCTGGAAATTTAGGCACAGGATAATTTTTCGTCTTGTCAAAAAGTGCCTAATTATCCCGTGCCTAAATATCCGGGTGCCTGAATATCCAGGGCCTAAATTTCCTAGATTCGTGTCTCTCTAGAGGGAAGAAAAAAAAGCCAGGTTCTTTATGTTTGTTTCGTTAAGATTGTCGATTATAAATTTAAAAAATCCATCAAGTAATTTAAACAGATCTTGGACCTCACATTTCTTTCCAACATAAGAGTCAATTATTTTTCTTTTGGAAACCTGGTGTAGTTTATTGGTAAGAATTTGAGATTGTATATCACATTACTTCCTTACGTATTGGGGATTTTCACAATAAATTTTCGAATCTAAACAAGGTCAAGGACGCTATATTTGAAGATTGCTTTGCCAACTAAACAAATTGAACATAGTTTGTGATACAAGCGAAAGAGCTTAGAACTTTTATTATTTTGTTATTTATAGTGCTAAAAAATGTGGAGAGCATTTATCGTAAACCTTTTAAATTAGATGGCTAGTGAACACTGCTCTTAATGGTATGTAGGCGTATTAACAAATTAAGAAGGGAGACAATCGAGTTGTTCAATTTCAAATGTTACAAAAAAAAACAACAAAAGATGACAATGGATTTGGTTTGAACAATACATGTAGCCTAGATCGTGAGTTAGCCTAAGTTGTGTATGTGTGTGTCTTCAAGTTGGAAGCTATGCTGCTAGTGCGGATTCGACAAGATTCGAGATTCTGCCCACGTACGCCACGGCCGACTCGAGTCCACCCGCCTGTCCCTCCACTTTCTTTCTACACCCACTGCTCCCCGCCCCTCTTCTAACTGCCCACACCTTGTGTCTTGGACAATGTTCATTGATAAATCGTAGCACTTGACCCAGTGTTGGGTTGATCCATTCTGTTTTTTTTTTGAAACGTGTTTGAAAATCTCTAAGAAATAATGGATGAGAATATAGGGCAGTGGATCTCACAGGTTAAATGTACACTTACCCCGTTCCAATGCATCACCTTCTATCGAATGAAGAACTTACACTTCTATAAGCACTTAAAAATCAGATAAGATACTTTAATTGGTCCCGACAAATGGAAATTCAGTTTGACTACAATTGCCCACATCAGCATTAATATTATAACATTACACAGATGCAAACACGAACAGCATACAAACCCACAATAAATAGGTACACTATCATGCTCATTTGGAACAGAATTCGGAAATTCAAAGCGTGTTGAATTAATAAAAGGATGTTGTTTTAGTTCAAAGCCCCTTGCAGCTAAGCCTGAACTCTGGAAACTGTATTGAGTTACGGTTAGGACTAGTCATCATTTTGCATGTCCTTTTTGCTTTTAACATTAAACACTGGCAAGTGTCGCGTGTAGAGGGGAAGTCCAAGTTGGTCAGATGTGTCGAGGTGTGTCCTCTAAACAAAATACTCATAGCACCTCAGCTGATAAAGCGAGGGAAAAAACAACAAATGCGAAGATAATAGACCACCACCAACAACAAACTCTGATTGCGAGCTTATAACAAAAATACGTTTAAAACTAGAACAGTTTCTATCATGTCTTATTCAATGGGTTACTTTTAGGAGTGGGTAATACGGCCAAGTTCAATCTAATTAAAATACTTTTAGTACACCTAATCAGGAATTGAAACCATCATTATTCTATACAAGATATCTCTCCATATGTCTATGAAGATGTGAAATGATCGGTATTTCCGTTATATAGACGTGATGAAGGTTAGAGTAACACTGTTAGAGGATTCTATTAGTGAATTATTTGTTATGCATAAAACACTACTCATTGGACGCGAAGTCAATCCTTATTATTTTATTTTTCTCATAACATAGGGAATGATTGTGGTACAGAACTTAATTATATATATGTCTTATACATTTTTAGAAAATGTTTTAAACTTGTTAAAGAATTTTTTAAAACTATTTTTACACACTTTTCTATTAATTAAAACGAGTTTATATAAATATTTATCACTTTCATGTGGTTTTCCATATCCAAGACTATAAGACGTTTTGATTATGTCTAGTATAAGTAGCAAAGGCCATGAATCTAGGAAATTTAGCACACAAATCTTTTAGTACCTAAATTTCCAGACATTTTAGACCATAATTCGCTTAGCGACAGCGTAATCCTTCAAACTGGTTAACATTGAATGGTGTGCAGAAGTTTTGAGCAGTTATAAAGTAACAAGGATAATTTTAGTCAATGTGCTTTTAAAATCGTATTAAGCAATCTCAGCTTTTAGCTGCTGACCACTGGTGATTCAGGTAACACACACACACACATACACACAGTGTCACGGTCCACACAAATGGACACGGTCCGGGCACGCAGAGCTTTAGTTCTAGGGGATAAAAAAAAAGTTGAAACAGTTCAAAGATGAAAAGGAGGCAGGGGACGCTGTAAGAGAAGGAGGGAAGTAATAGAGTTATTTAAAAAAATGAATTGCTCGATGTAAAAAAAAAAAGGAGGGGGGGGGGGGGTAGGCAAGCAGTTTTTCCGATACGAGCTTGTCTTTTGTGTAAAGGAAATCCAAATGTTATGTCTAAATTAGTAATTTTCATAGACATATATATATATATACTTATATAATGCAGACGTTACTTCAAAAAAGAAGATGATTACGTCCTACGCGTCATGCATTTAGTCATGCATATTAACCAATGACTTAATTTCTGCCAAGTCACTGTTTTTTCAGGCTATATATATATATATATATATATATATATATATATATATATATATACATTTGACTATGGTAATTTGTCTTTTTTTTTTAAACTTCTATTTCTTCTCTTGTCAATTCGAAACCATTTGCTTTAATCGTCGCGGGGGCAGATAACTCTCATTTTTAAGGTTGCAAAACTAAAGTAGTGCGAAGGTCAAGGTCAGAGAGTGTGTCTTATACTGGAGGTTTAAATGGCGTTGAATAGAGAAATACAACATAAAGGAGGGGCAGGGGTGAATGTTTCTAAACGCTGGTACAATTCAATCAACTATTTATGTGAGAAAGTTGCCTTTATTTTTAGGTAACGTGCTTTGTACAATTATTTTTATTGCAAAATATTATTAGCGCGTGATATGCGCTTGTTGATATTATGGAGTTCCAGTCAAATAAAAGTTGTTTTGTTTTTAAAAAGCCATTGCCAATACAAAAATTTAATTACAATTTTAACCATAGTAAAAAAGACACAAAGAAGGCTACATTGTTTAGAACCAGTGTGATATCTGGAGTATATGACCAATTGTATCATTCCATTTTATTACATAAATATTTTTTGTAAGCTTTGGATAGTTTGAAAGTACTTCGAATGCAGAAAACAACACCTAATCTATGTCTTACTGGATATACAGGGCCGGCCCTCGCAATTGCGGGGCCCTATGCGAAACGGATTGCGCGGGGCCCAGTCTGGGTATAGGGATAAGCAAAATGTCAAAATTAAGATTTTTTTAGTTAGAAAATACTTTCGTTTTTGCAATAAATTTTTTTAAATTGAAAGCTCACAATGCTGTTTTTTTGTTTATTGCCACAAAAAAAAAAGACAATGTTGTCCATTTTTAATGAGATTTTAATAATTTCAGGAGATTTTTAGGACTTTTTCGTACATTTTGCCTTTTTAGGAGATTCCTTAAAATCAGGAGGCCGTGGAAACCCTGTTATTATATATAAGTTATAATGGTTTAATTTAATAATTTACACTTACAATTAGCGCGGGGCCTATGAAGGCGCGGGGCCCACTGCGACCGCATAGGTTGCAGTGCCTTAGGACCGGCCCTGTGGATATGGATCTATTATCATCTCCTTTTTTGTTTTGCAACAAAGCTTAATGTTCATCTTGTCTCATGGGGTTAGCTGCATATCAGGCTTAGATTATTAGGTTTATAGACTACACATTGCATTTAAGGTTTGCTAGGGGCTTCATGATAGATTCAATATTATAAGGTCTCAATGTACGGTTATTAGGTCTGTAGAGTCGATTATAAGGCAATATGAGGTATACAAGTTACATTATTTGATTTACTTGTACCAACAATAGGCTAACATCTGGCACTATACACTTTACATTATCAGGTGCGCAATTACTTTAAGGATTAGGACTTAAGGATATATATATAAAAAGGGTTTGCCTTGGATTGAAAATGTATTTTTAGTTCCATACTTTCTTGGACGTTTTAATTTCAAATACATTTTTTGTTTTGTGTGTGTATATATGTTACCGTTATCTATATCTTAGCCTGTTGGACCTTTGGGGCATCATGCAAGATTCGTCGACCACCTTTCCCCATTCCTCTCTGTCTTTTGCCTTAAAACCTCTTTCAACGTCAGGCCCGTCCATTCTTTGATGTTGTCCTCCCATCGCTTTCTTCCTGTCTGCCTGTGTGTGTGTGTGTGTGTGTGTGTGACAATATATTTCAAATGTAACTTAAGGCATACTTCTCTTTTAACTACCGGATGTTTCCTAAACTAAAATGTAATACATTTAACTCTTGCTATATCCCAATGTTTGTAATGTTCCAATTTTTTTTTACTAAGGTACATGTATGTGTGTGTGTGTGTCCGCTTTAAAAAAAAGGGAGATTCCTTATAGGAAGAAAGTATAATGGAATAAAACTATTTTAAGCTTAAAAAGGCATTGTTAACTAGTTACATACTAAGGTTATCTAAGCCGATGACTTAACATGATATAATGTGTTTTCCCTTGACCAGTCACTACAATGGTAGGGGGTAGGAGAAGAAAGACATTCTGATTGGACTTGGTAAGTAGGGGAGGGGGGCGGGGGGTGAAGGTCCGCCCTTGAGAAATTTCAACAAAAGAGTTGTGTTCACATGTCGTAACGTTTTTACCCCGTGACATTCGAGCCAATTAAAATACGCCAAACCAGTCATGTGACAGTTTCTTTAGAAATCTAGGTCCATAATTTGCGCTGCCGACGTCCTATGTTCAGTTGTTCTTAGTCCACTGGGTAAGAAAGTGGTCAGAAGAGTAAGTCTTGAGACTAGAGTGGCAGACCGTAGCTACACAGTATTTGGACTAAAACTCTAACCCGTCCACAGTTGAGGTGAGTCATTTTCACTGTTAAGCGCGTTTCTAAATAATGTTCTCAGGCCTGGGCAGTGAAATTCTACCATTACTGATTACTTGCCAGGTCAAGCAGCTCGCAACACGCTGATCGTGCCACACCAGTGGTCACGCAAATTTTTTTTTCTTGGCGTTATCAGACCAAGCTTACTGTGGGAAGGGGTGGGGCGGTGTGGGTTCAACAGTCCAGCCCTGGAGCATGAACAAGACAAAGTGACTAAAGAATGTTTGGAGGCTGTGGGCATTACCCACCGCTGTTGGTAACGTGACCCACATGTTGGCGTCATGGTCAGTGGTTGCGCAATTCAAGGTCAGCGCTATGGAGAGTTCTGATTGGTCACTTCCCGACTAGACAGTTCAGCGTCCAGATAGCTTATGTCCATTTCTACTGACCAACGCTGACTTGGGCTGTGGTATGCAGCAAGAATGTCAAAACTTACAAGAATGTCGTATACAAGACTCGAAGTTAAATGTTTCATTCAGCTGAAAATATATATTTAAAAGGTAACTCGAGGCATATTTCTCATTTAACTTTGCTATATCTCAATTTTTGTAATTTCAGTTTTATCTTTTTTAGCCTAGTACATGTAACGCAACTAGTGACTTAACATTTATATTTATAAAAATATTGTACCATGCCATCGTCCATTCGATATTTGTTACTCTTTTGAAGTGATTATTGATGTAATTTCTTAGTTTAGTTTTATGATTAGGTTTGTTCTTAGATGTAGATCTAGTGCAGGTCTACAGCTGCAGTACGAGATAGATTCTTCAAGAGAATGTCATCTGTCAATTAATGGCACTATTAGAATCTCACGGTGTTTAAAAAATCGTGTTTCTTCTAGTGGCATGCATGGGCAGTGACACATCTTCATTCACAATAGTCAAGTCTTGATCTCTTCTGAACCATTTGCATGTGATGTAGTCTAGTTATTTTTATGTATTTACTACTTAGCATTGTGATTAGACTTCTTGGCTCTACCTCCACTAGAAAGTAAACGATCTGTAACTTGTGGCAGTGACTGTTTCCTATTGAATGCTTTTAGATTGACATTGAACTAAATTGTTTCATAAAACTTGATGTGGCTTGGGTCATGGAATTTATAAACAAAAAATGGATGACCAATATACTAGTATTGACCATGCGTACCATCTCTTCAGTGCAACCGACCATTTACGGCAATGGACTTTTTCCATTTAGCTTTGCCGATCATCCATATTGTACTTAGTCGAAAATGTTTGTGCAAGTGTGTTTTCAATTCCGAAATGTATTGTACTCAGAGCTTGGTGTTTTTAGCTACTAAATGTTAGTGCTACTGCTGTAAGCATAAATTCTGGTACAGATACTTTTATTGGCTAAATTTTACAGCTTTTAATCTGACCGCAGTTCCCGGTTTTAATTGAGGCTACAGGCAGAATGTTGAACTTCCTTGAAGCTTTCAATATAAATGTACTTTTGCACCGTATCTAAAAGAATGTATTTGTAAAATATTTTTATTGTATATAGTTTGACATGTTAATGCTTGTAATGTGTAGCTCCTGGGTAATGCTGTGGATCTGAAGTCTTGAAATTGTCATTAGTAACTTAAAATCCATCTTTCTATTGAACCTTTATTCATTCAGTGCGGGTTTTTTCTCTGGGCAACTTCGCTAGCTCTGACCAATTAAAATAAATCAAAATAAATCGTTAGTTTAGTAACTCTCCCCTCCTGCAGATTTTTTTGTTCGTCCCTGAATAATTTTCGACCAAAATAATTTGCACCGAAAGAGAACACACAATCCACAATTCTTGCACTTTTCACATGCATTTAACTTGTACTTGGTTCTTACTGTGTAGCAAGATGCTTGAAAGTGCTACTGCTGCGACTTTTAGAAAATATCCAAAGTTTTCGACTTCGTCTATGGCCTATGGGTCACTATCTGGTGAAAAGAGGCACGAATAAATTGAAAATGTACAAAATACGGTAACCATCTCCTTTAAAAATCTAAGCTAGACATGCCACATGGTAAATTAAAATTTTAGTTTCTAAACGTAATGACGCATGTACAGAACACACAATTAATATCGGCTTCTTTCGGAGGCGGTTAAAAAAAAATACTGTTTATCGAAACCTAAATTGCCTTCCATAGTCAATCGGAACCAGCATCTGTTCTCTACAAGCCTGAATCAATGAACATAAATGTACATCTAGATCTAAAGCTAAGTTTCCTTATTAAAATAGTTTCTTTGACATTGATATGAAAATTTGTATCCCCACCGATATCAAAATTTATCGATACGGATACCCTGATACATTCCGTTTTGTAACTAGCGACTCCATTGTGATAGGCTTAGCGATGCTATTAAAAATTCAAGCAAATAGTATGTAAGCTAAACTATTTTAAATGTTTAAAATTCGTTACTCCGTTGCTAGACAGTGACGATTTTTTAAACTTATGGGTTGAAGCACTGCTGTAAATTCGGAGCTGCCTTTATAGATTAGGAGTACACAAACACTTAACCTTCCTCGACAGTTGCCAACTAATTTTCGAAATATTGGTAAAAATGAGACGAAAAACCTTCTCTCAGTAAAGTTAAACAATTCTCTGACCCATTGAAATTTCATTTTTTCCTTCTCTATTCGGGGCCACGCCTGTCCTCCCTCCGCCTAATTTAAAGACTGTCAAGGGGCCAAGGCTCTAAAATTAAAAAAAAAATACAACAGCTTGCTGAAAATAGGAATGTCCACATATTATGGCCTGTTTTAGTCTTGTATAAACTAAAAGAAAAAATCTTAATGTACCTATTTTAGTACTGACTGACATATTTTTTAAATGTGCTTTTCATCTCAAGTGATTTGGACGTGACACCGTGGATGCGTTATATCTTCTAAAATTAAAATCCAACATAAAACATTCCACACGAAAGAAGACACACAAAGTTTATTGAGAGGCTAGAGACGTTTTCATTTTCCCTGGTTAACGAGCAGCGCCCATAGTCTGACTTGAGTACCGTACATAGAAGAGATTTTGTACCGCTCGGTTCTTGTGGACAGAAGTCACCTACTTCGTGACGATTTGGAGCGGGGGCCGCTTATCTTGAGTGATTATCCCAAAATAACGTATAATTTTTTATTATTCACCAGAAATGGAAATTGTTTTATAATTACAATTTACACATAACATTGCAACACTTCAAAGGAAGTGTTTCTTTTTAGTCTTAATCATGAGTGTAGGTGTGTTTTTCACGGTAAAACGCATTTTCTCCTTTATCTTTCATCACATCCTAGCCCAAACCTCCCGCAGGGAGGGGAGGCAGCGGGGTTCGAACACAGGGAGTAACGAGGCGACAGTCCAGAACTCATGTTATGCATGTTACTTAATTTTAAACATGAAAGACTGTCAGAGCTAAGTTATTTGCTTTAAAATGCACCTTCTTATAAACAGAATCAGATAAAGCAAGCGAACCTAATTAAATCTAATGGTAAAACAGTTTTATACATATATTTATTAGAAGCTGACAGTCTCGTGACGAGATCTCGTGTGAACCAGTTTTAATTCTGTTTGTATTGCGTCACGCCACTGCAACACGAGACAAGCGACTTTACTAGGAACGAGAGGAAATGACGTCTCACGCAAATGTAAATCTACACCGAGCTATATTTAGACGTCTTTCCCACTGACCAATGATTTGAAAACATTTTATGAATGAGTCTATCTCCAGCTCCCACGCGCAGGCCATCTATTTTGATCGATTTTTTCTAAAATTTAAAACTGCCACGTGACCAAATACAACGGCATACATTTATAAATAAGCAGTTCAGTACAGTTAGCAACGTATTTATAGTTCCATTCTTAAAAAGGCAAGATTGAAAACATTCTAGTAGGAGATTCACATGAAATGCTTCAGGCGATGTACTCATTTGCTATGTTCATTCTTTCAGAGGGCACAAGGAATTCTCGGATTTAGTTGCCAACTCGGATATCTTAGTTCAATAGTAGGCTGGTACGAATTCATGTTTTCATTTTCCGTTTTTTTTTTTAGAATTTCATTTAACTATTGCATGTGTAACTTTATTTTTAAATCTATCGTAAAAGCAGGTTGTTGTTGTTTTTTAAATCTTCCTAATGTTTAAGAATGTTTTTGGATATATAAAATAAAAATAGTACATTAAATATCCCCAATCGATCATCAGTAGCACAATACATGTACAAAGAAGCGCTTACATATCTCCAAACCTCCCCACCTCCACGTGACCCGCCACCCATGATAGGTTCAAACTGCTAACCATGTAGTCCTACTAAACATGAGTAATTTTTTGCAGAAATAAATTAGGCAGCAATACCGGTACATGGAATGGTCTAGAGTTGGACCTAGAAATAAATCTACAAGCAGATGGTCAAAAGCCGCTTTTTCAAAAGTAGGGCTTCTAGATTTGAAATTGGATTTGGATTGCTATGCAATTTTAAAGAATCTCAAAAGACTTAATTTACATTTACAAAGTTCTGATATCCATAATAAGACATTTAGTGTCTCATACTTCACCGTAATACAGTTAGACTGTCAGTGTTGTAAGTCAATACTATGTTCTTTAGATAGGTTAGTCATTGTACGACCTTACGCAGAGGCGAGGTAGCTGAGCGATTGGCTTCCGAACCGGGTGTCCCGGGTTCGAATCCTGGTCAAGACTGGGATTTTTTAATTTCGGGATCGTTGGGCTTCTCTGGGTACCTGACATTAGTTGGGGAAAAGTAAAGGCGATTGGTAGTTGTGCTGGCCACACGACACCCTCGTAAACCGTAGACCACAGAAATAGATGACCTTTACATCTTTTGTAATTTAGACCACAAGGTTGGAAAGGGGAACTTTCGCAGATTCTCATATACATATGCATACACATGCCATTTAAAGGGGTACGCCAAACAGCAAAACACAATATTTTTGTGATACTAAATCTAAAAATAACATTCCTAAGCTTCATTGTTGCATTCTGACCAGGGATCGATCATACATATCATTGAGATGATCGGTGCGCTGACCTACTGGTCTAGATAAGTAGGTCAATCTATAGGCGAAAACAAAGTCTCCGCCATTTTAACACATTACATTAACGCTATTCGCTTTCGTGACTTGATTTATACTTGCACTTAAAAAAAATAAAGGTGAGCAAAATATCGCAACAATAACTTACCTTGTTCATTTACAAATATATTTCATTAAACACGAGTAAACATGACATTATGTTTTGAATGTAGACCTACAGGCTACCCGGAATCTTTAATTAGATCTATTGTTGTTGCTTTTTTTTTTAAATGCTTAGTTGCCATAGAAACGACGACCATTTTTGTCTGGACTATTTTACATCTCTTGCATTACGCATGCAAAGGTAATCGATTAGCAAAGTATGCAATATAATTGAGCTCAAGACTGCGCAAAGGTAATCGATTATTGTTTGTTGCTAAATTTTGACGTTTTGTTGGCGAATGAAAAATTATTGACTTCTACTGGACGAGATGGGATGACAGATGAGCCCGACAAAGTCTGAAGCCCATTATGTGATCACTGATTTCGGCGGAAGCTTTCCTTTGGGTCTTACGTGTGTGTCCTACAGCATTTGTACGAGGTCTCCACAAACCTATTCCAGAAGCCATAATGTTGCCGACAGTTCTCCTCCAGGCCAGTGAGGGAAAACTTGACGCCCGAGTAAGTCTTTAAAAAGCATTTGCATATGGATGGCTGTATGGTCGTTCGCTATGCGCTCTGGATTGTCGTGTCCATGGTCCCGGGTTGGTACCCTGCGGCCGCCACCCCACATTGAAAGGTTTGTACTAGGATGTGTAATGATGAAGATAATGAAGGAACGCCAAACAAAAAATACCGGGGATCGATATACAACGATAAACAGTAAGAATAAAGTCATTCATTCAAAATATGTTGTCGAAGTCGCTAAGAACAATAAGAAAAACAATACATCTGAACACCTTTTTACTTTTTCACGTGACCAGTTCACACTATCAAAATAGCTCTATAACTAAAGAAGTGTATTTATCTCTTGCTAGGACTGGCTATAGTAGACTATTATTTTAAGCTGCAAGCTCTACCTTAAGAAAATTGAGTAGAAACCTACAGATAGTTTCTAATATACAAATCCATCGATGTTTTTTTTTTCTTCTCTTTTTTGGTCCTACATTTACGTAAAAAAAAAGTACCTACCTTTGATAACAAGAAATGTAAGATTTGCACTGTACAAGTATGTCAACAGATTAATAGACATATACAGATCCGGATTGAAGTATGTGGAGTAAGTGGATGTAGGTACCGGTAAAACGGATAGAACTTAAAAATCTAACTCGAAAACTACCGGGCGCACATTAATATCAAAATGTATCGTCTTTCTGTAAACAAAGCTTATAACGATAGCGACAGCTGCTGATGAATTGATGTGTTATCATGAGCTAAGTATGCATGCAGTTTCATCTGCAAGAGAAGTCTCCCCATTTGTAATGAATTTTGTATGCTGGCGTCCAAGTCAATGGAGCTACGGTTACCTCTTTTTTTCATTGGTAACGGTCTTTAAGGATGACAGCTTTAACCCATCGTCTGTAAAACAGTTCGAAGTGTAAGTTTCTAAAATCGCGCCATATACACAGCAGAACACAGTCTGCACAGGGCTACCACAGAACTCATGAGGAGCTGCACTTGAAAAGGTAGCCATAGATATCATAGCGGTCAATAACGATGACAGTCTCAAGAGCGAATTCCACAGCTATCCACTGAAGATCCAGGAGAAGATTGTGGAAGAACTCGACTTTTGGCACCAAAGAATTCACTGAGTTCTGCAGTCAGTAAGTTTTTGGTGCCAACGTTTGTGTCTTCTAGCCTACAAATAAAAAAAAAATCTAACACACAAGGCAAAGTCAGGAACTTTAGGATCCTATGGACAAATTCAGTTTAAATATTGTTCAAAGTTTTTTAAGTGTATTAGAACTTAAAAAGAAATGTTGTTTTAGCCTGCGATAAAGGGAGATAATCAACGGAAACAAAAGCTTTCATTTTAGTATGGTAGGTCATACAGCACTCAATTTTTTTTATTAAACAAAATTGTATTGCATAAAATAAAATAATTAAATGAATGAATACTATATATATACACCGTATTGTCAAGGATATACTTTCACAGTAACTAGAAACTGAATCATATATCCACAGAGGCAGAATGGAAAATGTAAATAGCCTAAACCTCTACAGCAAAATAATCTGAACCATATATCATTGATTGGGATGAACTTTGATACTATGCAAAACATATTGCAAAGTTGAATAAATAATTGTAGTGTAACTGAGTTGTGTATTTTCTGCATGTGTGTTTATAGTACTTCAACAATGTGAGACGTGTTTGTATTGTGTTTGTATTCGTTCACTGTAGCCTAATTTTGTTGAATAAAGCCATTTTATTGGTATTCTAGTATTTGTTGATTCATTAAAATAAGTTTTTGGACCCACGTTATTTTATAATTTAAAGTTCTGGGTGACAAGCATTCACAGCTCACCAACTAACCCAAATGTTACATTGGAATGAACGTAACTTGATTTACACAAATATTTGTTTACAAAGCTCATATTAATTCTGTCTGGTAAAAAGTCTGTACACCATTTTTAAAAGTCATGTTTCTTTTAACAAGGTTGTCATGTGGCCAGCACTAAGACCAACCGCCTGTACTTTCCCCAACTAATGTCAGGTACCCATTACAGCTGGGTGGACTCGGAGGTGCCCAAAGATAACAAATAAAAATTCCCAGTCTACACCTCGATTTGAAAGCAGGAACCCCAGTTCAGAAGCTAAGCACTTTATCACTCAGCCACCAAGCCTCCACAATGTGACAGAGTATTAACCCCTAAAATTGTAACAACTGTTTATTTTTTAATCACATGAGAATTTCATCAATAATAAAATAGTAAAATTAAGATGGTCTTTTAATGGCTTGATAATATGTTTAAACCTCCAGGCTAAATGATTCAGTCTTGTTCATTACACCAAGTTGGACAGTAAGCTACAAAACTATTAATTTATGTTAGGAATCTTTTTTTTTCAATTTTATAAATGGATGTTTATTGATTTCAAAGGTCAATATACTGTATATATTACAATTATTACCTTAAGTTTGTTAATACTAAACAGTTGAAAAGGAAGAAAGTCAAATCACTTAGTTACAAAAAAAACTTTTAATGAAAGAGTCTATATTCAGTGAGATATATGTTCGTTAGCAAAAAAAAAAATATGACAGACTAGCAGGCACACCTTGAAAACAATACATTAAAAAGAAGTGATCTCTCAGACTCAAAGAAAATGAAACAAAAACTATAATGGATAAACTCAAATGAAGATGAGAGACTACTCACAGACAAAAGCATCGACAATAACAGAGAGGTTGAGCAGTCTGACAAATCACATTCTCCTCAAACAGCCAATCACAGCAACACATTTTCCAGCAGTGGAATTACAATGTAAGCATTGATAGAAGGACATTTTGATTAGTTCAAAAATACAGCTACAAAAACATATTTCTGAATTGTCTCAAGTTTGAATACAAATTTGAAATAAAAATGCTTACAGTTTAACAATTTTATACCTTAACCTACTATACAAATAAATCTAATAAATAGTGAAATAAATGAGAAAATCATTTCAATAAGAACAGCCTTATAAATATAAAAACAAACAACATAAAAGCAGCAGATCTGAAAAATAAAACAAACAAATAAAATAAAAATCTATTACTCAAAACACATAATAAGAATCTGTTATCCCATCATTCCTTTGATTCTCTACACTGTAATGCAACAAAGCACCAGCCATAGATATACAGTTGATAGCAGCACAATGAACTGGAGAAAACACCAGCCACAACAAAACAAAAGAAAAACAAGTGTATATATGTATGTACATGTCTGTCCCCCCCCCCCCCCCGATGGCAGAGTGTTATATTGACACATGAAATCTCCATGACAACTCGTATCAGCAAGGACAGACATTTGAATCATAATATCTACTCTTTTCTTCTTCTTTCATTTTTTTTTTTTGCTTTGTTATTTTCAATTGTTAAACTATAGAATATATATTCATGATAATAATAAGTATGTGTATAAATAATTTCTAAATGTAGCGAAAAATATATATAGTTCTTTGACAACTTGTCAACAAATATAAAACTAAGAAAAAAAATGGTGTAAATATATTTAAATAAGAACTTGTGGCAAGCAGATGATGCCTTGGCATACAGAACTGTTATGAGTCACAAATCAAGATATCCACACCAATGATATACAAATAATTTCTTAATCATTAAGTAAAAAAAGAAATTGAAACTAAAATTCATCTGTCTGACTAAAGGAAAAGATTTTGACTCTCAAAACTACTAACTCTACATTAAAAAGAAGAAACATTAAAACCAACACAAAGCACCTTATGTTTGTTTCTACAACATCCTTCACCTTTAACCACAATTTAAAACAAAAAAAAAACAACATAAAATCATAAGGTGAAGTAGTCTTAACTGAACAGAAAATAAAAACTGTACATATAGCTAAACTAATGATTGCAATTCCTCTTTAAAAACAAAACAAAACTTTTCGACAATTTTATGCAATCTTGCCGTAGAAGAGAATGAAACTAAATGAACTAACTATCAAATAAAAGTCAATGAAAAACAGTTTGTATAAGTATGTATATATATCACAATGATCAATTTTTAAAAAAAAAGTGTTTTACTTAGTTTGTTCTTGTTATAAATATGTTAAGATTTAGTTTGATAAAACTTGTAGAAAAATAATTGCTATTTGAATGAAGGAAACATTCTCCTCAGCTATGGCTTGACTATAGTTTCACAACCATAACTTAGATGAAAATGTTCATTAGGGAACAAAAGATTTCATTGACTTTAAAATGTGACAGTAAGAATGAACTCCACAAAAGTTTTGTTAAAAAAATATAAACACATTTTAAAAATTTAATTTTTGGTGTTCCGTTGGTCACAAAATAAAATAGGCACTTTAAAAACTTGGACGTGATTTGTTTCATAAAATCCAACAAATGGCATTTTAAAAAAAATAGCTAGCTGTATTATCAGAAAGTGAGTAAAAAAAAAAAAGAAATTCTAAGAGACTTTCCCACTACTTCCCTCCCCACAGCTTCATTTATTATTCTATTAAATGCATTGAATGCACACATACAAAAACAACAAACAAAAAGTGTACTTCAAAAAACTGATACCCCAATTTCTGTATACAGGCATATACAATAAACATTTTCAATTTTTTCATTACATTATTATTCTTGCCTAATGTGTACACTTTTTAAAAAAAGGTTTAGATTTATCTTTTTAAACATTATATTAATTTGCGAAAATTAAAAGCGACTATGATTTCTAATTATTTAGATGAGCCTACTGGACCTCCACAGCGAAAGGGCTGCCTGGGATCTCCTGTTCTCCCCACCTGATAATGAGCATGTAGCGTCCTTTTTCTTTGACCATGTACTGGACAGAGTACTGGAGGTTGCCCTGATGTTTGACTATAAGTTCATCACAAGGACCTTTGGGTCCCATCATACCAATGTACATAATGTTGTTGCCTGGATAAGAAACACAATATTTTATTATGGCAGTTTTATGGGACATTTACATTTATTATCCAATATTTACTTGTACAAAAAAAAAACCCTAGCATTTTAAACCTTCAGCTCTAATTCACCATTCAAACCCTAAGCAAAGGGAGATTACTAAAATTAAGAGAGAAAATCCAATATATGCTGATTCATTATTTTACTAGGCTGAAAAATTAGCGAACAAAAAATAATGGGTTTCCTTTTAAGGGGAAAAATTTTTCTTTATGAGACAAGAAGAGTTGTTTTGAACAAACTGTTTCAAACTAGAAGGTGCTCTCTACCACACTGTGGGCCAAAAAAAAAAGACACTCTTTTTAAAGATTCCTTTTCTACATGCCATCTTGTCATGACAATGACATCAACTAAATAATTACATTTAGTCATACCAACTAATTAAAAACATGTAGCCAACTAGGACTAAATTCATATTAACATTTTTGTTTGTTTCATCCTTGCAGGACATAGAAGCATTCAATAGGTTGTTTGTTTTTTTTCTTCTTACCTGCACCAGAGGCATCCACAGTGAATGTGGCAGTTTTGCCACAGAAAGCTTTGGTGAGGCCAGCACCTTTGGCAGTGACCTTGCTGGCATCAGAGCTGAATCTTTGAATGCCACTGAACCTGGTGGTGGTGCTGGTCTTGGTGACTGTCTCCACTACAACAGAAGCATGCTCCTGCATTGCACTAGGCTTGCCTTGACCTGATGTGGCAGAGATTTTGGTTAAGTGAATACAGGTGTAAGATACAATGATTCAAACATGTCATTTATGACAAGCTACTTAAGCCTGTCCTTAAAAAATTGGACCATATATTTTATTATTTTTTTTAAATAAAATCTTTCATTTTCATATCCTATCTACGTTGTTATACATTATGTGAATTTCTATAAAGTTCATTTAAGTGTAAATAGCAAACCACTTGTTATATTACAAACATTATAAAATTTAAGCTAAATTTATATGTAAGAGACAAGTACATTTTCCCATAAAAGCATTATAAGAATATTGGAAGACTATTTTGCAAAAACAGACAGCACTGAATTATATTTGGTTAATAAAAAGAATTGTGTGTTTTTGTCTCTATTCTCTAGATACAGTAGGCACAAATAAGTATCAGTAGGATCTCATGATCAAACTTTCACATCTTATCAAATATAACCATGTCTGACCTTCAATCTTGGCTTTGAATGGACTGCCAGCAATGTTGACACCAGCATATCTGATGCAGATGAGATAATCTCCAGGAGCAGTTGGGCTGTAGCTGAACTCATAGCCTTCCTCGACCTGACAAAGATGGAAATTCAACAAGTAAAAACTGATTAGACATACCAGTTAACAAAAAGAACTAAGAAGTTGTGCAATTTAGCATCTATATTATTTACAAACCTCTTTGCACTCCAGCTTAACTTTGGATGGACCCTCTACTGTAACAGCCAGGGAACCAGAGCCAGCATTTACTGTATTCACAATAAACTTGGCCACTTGTCCTAAAATGGATTGTCCAATTATACATTTTAGAAAATGCTTAATATTTTTTTTAGGAGTTCAAACTTTTTATGCAGATTACGTCAAACCACGTAAGTATAAACTATGAAGTCAATAAACTCTTTATGTATCGTATCATTTTAATATGTATTATTATATGAAAAACTTTCACACTGACATAACTGATGATATAAACTAATCATTCAACATAAGCTCAAAATACTACAAGTCACCAGACATAATACGAGTTCACTTATTACTTTGTCTCATTAATTTATTGAATGACAATACAATATTGTTGTCTGACAAAAATAATCTGTTACAATTTTTTTATAAAATAACATTTCAGTATGTACAACTACGAACCTGTTTTTCCTGTTTTGAGGCCATCACCATATGCTGTGACCTTTCCAGCATCAGCATCAATCTTGCCCACTACAATCTTGAAAGGAGATTCAGGGATGTGGTAGTTGTCGAAGAGGACATGGACATAGTGGACACCATTTTCACGAGGAA
Source organism: Biomphalaria sudanica (assembly GCA_036873155.1). NCBI lineage: Eukaryota > Metazoa > Mollusca > Gastropoda > Planorbidae > Biomphalaria > Biomphalaria sudanica. The sequence continues at coordinate 258,486 of JAZGLO010004096.1, read as the reverse complement.
TGAACCTCACAGCGTATTTTCCTGGGGAAAGGTAAGTGTAATAAATAACAATTGTTAATTAAATAGAAATATTAGCCCTTTTCAATATCACTTAAGAGGTAAGACCTGTAATGAAAGGATTGGTAGTAAAATATTATGTTATAAAGAAAAAAGGGATAACAATACAGATCTGGTAGTTTACATGTTATTTCTCCAATAAACTAAAATTTAGATTTAAAAAAAAATAAAAATTACTACCGGTACTAAACATTATTCAATCATCATCATTATCAAACTCCATTTGAGTGAGGGATTGAGAGGCTCAAATCCTCTCTTGCAAAAGCCCTGGACAGAAACCCTGCTGTCTTAAGCAGTGTATACATGTCACCATACAGGTTGAGAATTTTTCAATATATTTCTACAAACTCCTCTGGGAGTTCAGATAAAATGTACAGGTAAAATTACCATCATCAAGATCCTGAACAAGAGCTTCTTCCTCTGATCCTGATGGTGAGACCACCAGAGCAGTCAGTCTTCCTTTAGCACCATTGAAGTTGACCACAAATGCAGCAGGTTTGCCCACCTGTTGACAAATCAATAAAACATTTTTTAAAAATTAACCCATGTTCAGCTATATCAATATTTTAAGAATGGCTTCTTTGAAAGGAATACTATAACTTTTAAAAGTACTGTCATACCTGTAAACCTCTGTCTTGCAAGGATTGTACAGCCACTTTTCTGGCATCTCCAATAGAAGGTGTGACATTAACTCTGAACGGTGAATCTGGGATGTGCTCATCATTGAATTTAACAGAGACATAATATTCTCCTGGAACACAATATGAAATGAGGGTTTATCTTTAACTATCTATCAAAATTAAATTATCTTGCTATGTAAATAAAGCTATTAATTAATTAGAAATAGCATTTACCTAAAAAAAAAACTTCAAAGCTTAATTTTTGTAATAAATAATACAGTTTATAAAATGTAGGCATGATAGATCAATTGTTTATCTAATAGGAACTATTATACTAAATTAAAAAGTGTGCTAACCAGGTTCTGTAACTCTGTAAGAGACTTGGCAGGAGCCATCTTTTTTATCCTGAAAGTCAATCTCTGCCTTGGATGGCCCTTCAACAGCAATGGACAGACCACCAGCACCAGCCTCTCTGGTGTAGATGTTAAACTCATCTGCATAAAGTGAGTGTAAGTACATTACAGTAACAAATTAAGTAAACTTATAAACAGTTAACACAAAAAAATATAATATCTATTCTATACCAAAAAAAAAATATTCCCTCTTATGAGTTTTATAACTTCCATCTAACAATAAATAGATTTAACCTTCTAAAGGTTTAACCAATAAAAAGCAAGAAGGTCATCTTTATTTTCCATGTCAGTACAAAAGCTAATTAATTAAACTCACTAGGAACAGTGACTTCTCCTCTCTCTAGACCTGGTCCAGCAGCATGTACTTTATGAGCACCTCCGCCAGCTATGGGTCCAACAGTGAACTCAAATGGACTACCTATTGTTATACACAGAAAACAAAAAGATAAAAAAAACAACATGTTTAATAATAGTATAATCACATAAAATTTATGTTTCTTCTTTCCAATTTTTTAAATAAAACCAGCATTAAAAAAAGAGTTCAGCCAGGGAAGTATCTCTTTGAAAGCCTGTTTCTGATGTTCACTAGGATGATTTGTAACCAGTACAAATCCACTTTTACTTTCCCAAGACCAGATCTAATTGACTTTAAGCAATTTTTTTTTTTAAATCACTGTCTCAATTAGGACTAGGAATGAGAAGTTAGGACCAGCAGTAAACACTAAAATACCTTTGTAGTTATTTCTTAACTGTAATAGTTAAAAAAAGTAATGCAAAGAAAATATAATACTCCTTAAATCTTGTCATATTAAAATACATGAAAAAGTCAATAAACAAACATCAGGAATTCCAAGGAAGCTAGTGGCAGTATTGAGACTTCAGAAGAGTACAATGACTCACCTGGGATGTGCATATCTTTGTGTTTAACACTGACAGTGTGGACACCCATCTCCTTGGGGACAAACTTGATGCTGTAATGAGAGTCATCCAGGCTGACCACATCACATACTTCTGTCACACCAGATGGACTCTTCACAGATGCTGTCATGTCATAGGGAGTGGTTCCTAAAAATATTTTCAACAAGAAATATTTAGTCACAAAACCTAAAAAAAAGATATGTCATGGTTATCCAAGGTGCCAATCATAAACATCAAAAGGTGGCACTATTAAACAACAAGCCAGGTGAAAATTTTTTATTTGCTTTAAGTTAAAAATTCGCTTTTGACTAAAAAATGAAATAAAATATTGATGTAATAATAAAGAAGGAAGTTCCAGTAATGAAAAAATCAAATAGCAAACATAGCATTCATCCTTATGAAAGAAACATAACCGATCACTAGTTTAGTGCCCATGCTAAAAAAGAGCATCTGAATTTACAGACTTGTGACATCACAAATGGTGGAAATGAACTTTCAAACAGCAAAATAAATACAAAATTATTAAACTATTGACACTATTTTGGTTAAAGTTACACATGGAATCTATACTCTTTTGGTTCTTTTGCAAAACATTTTCTTCAAATCTAAAACAAAAAAAAAACAATTATTTATTTAGTGTCAATTATGTTTCTCTCTCACAATTGTAAATTTAAATTGTTTGACATAGAATGACAAATGTTCATAAAACCTACCTAAGTATGAGTCTGGTTTTGTAATTGAAATAGGAACAACAATAGATGGCAACAAGTCAGACTTGCTAGAGGTTGACCAAATAGGATGAGTGGAATAAGTCACTGACATGTTTAGTGCTTCAAGAAATCACCACAGTTCTATTTCACACAAAACAGATCGGATATTCACAACAACCCTCTTCTATGATGGCTAGAGAGTGATTGAAATACTGACCAACTCAAGAAATTATGCTCCAGCCAAAAAAATCCAACAAAACAAAAAAAAAAACAGGATGTAATCTCTAAAGGAAAACCAAAGTTCCAGGTATTGTTCATCAGCATCACTTCAAGATATAAATCTTATCAAACGTTAAGGCTATCACATAATTTTAGTACTATATTTCACTAATTGTACTGAAGAATGAATCCTGATCTTGAAGAAAAATAGACACACAAAACACCAATGTAAATTGAAATTTGATTTCACAAAGAATTAGTGAAAATTCCTATAACATTTTTTTGTAGAAGATGGAATGGTTGACTTTAAAAAAAAGGCTATGCAAGTTTAAAAGATGCACAGGTAGGCATTATTCACCTGTAGAGCTGGTCTATAAATATTAAAATAGTTTTCTTTTTAGACTCTTTGTCTACCTGAAAGGAAAAGCCAGCTGAGACCAAGGAGAAAACAATACTCTGGGAAAAGTAGGGGAGGCTAATCTAATCAGTTCTTGCCTCTGATGGAAATGGGACTTAACACCACTTCAGGTACAGCTTTTTTTTCCTCAAAAAAATTATTTCTCTTGAAAAAAAAAAGATATACAGGTAAGTAGAAAAAGTCAAGTTATAAAGAAAATTATCTCTGGCATTCCAGCAAGCTATTTTGGTAAACACTGATTTTAAAACGTTAATTTTAGATAGGATTCAACCCAGATAAGAGAGTGTAACTTCCAGTGTGTACTGAAAGAGTCAGTTTGTCTCACATCTCTTGAAACAAGAAACAATTACCTTAGGTCACTAACAAAGTTGAGGAAATTATACTTGTCCAATGAGAATACTGATTGAAATCACAAGTTTTGAATATATTGTAGTAAAAAAAAAAAAATTCTAAAAAAAAAAAACAAATGGTTTTTGTCAGCAATTCTTTGAGGTCATATTTTTTTTTAAATATGATAAATGAAGTACTTAAAAAGTGACTATAAGTTCAACAAACACACACACAAAAGCCAAGAACCATATAAGAGATTGATCATAAGACATTATGAGAGTGAAACAAAAAGATCTTTAAAAAAATTACTTAAACAGAATCATTGTTGGAAAAAAAAAAGGGGGGGGGGCCAGGATGCTTTTTTATCTAATTTACTATGGAAGAAAAATGTATTGGTACTAACCAGGTATCTTCAAGCTAAGTTCACATTGACTGCCCACATGTGTGATGTCAGCGGCCTCCTTGTGTCTGGTGATACGTTCTGTAATCTTGGCAGAAGGCTCACCTCCAATTTTAACACTGAATGGGCTGCCTAAAAATAGAAAGAGCAATGAATAAATAAGTAATCTTCTCTGAACAAAAAATGCTTAAAATTAAATAATTTGGCCAAATTTCGTTTCAATTTTTAAAATGTCATTGACCTCACCTGGAACATGTTGATCAGCAAATTTAATGTTGATGATGTACGTTCCTGGCTCAGTTGGTTTGTAGGTGACACGACAGGTGCCATCCTCATTGTCATGACACTCGATGTCCGCTTTGCTGGGACCCTCAATGGACAATGACATACCTCCATAGCCTAAAAGCACCAACAGTATATACAATGTCAAGTCAAACATAACAAAGGATATAAAAAAGGGTGAGACTAAAGATATTAAACTTTATGGGAAATAAACAAGACAAGTGTAAATATCAGAATACAGAGCAAAGCTTCTATTAAGGACAGGATGGCAGTGCATACTTCATTATGTAAATACTGGTGGACTAATTGTACAAAGTTTGTTTAAAAATAAAAAGCTAAAATTGAAATCCTTAATGTTTACTTCAATATGTATATGTATTACACTAATCTTTCTAAAAATGATTATTCTACTCACCAGCTTCTCTAGTGTCAACAATAAACTCATTGACCTCATTGGCCATTCCTTTTTCCAGTCCTTTGCCATAGACTTTCACCTTGCTGGCATTGCCGATTTCACTCTCTCCAACAACTATCTTGAAAGGAGAATTGGCAATATGCTGGCCATTGCGGAAAACATTGACCAAATGCTCTCCTGTTTCTCTTGGTGTGAAAGTTATGCCTGAAATAGCAAACAAAATAATTGGATAAAACAAAATTGAATGTTTAAAGATTAACTCATGTTCAATTATAAGATAACTACATTTTAACACTTAACTGCTTTCCTACAAACAAAAACAAAAACATGACATACCCAAATGACCATTGGCCAGTCTCTTGAGGAAGCAGGGCTCTTCCCTCTTGGATGGGGACACAATGGTTGCTGTCAAGCTCTCAATATCTTGTTCTGTGACCTTGAGGGAGACCTCAGAACTACTGCCAACCATGATTTGATTTTTACGCTTGGGCTCTCCAGCTATGATGAAAGTTAATTTTACAATTTCACAATTTCATAATGAATTAAAAGCTATTGCAGGCTAGGAGTTCTACAAATAGCGACTTTCAAGACAATGCTTCTAACAAAAAGTAGTGTTTATTTTGTTCAATGAGCCATAACTTACGTGTAATTTTGGCAGTGAATGGAGATCCAGCAATGTTCTTGTCTGCAAACTTGACAGTAATCAAGTACTCTCCAGGTGCAGTGGGCAGATAAGATACAGTACATGTACCATCCTCATTGTCTTTACACTGGATCTCTGTCTTGGATGGACCTTCAATGGCCAATGACAGACCACCTGGACAAATAGATATTGATTCTAGGATAAATTGAGCCTCACATAAACCTAATTACTGATTTAAACATTTTGACATATTTTATACATCAACTAAAGAGTTGAACTAAGGACTGACCAGCTCCAGCATTCTTAGTGTTGATGGTGAACACAGCCAGTTCATGGACAACGCCATGGCTAAGGCCTGGGCCATAAGCAGTCACATAGCCTGAATCAATGGCCTCCACATGGAATAAGAATGGACTTCCTGTGAATACAAGGGAAATATGCTTTATTGGATCTTATTGATTAGTGTTCAATTTAGTCTATGTACAACCTGATATATGTTAATGTATTAAGTATTAAATGGTGTGTTATTTATATTGTATAATGTTATGTATGGTTAGGTTTCAATATCAGCACTATAAATTTAAGAAATATAAGGAAATATAACAATGACTAATAGTATACAATTTAAAATGAATGGCTAATGCATTGCACTTCTCAACCCAGTAAAAAGTCACAATTTTAAATGAAGGATTAAACTGCCTACAATGTGTAACTTCAATTTAATACACAATATGAAATCATTAATCTGAATCCATTGATGCTTCTCACTTTTCTATTGGTTAAATTATTTGCTACATTTGTGATTAACTTTCCATCTATAGTCACAAACGTGTGTGTTTATTCTAGACCAGAACAGTCTCTTACCTTCAATCTCCTCATTGTTGTACTGCATGTGCAGCTTGTGAAGGCCTATTTCTGTTGGCTGGTACCTGACTGTCACTGTGCCATCCTTGTTGTCCTCAATGTTAGGGTAGGCTCTCTTGCCAGAGGGCATCACCACAGTGGCTGTAGGGAGGGCAAACACAACATGACATTTAAATAATCATCTCTGTTATTTGAACAAACACACATGGAAACAATGAAACAATACATTTATTATTTAAGAAATATTTGTAACAACTGAAACTATACATAAGATTCACTATACATTGTACAACATCAATAGGGTATAAATGTTACTTAAAATCACAGAGTAGTTTATATGTCCTAATGCTTTATTAAGATTTGAATAAAATTATACATCGCTAACCTGAAACAAAGTTGAAGATAGGACCAACTGGAAGAGTAAAGTCCACTGGCTGGAACAAGCCGCCTGGGGCTGTGGCAAGTAGTGAATCCACTCTGTCAGCTGAAATCATCTCATCTCCAACCTGAAATGATACATTTCACTTATGTTAAGTTTATTCCTTTTATTTTTCAACAACTACCCAGTACTTAGAATTAATTTTAATTTTCCATCCATTTTAAATATTCATGAACACATTTTAAAAAATCTCTAGACATAATTAAAGTCTGTATTTAGAAATCCATATTCACAATGATTCTTTTACTAGTCATTAGAAGCTCAATTGAAATCACTAAAACTACACATTTTGTGAAGTGGATGTAAAAAATATCAAATGACATCCATGTATTGAATACAATCTCATGTGCTCCTACAAAATAATATCATGCTGAATGGCTGATTCCTTGGATGATGCAGACAATATGAATTATTGGCTAATAGTATCACCACGAAATACTATTCTTTCCCAGAACCTAAGTCTCCTAGAACCAAAATGTTAAAGTAAAATATAGAACTAACAAAATAAGATTGTCTAGCCATGGAAGCCACTTGCTTCAAGTTATCAACTGGAGTTAAATGACAGCCAATCTTTTCTAAGCTTTTAAACTGGATTTAACTCACCTTGGTCTCCAGGTAACGTGCGTACTCCTCTTCTAGCACTGCCTGATGGGATACACAAAGGGGAACAACTTATCAAATTACATGCAAATCATGCAGTCATTAAAAGTGACAGTGGGAAAAAAATGAGGGGGGGGAGGTGTTTTTTAAAAAACAATCATATTAGTTGGTGTACCTTTAATTTCAATGCATACATAGTTAAAAAAAAAAAAAAAAAAAAAAAAATTACCAGCAAATTCGATTAATGTTAGTGGTGATTTAACTTTAAAAAAGACATGACTATTCTAAATTTCCTTATTACTGTTATATACTTTTCCACCTTCAAGGTACCAGTTCAGAAACACAGACAAATATTTTTATTAACAAATTGACTAATACCCTCCCACACAGAAAAGGCAGAGAGTTTTTCTGGAACAGACTAAAGCAAAAAAAAAAAAAGAATACAAATGCATGTATACTATTTAGCAAAAAAAAATGTTTTTTTTAACTACAGACCTATTCCAACAAGCTGTTTTCAACATCATAATTATTTCAAGTTATATTGGACTGCTTTTTAAATAAGAGAAATATCCACAGAAGTAAGTGAAGAGAATACAGCGACCTCACCAGTAGGAAATAACTCTAAAATTAATCATGCACTCCGCCACTGTGGCTGGCTATCTCAGGTGAGCACAGCTATCACAGCACCCACTGGGGTTAACACTGGCAGATATACAGGTAGGATGGGTCAGAAGGATGGGGCAAGATAAATGTCAGTTCACTAACCAGTAAGGCATAATACATACAGCATTATATTTGGTAAAACCTTTTTTTTTCTATAGATATTCACATTTCAGTTCATCACTGAAAGGATTGCTATTATAAAGCTAATGAAAGAACTCAAAAGTACAGAAAACCACTACAGAAAGTTGTATAATTGTCAAATAAGATAGGATCAGATATAGACTATGTCATGATTAGAACAAACATAGATAGACTGAAAGCATCAGTTAAATTGCATGAACTGTTCAATATCAAGAGAAATCATAGTTGTAATTACTTTGGTGTGATATCAAGAATGAATGGTTTCCAAGTTTATCAACTTCATCAATGGCAAGAGATATCCCATGGTTTTTTTTTCTACTTGAAACTAATTCATTTTAGTTTTTCTACACGATTTACAACTCTAACTCTGAATTGTCAATGTATGTAAGTGTGCTTAGAAAATGTTCAGTAAACACTGAACAATACTTTGGTTTAACTTGTATGCTCAATAATTTGACAAACAAGTTGAAACTGTTGCTGTTGCTGAGTGTGCATATTCTGTATTACAAAAAGAATAACTCAAGTTGCAAACCCTGAACCTAACAATATCAGACAGGTAGACCCTGTGCGAAAGCCAGATAGTGAGAGGAATTAAAACGACATTCACATATCTGCTATCCTTCAGAGGTGAGCAGATAAGATTGGCTCCATGAACACACACTTCAAATTGAATCAAGTTTAGTAACAAAAAAAATGCTGAGCTTTTAAGTATATACTTATGTTGTCATGAGTCTACAAATTCGATGGGGTATAGCAATTAAAACAAAAACTAGTGTCATAAATGATATAGCCTACTTACTATAAAATAAAAATTACCAATGATTAAAAAAATGTCCTAATCATAATTAACAGTGTGATAGACAGATATCTTCAAGTTGGCATTTTGTTAGACTTACTTGAAATGGAGTCTACATTTCAGTTTTAAAGTAAAAAAAAAAATGTAATAATGGAGTGGAGGAAAAAAAAAACATGAACACTCAAAAAGTGAAATTTATTCTATAAGTTTAGAAACAAGATCCTTCTAGCACATTTAAGTGATGCCACATTCAAATATTTAGGGTTGAACTGAAAAAGGGATGGAGAGTTGTTGATAGAAAAACCTGTTATCAACCTGGCCTCTTCCATCAAGAGCAAACTATTGTGAATTAGGAGGAGCAACATCATATGGTTGCTGGTGGTAAAATTGGACACTTTAACTTTGATTTTGGAGAGAACGCTGGGTGTGAGATACCAGGGAGAAAGAAAAAAAAATCAGTTGATCTTGCTGCAGGCAAAAAGCAAAAACTCCTTGATTCAATGAGATGACTAGATCTAGGATGATTCTTACATAGTACTAAATATGATTCATTGGTCTAGACATTTCTTCTTGGTACCATTAAGGGCACTTAAGAAAGTTGTCAAAGAAAAACTGATTATCACAAAGAACTGGACCAGCCTGTCTACTGATTAGACTGGTTGTACACATCATCAAAACAGTTTCATGAGACAAATCAAAGGATAAAATATGAAAGATGATAAATGCTTCATCAAACAATTATAACCTGGCTATAATTTAGTTCACCACTTTAAGTGGTTAGTGCTTCAACATTTAGAAATAACCAAAAGAGAAAAGGAAAAAAAAAAGCAGGTGGTAAACAAAGAAGTTTTTTTTTAGAGGGAACAAAAGATGAAGCTCTTCAATCTTCATGCATGTAATCAAAGTTTAGCAAATGGTATCAAAGTTTAGCAAAGGGTATCAAAAAGTTTAGAAACAAAAGAACAATTGAGCAAAGTTTCAAAAGCTCATTGCATAGATCATAGATTTATAGACTTAGTTTTTAAGTGATGAAACAATGGTGTTCACACAGTTAATAAAAACTGAAAGGACACAAATCAACCATATAAATTACTGTCATTATTATGTGCTCGTTGTTAGAACAAAAAAACTGTTATGTAAAATGAAATTAGACATAAGGAACAAACTATAAAAAAGTAATAAAAAAAAAAGATTTTGTAGAGAGTTAAACTGCTTTAACTGTTAAAGAATAATATGTTGAAAGTGGTTAAAACAGAGCTAGGAACTGGAACCACGCAAGTTAAATGAAATTCATTTGAACAGAACTATTTTTATTAAGATCTAACTCAAGAAATTATTTCCAGTCATTTTAGACTGTGCTCATATACAAAAGCATGTACTTGTAAAGAATAAAAAATGCATAGTTGTACTGAGACAGTGAAAAGAACTAGAGTCAAACTATGCATTAGAAAGATAACCACTTAGTTGGCAGTAGGATTGCTTAACCACACAAACACTGGTTACTTGGGACAAATACTCACCTCTACAGTGTAACTTCCATTTGGTACCAATTCTCCACCAAACTTGATCTCAATGGTGTAGGGGCCAGGGAATTGGGGTGTGAAAGAAATGGAGAAGGTGCCATCTCCCTGTTCGATGATGTCAATATCTATGTCAGTGCCATTAGGAGACCTGATGCGGCAGGTGACCTTGCCAACACCAGCAGCAGAGGCGTCCACTGTGATGACTGTTTCCTTGCCAACTGGAACAACTTTGTCATTGCCATCTAGAGAGAAAAGATACAAATTAAAAAACGCATTGAAAGACAGGGATTTTTTAGAAGAAATAAATTCTAAAAGTAAAAACTTTTGTGCTCAAAAATAACATTTAAAAAAATATGAAAATAACATTGAAGTTTTCAAAAATTACAAAAGTATACTATTTTTCTCAAAAAAATTTTTTTTATTAAAAAAAGCATTCAGTGTGGTATATAGACAAACAATTGTTCAAAAAGCAAACAAGGATAAAATAAAGGAATAGGGTTTACAAAATCTCTATTTGAGAAATAACAAGCAACAACTTTTCTGATGACTTATTAAAATTCAATAGAGAACTGGTAATAGGTAAGGTAAATGTACACCTTTCAGCTCATCTGTTCTTAAGGCCAATGGTTAAAGAACTGGTATTTCATGCTCCTAAAATGTTACATGACATTAAGATGAAATAAAACATATATAATACCTGTGATCTTGCATTTAGAGGCATCTCCAGTTGGAGTGGTCTTGACATGGAAAGGCGATCCTGGGACATTCTGACCACCATACTGGACAGTGACATCATAGACTCCCAAGTCTTCAGGTGTGTACACAACATCATAAGTGCCATCATTGTTGTCCTGGATGAAGGGTCTAATGTAGGTGTCATCAGGTCTCTGTTCACAATATAAAATTTAAGTCATTAATAGTTTTTACAACAATAAATTGACTAATAGGATAAATGTGTAGTAAGCAGAGGTCATGATATATTTAACTGTTGAAAAAAAAACTAGGTTTCCAAGAGAAATGTTCTAAATATAGCAAGGTTTGCAGTGTTTTTACAATATGGAATTTTATTTTTGTGTCTTTTTTTTTTTTTTTTTTTTTGCAACCTAAAAATGTATGAAGTTTAAAATCTTAACCAGTATTTCAAAGTCAAAGTGATACTACAATTATTTACCTTTACAAAGACTTCCAGATCTGCATCACCAGCAGCACGGGTGTCCACCTTAAAAGCAGCAGGCAAGCTAGCTGGAGTGGTGCCGCTGACACCTGGACCAGTTACCTTGACCTTGCTGGCATCCACACCAGGTTGAGCATTGACACGGAATGGACTGTTTGGCACAGCCTGGTTGGCGTATTTGACATCCACTTGGCATGGTCCCTCAGCAGTTGGGACATAAGTTATCTGGTAAACACCATCGTCCACTGGCACAATTTCAGCTGGTCTCTTCACACCTGTCAACATAGAATACAGCTCAAAGATATAGGCCAACATTTATTAAAATAGCACCTTATAGTGAGTAGAATGAGCAAAATACATTTATGACAAAAAGTATTGGAAAAATCTATGCTAGTAGCATTTATAATAAGAAAACCAAAATCTAATAATTTCTAATACATTGTTTCTAAGACATCATAAAAACGAAAACAGTCATCTACAAATAAACACAAAAAAATATTTGTCTTTAAGTCAGTTGAACCTTTTTCTTTTAAGAAATTTCTTTCTAATGGCTGGGTGTAATTGTTTTTAGAGACCTCCTACCTGTCTTGTCAGTGTAAGTCACCTCCAAAGGTGCTACTCCAGCCTCAGAGGCATCTACTGTGAAAACAGCAGGGGCATTGGCCTTGACATTGGCACTTTCAAGGCCTGGGCCATAACACTTGACTTTGGCTGGGTTGACTGGGTTCTTAATGTCAACATGGAATGGACTTCCTGATAAAGATAAACAAGACAATCCTCAAATATTTGATGAGATATTGATTGAATCTTTTTAAATGTGTATTTTACAAAACCATCTCCTTTCTCAATATAACTACAAATTATAAATATCCTGATTTGATACTGATTCCATCTGCCATATATATATTGCAAAGGGAACTATGAGATTCAAAAGCCTAAATTTTGTCACAGCATTATTGTTGGGGGAAAGGGAATATAGAAATAAAGAGCATATTTTGTTTGTAATCTGGTATTAGTATAAATACTCTTGCAACTTAAATAATAGTGAAATTCAAATTTAATGTTTTGTTTGTTCTTCAGTTCTAACCTGTATATTTTCTTACAATAGACACCATCTTTCTATTTAGAACTAAATCCAGAACTAAAGCTCATTTTTACAAATCATTTGCTATTACCAGCACATAAGAGTGAGGCTCATTTTCAATAAAAAACTTTGTCTGTCCCTCTCAACAACATACCTGGGATGTGCTGGTCATTGAATTTGACTGTGATGTCATAGGGTCCAGCTTTGGTAGGTTCATACACCACCTGGCAGGTTCCATCATGGTTATCCTGACATTTCATGGGTGTCTCCACTGGACCTTCAATACCCAGGCCGAGACCACCTTTACCAGCGCCTTTCATGTCTACAGTGAAAACTGCTGGTTTGTCTGTTAGACCTCCTTCAAGTCCTGATTTTAAAAAACAATATTTTTAAATAGAAATTAATTACCTTAAAGTGGAAGTATTTTCAACACAAAATGTATTACTGAACAATATTTTATTTTACCAGAACAAAACAAATATGCTACATATTTTTATATACAACCAGCAATGTTGATAACTTAAAATTAAGTATCAAGAAATGATCCCTTTCTATATTACTAATATTCAACCAATGGAAAACAAAAAACTGCATAAATACTAATAAATCCAACTGAACATCAAAGTTTTGAAAAAAAAACATTTGGCAGGTGAAAAACTATTACCAAAACTCTTTTTATTTTTTTGAATATTGACCTTTCCATTGTTAAAGACATTTATTAATAAAGCAACATATTTTTATCTACAAGACAGTTTGCATTAGACAGTTTCATCTTGAATTTCAAATGCTTCAATGTTTCTGAAGATTTTTAAATGTGTATTTTACAAAACCATTTTTTTTCTCACCCATAAATACAAAATATAAATATCCTGATAAAAAAATGTATAATACCTGGACCATAAGCCTTCACTCTGCTGGCATCTGATCCTGGCTTAGCTGTGACAGTGAGAGGGGCCTCTGGGATAGGAATGTCCTCATAGGTCACATCTATTTTCTGAACACCTGGTAAAAAAAAAATAAAAGCAAGGTAAAAAAAAATTCAACATCATAGGAGTTTTACAAAATGATTATACAATTATCTTTTCCATTACAAAAAAAAAAAAAAGAAAAAAAAAACGCTTTATGAATATTTATCATAGTGATGTCACAATTATTCAAGTTATTCATGGAGGTCAGTTACTACACTAGGCATAATGTACTGTACACCAAATAATTGCTTTAATCGTGAATCTGTAGCAAATTTCATTATATTCTTTCATAAATTTTGTTTAAATAAACGTAATGCTAATATTCTATTAAAAATATAACTAAATTTTTTTCCTCATAAAACCTGTTTCTGACCTTTTCAATGTAAGTTCACCTACCTTGTTCCACAGGTGTGTAGAGCACATTGTAAGTACCGTCTCCATTATTCTTAACCACAGTGTCATACCTCTGGCCACTAGGGCTGGTGACAATGGCCTTCACCTTTCCTTGAGCAGTTGGAGAAACAGATCTGGCATCCACAGTGAACTCATTGGGACACTCAATGAACACTCCTAAAAGCAACAATCAAACAGACATGAGAATCTGATAATAAGCAACCATTTCAAGAGCATCATATTCAATACATTCTTTTTTAAAAGTAAATTTGTATTTGTATTTGTTTTTTGTGGTTAAAGAAAGATTAAAGAAAGAAAGTTCTACTGATCAATTCCATTCAAGTAAATAATACTGATTACATATAAAAACATTTAAGTTTTGCTATTGTACACAATCTCCTAGTAGGGGGTTACATGCAATTACATTGATCAAAGATTAAGTTTCAAAAGTCATAATTATTAGGGAAGTATTTGCTTTCAATTTTTTTTGTTCTAACATTTAACCATATGACTGCAGCATGCAGCTGACACTGTTAGTTGATATTAGTGCTTTAATAGTTTAAAAAAAAAACAACATAAATTTAAACTTAAACCTTGGTAAAACAACATAACTTAAAAAATAAAGAAAGAATAACTTAGAAATCATACACATTCTGGAATTTACAAAAAGAAAATTAAATTTATATTTAAGCATCAGGTTTACAAGCCATGCTATATATTCCAGGAGTTTATTGTACAATTAACTTTAGCAGCTGGAAAATAAATTCATATTTTTTCCACAAGAGTTAAAATTAAGCAAAGTAAATGTACAACATAGATAGGTGTGATAACTGCATGGAATTGTGGTTAGTGTTTACTTGCTTTGGAGGAATGGTGGGCTTCCAAGCAAAGTTAGAGAATATTTAAACATAGTAAGACAACACAGTGCATTCCAATGTTGTTTGGATCAAGATGCTAGCATCTTCCATGCCCTGTTTGTTTACCGGCAGGGTTTAGTCCTGGTCCATAAGCCTTGATGCCGCTAACGTCCAAACCAGGTTTGGCTGGGGCAATGTTTGCTTTAAATGGAGAGCCGGGAATTGGTCGATCACCATAGGAAATGTTTACATTGTATGGTCCAGGTACTGGTGGCACATAAGACACTTCACAAGTACCATCCTTGTTGTCCTTACACTGTATTGGGGACTCTGCAGGACCTTCAACAGACAGACCAAGACCTCCAGGGGATTTCTCTTCTCGGGTGTCAATAGTGAACACTGCCGGCTTCAGGGCCTCACCACCTGTCAAACCTGGGCCATAAGCTTTAACTTTAGGTGGCCCTTGGATGGCATCCACACGGAAGGGTGAATCTGGTACAGGAACACCTCCATATGTAACCTGCACCTGGTGGGGGCCAGGTTCCAGTAGAGCAAAAGTAGCTTTGGCACCATCTCCAGTGGCACTGGTAGGAACATCCAAAACTTGATTGGTTGGGGATACAATCTTAACCTTGGCCTCAGCCTTTGGCAAGCCTTTACAGAGAATGCTGATATCCTTTGGCACACCAATGGGTATGGCTAAAAAGAGTGGACTCAGACTTAAATATATGTTAAAATCAATGCTGCTTTTTTTTTACAATGTTATGACAACTTATTATAATAATGATGACCTTTCTGTCAGTTACACCCAAGAGTATTGAAATTTCATAAAAATAAAAATAAACTATTAAACTATTGGCAAATGTAGACTAGATGATGATTAAGCATTGATCCACCTTTAAAATGTGATTTACACAAATAAAACAATAAATTGTTAATATTATATGTAAAATAAGTATATAAAAGTGAAAACATTTTGAATTGATTTTTTGTTCAAGACATGAAAAACAATTGAGCTAACTTATTTTTTAAAAAACATTATTTTGTGTAAATGAAAATCATTTTTTTTTAGATGACATTTCATTAAAGCATTAAAGACTTTTTTAAAATCAAAAAGTCAATGAGAAACTTACTTGGTTCAAGACCAACAACTTTAATCTTGCTGACATCGATGTGTGGCTCAACTTTGACCTTGATTGGGCTCTGGGGCACCTCCTTGCCTGCAAAGTAGACCAGCACGGTGTACAGTCCTGGAGTCTTGGGCTCATACTCAATAGTGAATGTTCCATCTTGGTTGTCAATAGTCTTGACTGGGACATCAATGCCACGCTCATCAGTCAATCCAATAGCCACATCACCTGCATCAAAAGTAAAACAGTTTAATACACAAAATAAGTAAATATATAATGAGTGTCATGTACAATCTTCTTTCTCAACATTTTTAAAGCTTTTCCAAGTAGTCAACAACAATATTTAGGGATTTTAGGGGTGTTAAATAACTTTGGTTTGCTTACTTGAAACTTTTTTTTTTATCTTCAACCAAAAAGAAACTTTTTTTTTTTTACGTTTCTTAAATAACAATAAAAGGAAATAATTTTTTTAGATTCAATTAATAAAAATAAAATAATAAATAAATTATGTATGCTAAATTTAAAATAGAATAAAATATTAATAGTGTGTAAATAAATTGTGATATTTTATAAATTGAGACCCTTGACCTTTGGACTGAACATTGATCTGCCAAATTAAGTAAAGGATGCATTTTAAAAATATTATACGTTATTATAATGTTTGATTACATTCAAAGGGGCAGTTACTCTTTAAAAAAAAAAGTATAATTGAAGCAGGCTAATTCAAGGAATGAAGTACCAGTAGTGATATGACCAGGAATGGTACTAAAGGCTGGTAGAGAGAAGTAGCTTATTAGGAATTGATTAGAGCACTGTACTTATCAGTTTTCAAGACAGAGTAAAATCCAATGCAGCAGATGTGTTCTATCAAGATAAAAAAAAAAATATTTTTTTTTTGGAAAACAAAATATAGAGGAAAGCTATTTCAAGATGATGTCAAGTGTGAAAATACCTGGACCCGCTTCCTTGCAGTCCACAATAAAGTGTGTGGGGCGCAAGGTTTTAACACCCTTTTCTACACCAGGTCCAAACACCTTGACTTTGGCTGGGTTGCTGGGTTCAGAGACATAAACCTGCATACATATGGAAACATAAAATTATCAAAGTAAATGATGCCAAAACTGACTATTTAAAAACCATAGAAAAATACAGTGTTACACACCTAAATTTGTAAAAATGCTTAAATATACCAGTCATTTTGTCCCTTACATGAAGCAGATTATATTTTGAATATTTTGGCTTTGATAACTAATTATGTATGTTAAAAATGTTATGTTCTTAAAATTGTAATTATTTATTTCTATTACCAGTTGAACTTTCAGTCCCTTTAAGAAAATGAGCTCTACAACTAAGTGTGTGGGTTTGTAAAACTGTTTCACATTTACATTATCTATCATTATCTTTTTAGATTGATATACTTAAATAAATGATTTATTTCATCCATTTCGTCATGTAACACTAAACAAAAGGCATGATGAGAATAACAATATGTCAATCATTAAACAGCTAAACGAAGATGGAACTTACTCTGAAAGGTGCATTTGGAATCATGACACCACCATAAGTAATGGATACTGTGTGCTTGACATTTCTTGTGGGCTGGTAACGACAGGAGAATGTACCATTGCCATTGTCCTTCACCTGCAATAAAACATCAACATTTATTTATTCAACATTAAAAAAATATTTGTTTCGGATGTTCCTTCAGAGTTGAAGATAGTTTACTTCCTAGTCCTAACCTCCCGCAGGACGACGGGGGATGGGAGCGGGCAGGGTTTGAACCCTCGACAAATCCGAACGACAGTCCAGCGCGCAAACCGCACGACCAGGCAGCCTAGTGCCTTTGTACATAGAATTTCTGTCTTCCTTTTTCTTTTTTTTTCTTATCTTAATTTGTAGATACATGTAAACATAACAATTCTAACTTTTGTGACAAGCTGTTCTCTTTAAAAAAAAAAAGAAAAAGAAATAGATAAACATTTTTCCATATTCTTGTAAATGAGCTATATATATGCTATTCATGAAACTAGTATTTAATAGGAGGTGGCAAAAATTTATTTACAATGTACACAAAACATATAGGTCCTCAGAATCTAAGTCTAGCTGTGTTCATGATTCTTCAAATGTTTCTGATGCCACATGATGATAAGATAACAAAATTTATTCACAAACTTAACCTCCAGTATGTAAGATAAGGACAATGTAATGCCATTGACTTACCTGTACTTCAACAGGTTTATAGTCCACATCCATACAGGAGATAATCAAAGGAGCTTTAGGTCCACCAGCGCGAGTATCCACAGTGAATTCTGCCCATTTGTTAGCCTGGACTCCAGTTTTTTCAAGGCCAGGGCCTTTGGCAATCACCTGTTGTAGATTAAAATTTTAAATAGAAACATCAATTGTAACATTAAAGAAAAATGATTTTAATATAAAAAATTAGTCATAGTTATTATAACATATCAATTGAGCTAGTAAGAAAACTTGTGTTAATCCAATACCTTTTCTTGTTTTATTTATAGACTTTGTATGTCAATATGTAAATAAGATTAGGTAATAATCTAGAATAATCTAGACCATAATGTCCTGGAGGACCTAACAGAAGAATGGCAGAGGTGCTGGGATTTAAAAAAAAAAATTCTTTTTTAGTGCTACAAGTCCCTATCAAGATTCATAAGAAAAAATGGTTCAATATGATGAATTAGAATATTTGTCAAAATAGCATAACCAAAGAAAAAACAAGACAATATCTCCTGCATAACTAATTTATATTAAGGCAATCAATGTCCTTAACAATAACTAGCACATATTAATATAAGCTCACCTTGCCAGCATTAAATGGCTGTGGTGGCAAAATGTTGGCCATGTAAGGGGAGTTGGGGATGTCCTGGTCATTGCACAAAACATGGACAGCATACTCTCCAGCCTGAGTTGGCCAGTAGGTGACATCAGCAGAACCATCACCATTGTCTTTACAATCAATTTTGGCTTGAGATGGACCTTCAATGGAGAATCCTAAACGAAACAAAAACATTTTCTTTCCCAATGAAGGAGTTGAACAAATATAAAGAACAAAAGATACAGATCAAGAGATTGAAAAGTTCTCAACACTTGTGCATAGCTGTCTCTAATGATGTGGCTGTCAAGCATCTAGTTATCCCAATAAAGTTTAACAAGCAATCATAGGCCTGTTTTTAGAGCATTGGTAATAGTTTGACACTGTACTGAGAAATAATTAGCATTTCTCAGTGAAATCAGAAATAAAGTGAGTATGAAGTTAAACCTATAATCTCCTAGAAATTTTAAGGACAAAATGACAACTGATTCATCAGATATGAGCACGGTTTCCAATCAAAGGAAGTCTACCCTACTTTAGGTACGCATTTGTACAACATAATGGGATCATCAGTATTGTTTTTGTAAATGGGTTAGAAATGGTGTCATAACCCTGGTTGAAAGCCAATGAGCTCTAGATCTAGTATCTCATGAATTAAAGGATGCATTTTTTATGTAATGTTTTCAATAAATACGATACCTTATAGTTTAAGTTAAAGTAAAATATAATTTTTGTCATGATAAAAGGTAGCTCTAACAAAATCCCCATGGGATTGTTAACACCAACTAACAAAAGGAACTCAAAAGAGAGGAGTGAATCGTGTACAAATGCTTAATGTAAGTGGAAATGAAAAGAGGAAGCAGCAATTGTTTAAACATACCAAGAGCACCAACTTCTCCATTGGTTTCAACTGTGAAGACAGCAGGCTGATTGACAACACCACCTTCCAGACCTGGTCCATAGGCTCGGATTTTTGTGTTCCAGGTAGGACCAACTTCCACCTATGGAAAAAGTGAGTGCATTATACACCATGCTACTACAGTGTGAGATAAGAGGAAGATAGAGTTACCATCATAACAATTATATAAAACAAAATATATAAATCTAGAAAAAGAATGGGTTTATATTTAACTTTTTTTTGAACCAAATATAAAAACTAAAGTTGCTTTCTGTTCAGTACCTTGAAAGGTGATTTGCTAATGTGTTGATCAGCAAAGGTGACATTGATAATGTAATTTCCAACTTTGGATGGCACGTAGACACACTCATAAACACCCTCATCACCTTTGACTGGCTTGATCTGACAT
This sequence comes from Biomphalaria sudanica, assembly GCA_036873155.1. NCBI lineage: Eukaryota > Metazoa > Mollusca > Gastropoda > Planorbidae > Biomphalaria > Biomphalaria sudanica. Next base: position 238,286 of record JAZGLO010004096.1, on the reverse strand, counting down.
TTCTCTTCAACACCTCCTGAAACAAGTCAACATACACTTTTGGTAAAAAAAATAACATCTAAATGTGTTGTCTGAAGAAAGCTACAATTTAACCAGCTCATTTCTGTGAAGCTTGATGCAATACATTTTTTAAAGTACCAGTTTATGTATATTCTATGATACAACAGAAAAGTCCATATACACAGTACCTGGTCCGAAGATTTGCACAGCAACTTCTCCATCACCAGCTCCTTTGGTGTGGACATAGAATACAGCATTGTCTTTTACTCTGATACCTCTTGGTTGGATACCACGGCCAGTAGCATAACAAGCCTTAGCATTGGAAGCTAAATAAGGAAGAAGAAAAAAAAGAAATTTAGTTATTTATAGGCAAGTTAATTAATCACATTCACAACTGTAGACAATACAATGTAGACTCTAACAACTGATGAATCAAGCCATTAGTGCACCAACTACAGACAAGTGTATCTACTAAAATGTAGATGTTACAGAATACAAGACAAAATAATTAGTGCACCAACTACAGACAAGTGTATCTACTAAACAGTAGATGTTACAAAATACAAGACAAAAAAATTTAGAAAAAAAATCTTAGAAAAACATGGACAAAATAATTACACACTCTAACACATGCAACTAGTTTAGTGGATTTTGTTTCTACTTTTAAAAATAATTTTAATTTACTTGTAAAAATGTAAATATATCACAATTATTAGATAAATTTATTTTAATATGTTAAATGCAAAAAAAAATAAAAAATTTAAGAGCATTTATCAAATAAAACTTAAGCTATGTCATATGGTAGTTAGTCACCAACATATTCAGTAGCCTTTATTTGTGAATAAATAATTTTTAAAAAAGTCAATGCAAACATTTTAATCATTTCTATAATATAACCTGTAGGGCATGTAGGAATGATTGAGCAATAAAAATATATGGATTTGAAGTAGGTAAGGTATTAAGAAGATAAATATATTTGTTTGTTTTCATTTGTTATGAATAGTTTTAGTAATAAGTGTAGCTTATACATTTTTGAAAAGATAAATGTTTGTAGAATTTTTTTTTTTTATGTCAATAAAATCAAAACACAGCATCAAATAAAAAATTAAAATTAAACAAATAAAACAAAAAACTGCCTACAATATTTAAGTTGTTTGTTTTTTACTGTCATTTAGTTTTGATAAATTTCAAATGGCAGAATTTTTAACATCTGAGTAGCCAACTTACATCCTTAAGATAAACAAAGATTAATTTATCTTAAGGGTAAGAATGCATGACATTGACAATACTAATCACTATTAAAAACAAAAAAAAAAAAAAGGAAGAGTTAAGACTTGAGGTCAATGTGACATTCATTCAATGAGAACACTTGAGGATGAAAGAGAAACTGTATGAAAAGGGATGCATCCATCAAACCAGTCAGCAAGAACTATTAACATGACCACATCTTCACAAATTTAATGCTTAAAACATTGTGAAAATAGTAAAGTAGAAACAATGTTTATTTTAAAGATAGAAAAAAAAAAGAAAAAAAAAACATTTTTAGAGCTCTTTTTGAATGCACTCTTTTTGTTATAAAACATTAAAGCATGCTGACAAATTGCGTTTTATTCATGCAGACATATGATCAAATATAAGATCAATTACAAATTTGATGTTAGATGATAAATGTTAGTGAAATTTGTAAATACAGAAATAGGACTACAAAATAGTAGCCATGAATTATTATTATTTTTTTGTTACCATTTAGAATGAAAGTGAGAGAAATAGCATAGCAATTAGACATTTTTGTAAACAAAGATGAAACAGAGAAGAGATTAGTTAAGAAGAAAAGCTGAGATCAGTCTTATCAACAGCCATGGCATTGTTTCACTTCTATCTTTATTTAGAAGTATAGATGCATCCATTCCTCAGGAGAGAGATTCAGAAAAAGAAAATAAATTTTCTTTGCAAACTAGTTTTGTATAAATAGTTCTGATTATTTCAAAACAAGACATGCAACATAAATGTGAACCAGTTATTGATGGCAACAGGGGACGGGGGAGAAAAGGAGGGAGTGTCATAGTGCATGTTGTTGTAGACACAACAAAACAAAAAGGCTTCTACTTACTCTTGGCTGGCAAAAACATGAGGTGATAGAAAAACAAACATGAAATGATGAGTATATGAGACAATAGGTTAGCAGCTAATGCTTACTAAACTTTTAAGACCCATGTTCCAAAAATAGGGCAAGACATACATTTTCAGACCAAAACAATATTGTCTGAAATTGTTTTTTTTTAGCCAGAATTTTTATGAATAGATTTTTTTTTCTTCATAGTAAAGAAACATTTTCTCCAAATATAATTTGTGTATTTTCAAGTTAAAATCAATTTTGCCAAGCAGGGAATTTTTCTAAGAAATGTATATTAAAAAAAATAAACATGATGATTTTAAATTAAAAAATCTACTATTACAAAATAGGGGCAAATTCCACTAATCAAATAAAAGTAAAAATAAAAGGGTTAACTTTGTGTAATACATGCACAGATCAAGTGCTAACACCTGCAAATACCCATTCATAATGTCTAAACACAAAGAAAAAAAAATTAACTATCAAAATGACATTGAATTCTCACAGCTTTCTAAGATTCAAACCTAACTATTCTTTGGTTAGAATTATATTATTACACCAATGAAAGTATGCTTTATGTTTTCAACAAGCACCAAGGAGACAGTTGAGCTTCTAGGATACACATTGAATGCTAGTGTAGTGTAAAACAAAAAAACATACTAAGTTGTGTGAGGATTTTTTTAATATGAAAGAACTCTTTAAGAAATGCACAAAATATCAGAAAAAAAATTGTTCTAGTTATATTTATTTTTTTGAGAGATAAAGATTTATTTTTTACTAGACTGAGTGCATTTATGTCTCAATTCAGATAGCATCTTGACACATTTCACACCTGACTTGTCAGTGTATTTCCTTTTCATACATGAAGCTGAGCAAAAATATTTTTTCTCCTATGATATGATAATAAAAATAATAAGAACTTTTTTTTTAACAACACTGAATACTGTTTGAAGGAAAAATAAAGTGGATATTAGATACAGCCACACGTTTCTAACATTGTTTCTTCAATGTTTTCTTTTCAAAGTTTTTAAATGCTCATATTAAATTGGTATTTGTGCTTTTAAAGAACTAATTAATGTTAAAAAAAATAATCCTAAAAAATTATGATGGTTTTTTGTTGAAACTGATCACAATACAGTCACTTAGATCAAAAAAATACTATTACAACTAGTACACTGATAAATCTAGTGAGCCTTCATGTAAGAGAATACTGTCAGGTTTTCAAAAAATCATGTCGCTTAAAATGTTTTTTCATAGCCATTGGCAGCTCTGAAAAATGACAAATTTCAAGTTTGTAGAATAAAAGCCTGGCCAGTACAGCATGAAAAGGAGAATGAGAGGAGGATAAAAAGAAATTTCCAGTAGATTCTTTCTGAGCTATCTAAATAAGTGTGCACTGAATCAATGACTGGAGTCACATGAAAAGTGCAGAGAGTTGGGCATCTTACCTGGGGAAACATTGACACCAAATGGACTTCCAGGTATCTGTTGCCCAGAAAAAAATACATTGACAGAGTGCAGGCCAGCATCAATAGCTGTGTACTCCACCAGGTATGTTCCTTCTTTGCCTACCACAGGGCTGATAGCTGGGCGCACCTTGTCTTTGTGGCCATGAGGGTCCAAAATTGCCACATCCACTGTGCCTTTTCCAGCCACTGCAACAAGAAATTATAGAATGAAATCATTATCAAGCGTGTATGTATTGATATACAAAAATACACCGGTTATATATGTCTAGATGTTAAAGTCAAATTGAAACTTTAATAGAATCATTTTTAATGTGTTCAAAATATAAAAAATCTCTTTTAATTTTTTAAAATTGTAGTGCAATATATTTCACTCTCAAGAACTTTGTCCTTATTGATATTCAGCAAGTGCCAGAGGATTTATATATATAAATGACAAATTCATGGTGCTTTCAACAAAAAGGAACTAAACTTTGACTTTGTATATTAATTTTTGTATTTAAATGGAGTGGAATTAAAAAGTAAACTCATTGGTGTAAATAAACTTTGATGATGCTACTTAACACTTTTTCAGGTAGTGTTTCAAGTAATATGTATATTTGCTTTATAAATAGCAAAATAAAAGCTGATCTGAGGACTCAGAATTATCCATTTAAACATTAGGTAATAGCAGCCAGAAGAATGGTGGCCAGTGAGTCATGACTTACATTGGGTGTACACCTCGAAATAGGTTTTCTTTCCAGCTACAACACCAGACTTCTCAATACCAGGGCCAGCAGCAGTGACCTTTGATGGGTCGCCAGCAGCACCTTCAACTTGGACTGTGTAGGGTGATTTGGGTATTTCCCTGCCACTGAACTTGATGATTACCTGAGATATGAAATAGAAAGATGTGTTAGATGGTTATAGATATTTTTTTATTTACATTATTATGGGGGGTAACAAATATAATTTGAAAAAAAAAAAGGGGGGGGGGGAGAAAAAGAACAACAGAAAAAATTGGTAGCAATACATTTTTAAAACACCAAAATTTTTTTTTTCCATATTGGGAAAGGAAAATATGTCATAATTTAACCAAAAAATGAATGTAAAAAAAAAAAATTGGTTTAATTTTATATTAAGTTTCATTTATTCTCCACCACATCATTGTTAATAATAGATAATTGGTATACATACTTATCACAATTTTTATATCGATGTACAATCAGTCAACAGCAAAAAATAATTATGAAAAAAAAACACACAGACACACACAAAATCCTAGGTAATTGTTGTAATTGTTAGGTTGCTATTCACTAGATAGTTTTAATATCAATGTTAAAGATTTACAAGTAGCAAAAGGCAGGAAAATTTGTTCTTAAATTACCCTGTAAGCCCCTTCTTGTGTTGGCAAATAGACACAGGAATATGTCATGTTTCTGTCATTGTTGAAAACAACTTCACACTGAAATAAACAAATTAAAAATAATTTCAAACATGCAGGCTTCATTAGATAATGAAAGGATGGTCTTAAAAAATGACTAATGTGTTTAAAAATCTTTAAGTAATGCTTTGTGTATAACAATAATAGAAAAACAATGAATTTCATTATTTTTTTTGTGTGCTGCACCACAGTAGAATATTGAAGCTGCAGCTTCTTCCTTTCCTTTATACTTTTCTTATCACTCCCTTACTTTTCACCTAAACTAATGAAGCAGGGCATTCAGACTAATAAACTGTTCTTATTTGTCAACCAAATGGCCAGAGCCAAAGCATCACAACTGTCATCTGAGATATTTCTGACTCCTTAACTGTTTTATTTATTAAATGCAAGATGGTCAGGTAGCACTCACATTCTCTTTGGCTCCTTTAGGGTTGAGGACAATGACCTCCAAACTTCCTTTGCCAGCACTGAAGGTCTCCACAGTGAACCTGGCTGGTGCTCCAACCTGATTGCCTGTTGGCTCCAACCCAGGACCATAAGCCCTGACTCTGGTGGGGTTTAGGCGGGGTCTTACTGGAGCCCCAGGCTTGAGCTTGGCATTGGGGAATTGTGACAGGTAGGTCATCATACTGAGGTCATCCACCTTGGGGTTAGTCATTTCATCTGGCTTGATAAGCTATAAGAAAAGAAGAACATAAATTACTTAATTACTTCATAAGCCCAGACTAGTGTGTTACATATGTTAAAGACAGCTTCACATTCTGACTCATTTCACAATATTAACAAAACTCTCTTTATACATTTAAAAACAGAGGCAACAGGTTGATAAACAAAATAACTAGGCTGTGGGTATACCTAGATAAGAATATAGTGTACAGACATTTTTTTCTATAATGAAAATAAGAAGCTCTCCTTCCCTCCTTTCATTTCTCCCACCACAACAATTTAAATACAGATGTTTCATTTTCAAAAACTGCATGAGGAAGGGCTGTCAAAACATTTAAATATAACAAGAGTTATTATTTTTTTTAAATATTCAATTTTTAAAGTTTTAACAAATGAAATCACTTCTCCCCTTTTTTCTAAACTGAGATTTAATTTGACCATAGATACCACCAGTGTAGACAAGGACTTTAGTTTTATAAACTGTTTCTTCAAATGGTTGTGTTGTTTTTTTATGTTATACCCCTTATGTGAAGCAAGAAATTGCATCTTGAAGTATTCCTAAAGAGTTAGGTGAAGAAAACAAATACAATAATAATTTCTATATAGTGGAGATTTTCCCTGAGTGAGCAAATGTTTCATCAGTCTGGGCACTTTTATTCCGATTATTAATGATAACAACTTTTTGTTTTGTCATTAACATTGCATGGTATATAATAAAAGTGGATTTTATTTATATTCTTAAGTCATACCGCCTTCCATTAACACTCCAACCTGAGTGCCCCCAACCACTTTCCCCCCTCCCCTCTAAAAATAACTGTCAGCACAAAGTACAGAGAGCTGTGTTGTTGTGCAGAATCAGCGGTTACGTTGACGTGCCAAAATAACTTGCTCAACATACATTTGTAAACGAAGGTAAACACACAATATCTGAAGTAATTGGGAGGAGGAGGAGCTCAATACTGAGGGAGGGAGAGAATAAGAGAGAGATGAAGGGAGAGAAAACGGAAGCGCGGAGTAACTGGGTAAAAACTACGACAATTGTCAGGAAAAAAAATAAAATGAACTTAATGTGCAAAGTGATTTGTGCTGCAATGGGGTTACGGATTGAGGGAGACAAAGTACTTGGTAAAAGCGTGAACACAAAAATGATATTAACAAGCACAGAAATGACCTTGTGCTTGATTGGCAAATAAACAAAATACAGGTAATGTAGAGTGAACCCCATTTACGTGGCCAACGGTATGAGATAGTGATTTGTGGCCCAGCACAACACTGCTAAGAGGATTGGAATGTCAGCGAGCTCCGATTGCAAATCGTGACCCCACTTTCTGATTCAGTCTAGATCTATCACGCCAGACTTCCACTGAAGGCGTGTTTTCTTCAGCAAGTCTAAATAATCTGTGGAAATACAGTGTTAACCCTTTAGCACTTCTTTCAAGCCGCATGTTTAATTAAGGTCCAACTGTTGACATCCCCAACCGACGGAGTGGTGCTTTAAAAAAATCGTATTGCATGACATGTGTAGTGCATGTGTAGTCCTAAGTCAAGCATTTTGAAGCGACAGGCAAGCAGCCAAAAAGGTGTGAGCATCCCATACTGCACAACTAGTTAGCATAACGCACACCTGTGCTAGCCTTGACACCTACCCTACCCCCCGATCCATGTGTAGGCTACAGGTAAGTGCATCTATCTTCATGGGTAGTAAAAAGAGTATACACCTAAGGAGGGAGAAGAGGAGGGGGGGGATTATAAATATAGAATCCATCTTTTTGTATAAAGCCATTATGTCTAGATTACATGAGTTGTTCTAGTCAGAGGGGCTAAGTGACGGATACAACATCAATATGTTTTGTAGTTGAAAAGTGTCAAATCTGATTTAATTCTTGGAAAATATATTAAAAAATAAAATGAACTTAATGTGCAAAGTGATTTGTCGCTGCAATTGGGGTTACGGATTGAGGGAGACAAATCACACAATTATTCAAAGACATGACTTTTTGTTAAGAACTCGGAAAAAAAAAGGGGGGGGGGGACATTTTTTATACTATCTTTTCTTGTACCCTAGCTGATGAAAACAAAATGTTTAAGAAATACCCCCCTCCCCCGCAAAGGCTATTGATTTGTGGTATGTGAACATAGTACAGAGGACGCAGTGACAATAATATAATAGCTCAGTTTGCATAGTGCTTCTAATCCTGTCATAATATGGTTAATCAAGACATTTTAATCATACATCTGTCGTGGGAGGCGATGTAGCCGGGATATTTGATGTTATGATCGTCTCCTGTTAGCCACGAACAAACTAGGCCTAATGTTAGGAATAGAAAGACATTCAAGTCGTGTTCATGATCAACTGTTTCAACATTCACTCGAGATCTTGCTATAGGTCGTCCATGCGGCTGTACCAAGAATTGAAATTGTATTTCTTGGCCACTTTGTTAAATAACGTTCAACAATCCAAAGAACATTGGTCTAGAGCTCTATTGCCGCTGTGTGCAGGAACTGTATGCCAATTGTTGGGGTATTTTTCTCTACGCATACCTCAACACATACGCTTTGTCTTCTTCACTTTTCCTCCTTTCACTATTGTGATCAGCGGAGTGAATGCTATGTACGTGTGAATGATCTCATTACCAAATACATGCATTGACCTGACACATCTTAAGCCTTAAATGATCACGTGGGAAAGGGAGGAAAGGACAGGATTGCAGAACGCCAATGACAGTACATGTAGACAGTGGGCGACTGGGCGTTAACTCTAGTTACTCATCAAACATCAATGTCAGCAAAAACTTACAAACACAGATCTATAAGTTTGATATTTGAGTACATTAATGTATGACTGCGTTGGACGAAGGTTTGACCGTAAATATTTGGATGTCTACCTTGAAATAAGGTAGAAGGGGGTTAGTTGGTATTGTGTTGTATGCTGTCCACATTTCTTTTATCCCTGACGTGACATTTAACAGCTCACATTAGCGCCACGTACCGGGTATTACTCACGAAGTGATTCTATCTACCTAACGGAAGTGATTATTTTTGAACAACCTACATCTACTTGTCCTTAATATTCTGTTAACAATAAACCTACGAAGAAATATCAAGTTTTAAATGTACTGTAATGCGCATAGTTAATTTTCATATTTATATTTTCATACTATTGTCTTTAATAGTTCCAATTCTTTTGTTCAAAGCGAATGCGAGGTTGTGGTATGAAAGGGAAAAAGCAGTCAACGGCCACGCCATTGACCCAAGTTGTGAAAGGTAGAATAGCGCCTATCTGGATGTTGTTATTAATTAATTTTCTTATTAGAAATATCTTTTGACGTCATCATTTTCACATTTTAGAGGTGTGTCAATTCAAGCGAACAAAATACAACACTAAATGTTGCCCGCGTGAACAACCTGTGTCATGCTGAATTACTGATTCTGATTCGACTTACGTAAAAAAAAAATTAGGCACGTGAACCTTTGCGCGTGACTGTCCAGAAGTAAAAAAAAAATGAACGAAATAAAGAAGTAACAGGGTGACATTTTGTATACAGTGACCCCTGAACTGTAAGCATTGAAAAATGCTATCCAATATCCATTATACACTACAAGATACACATGTAGACAGTGAAAGTGTATCAATGACATTCTAATGGCCTAATGGGATAAAAATACTTAATTGTTTAACTGGATGACTTGGTTTTGCTTAGTCAAATAAGGTACAGGTACAGAGAGAAAGGCGGAGAAGGACTGTGCCCTAGATACATGCTCAAGTGAGAGTCAGTCAAAGCGTGAGAATGTTCCGGCATCGTGACCTGCCCCTCCTGTCATGTGATTAAATGGCAGCACAATTACAATCATCACCCCACCTCTTTTTCCTCACTGCCTACTCTTCTGGTACGATGAGTCCGTATCGAAAGCTGAATGAAGAACAGTGAGTAACCATGCTAGAGTACTCACTGGGCTTTGCCAGCCCCACTTCATGTATACGCTAACCTATATAGGCATATCTCTAATATTATACAGTATGCTACGCTAGTGTTTAAGCAACGGCACTTTGAATCAATGAACGGTGCAATGATCATTACAAAACTACGTCTAGCAACTGTGGTCTTGTCTTTCATAGGCTTGGCTAAAGCACATCAACGTTTCAATAGCAGACGTTTGTTGTGAATAAAACATTGCATTGGCTCTCACTTTTACAATCTAGTCACACTCTCAGAAACAAAGTGGCTTCAAAGTACCTGACCATTTTAACTGATAGCTTTTTAATGGAGAAAAAGGCCAAGATTTGTTTTTATTTCTGCTTGAGTGTATCAACACTATAGCTCTAGTCTACAAAAGTATGAATGGCAGAGATGAAATATATCCTTTCCTCCCACTCTAGTTTACAAACGACAAAAGTGTTCAGTGTGTTCAGTACTACGTGGAATTCCACTGCACAACAGGCCTGGCTCAAAGAGTCAAATTTTACTAGTCAGAGTGCACTTATCAAGATGTCTTATCAAGAGTTGGTAAACCTACCCACCGTATTCCATTACGGGCCCTACCCAACGACACCTCCATCAGAAGAGGTGTGGTTGTTGTAGATTCCAACTTGTTACAGGTAATTGTAAGCTGTATATCGTCTACAGAAAAAGGAGCTATATCATGTACCTGGATAAATACCCCAGTACAAGCAGTGTATCTGTTAAGAATGCCATAATGCCGGGAAATCTAATCAGGAGATATATGTCTTTCTAACGAAAGGGTTGGGCAGCCTTTATTCAATCACGCAACAAGGAAAACTACTTTAAGTCTCAATGTGATATTAAAACGCACAAAGAAGGCATGTTGACGTTACTCTCATCTATATTGGTCTCTTGTAAGCCAATCTAAATTATATGCACACACCAAAATAAGCGTGTACTCATGTGGCGAGGGGGGGGGAGTCAGGGGGTCAAAAGGATTAGATTCCGCACACACAAATAAACATTTAACTTACATGTTAGAATGGGGAGGGGCGCGGGGGGAATAGTACGCAGACAGGAAATGCGTTGAAAAAAAACATAGCGCCCTGGTGGGGGGGGGGGGGGGGGGGGCTGAAATAAATGTGATGTGTTGAACAAAAAAGTTGTAGAACTAGTTTTCTTATTTTGGTCCTCGGTTAGATCTCTAGTTATGTGCTGAGTGTGGGGTACACATCAACAGCAGACACGGGCGGAATGCAGCCGTCAACAGTGCCGGTGTTTTGGTTTACCTAAAAGCCAGCAGCGATCTGCAGAGTTAATGGTCTAATGGTTATTTGTATTTACTGAGACATTTAAAAAAAGTCAGGACTAATATACATCAGTCCTCTATCTAGTTCTTGAATAGAAATAAAAAGATGTCAACAAAAATGCATGCCTAACAGTACCGATATGAGCTGACGGATTTTGCGACGGTTTTTAAAAAAGGGGGGGGGGGGATTCTAAGAAAAAGGCTTGTTTAATCCTCAAGTATTAAGGTGTTAAATGTCTCGAGGATTAAAATGCTATTAAAAACCATGTCGAACGATAACTTCAATTTACTTTTCTTTATAGATCATATTACGACGTGGCGGCGTATTAACGACTGACAGTGTCATTGAAGTATTTCTTACGTCCAGATTGTGTTTTATACAGGCTGTTAATGGGCCACAAAAGTTACACGAACGTAGAAGTTTGAACCTGTAAGCGGGAAAGGGGAGAGAAGGTGTATACTAAATGACGTAAACTTTCAATGAGGATTTTGTCGTTACGCCGGAAATCTATTTAGCGTGTCCATCTTTTATTTTTATTATTGACAGACTTGAGCCAGTAAGGAATAATATTTACTCTACCGAGTATCACTGCTTGCCATTAGCTGAACAGTATCTAGCGTTCGAGGGCAGTAGACATATCACATTTATTCCTCCCGTTTTTCCTCCACACACAAAAATAGTGTCACTATTCAATTTCACTGATGTACTTTTAAAAGGTATTTTCGTGAGTGCTTGTTCCAATAAAAATCGTTTCAGCTCCATTAAATCATTCAAAACTTGTGAAACTTATGTCCTTAGTATTTGAACCATCCAGATGAATGGTGGCCAAGCAAAAGCACAAGACCTCTAGGAAATCTACGGACTTGTACAAGTACTGTGTTGTGCAAGCTTCCTAATTCTATTTGCCCAAGGCACCTCGTTCCTCTATCATCGTCTCTGACATTAATACTTAGCAGCACTTAAACATATCTCATAACTACATCTAGAGCCATGTCGCATTAATAAATATGATAGTTCAGTTTTCTCTTCAGTATTTATAAAAGTCTCCCAAATATAATGTGAGTTGTACACCAGTGTATGTAAATGTAGCTTTTCTACCCAAGAGCTGTTCAGTAGGAGTTTGTATTTGTATACACAAGGTCATGACAATCATTCAAGTGCGCAGCCTTTGTTTTAAAGAAACCCGATAAACTGCTTTAATAAAATATTACGAGAATATTTTTCCTGGCTATAATTATCTCGACATTATCTCCCCCTTTCCACACATATTGTTTATTATATTTTTTTTTTACAAGGGAGGTAACATACAAAACTAATCCAGTTCTCTCACCTAACGAAGCTAACTGAAGTCTGCCAGAATCATCGATTTAGGCCACAAAGCAACAAGTGCCAGCCCAAACATGCCAAGGGATTGTTGCTGTTTTCTTCGTCCCCCTCTGCACGCACTTCTACCAACAAAACACACTTGACACCTCTTCTCAGTCTTTCTTCAAGAGTATTCTAGCTATGCCCTTTTCTTTTCCCCCTCCCTCTTCGTCTTCTGCCTTTCATCTACCTGACAATTCTCCTCCACAATCATACAAATCCTCTACTAAATCTGACAGTCTCCCCTGCCCCCCACCAAGAGGAAATCCCAAAACCCTGAGCCCCGCCATGCTAGTTAGGAAATGCTTTGCATTGCATATAAGCAGTTGCTCATAGACTAATAAGTCCACCTTTAAACTGTTATACAACAATGTTGTTGAGGAGGGAGAGAAAGGGGAGATTATATTCTTTTAGAATGTCTATAAAGAAAGGCGGTAGAAAATGTGTTATTAAAGCAATCAAGGTACTACCCAAACAGATCAATGAGCTCAGAAAACAGCCTCTCTTCACACCTTCCTAGCAACAGACTTCAACACATTCTACTTTTCCGCACTATCGAGAACAAAATAAGCTTATGGCCTTGTGTGAGTGGCACCCAAACACAAAACTGTCACACAAAAACATTCTGCCCTCCTCCCACTCCAAGCTGATGTACTCCCCCCCCCCCCCCCACCGAACACCCCAGTAACCAGAAGTGAGCAATACACGAGTCTAGCCACTTTCTTCTTCTTCATCCTTCTCTTTATCCATAATGTGTTCGTGTAAGCACAAAGACTTTATATATTTTAGTATGTTGTTTTACCTTCATATATCCATTATCCCTTTTCAGTCATTTTAATTAGACATTATTTCTTATATAGTTATCCATGGCATAAACCACACAAAAGTAAATACTTAGGGATTGCTTGCTTCCTTTTGTATGTTGTGTATGTGTCTGCTGGTCTATGCACTTTTCTTAAACAACATACACACTAATGTTTCTATAGCCAACTAGTTTGTATATCTTGTACACATAGTGATTACCAGGGACTGTTCCATATAGTAAAGCTATAACTTCAAAGAATGAGCTCCACAAAGACCCACATGGTGACTTCACAAAGATTCTCCATTAGCTTAATTACCTCACTACATTCATTAGGCCTATATAAATTGATGGGGTGTTAAGTCTACATATTGATGAAGTAAAAGGGAGAGGGTAGGGAGAGACATCAAAGATCCCACCCACACTTTCAACATTAAAAAAAATCATTTAAATCTAGATACTACCAGATGTCTGAGGCTTTGACCTGAACTCCTGATTTGTTTGACTAATGTCTCTTCAAAAAGAGTGAAGGGCTAAATATGAAGCAGAAAAGAAATACTCCAATTTGGAGAAATTGTGTGCTTAGGAATGGATAGGACATATTTAAGTACCTTCCAGTTTGTACAGAAGATTTAAAGGTACATATGGTAAAGAACTCACCTGTGGCACATCCAGCCACTTCTCAGCAGCATCCATAGCCTCCTTGGCATTAGCCTTGTTCTTCTTGGGATCCCAGTCTTCCCAGTCAGGGCAAAGACCTGTTCAACATAAACCACTGCTATGTTACACAATACATTTTCAAGGACAGTGGAGAGTTAAAATAATACCAAGAAAAAAAGAAAAGATAATTCTTTTCATTGCTGGATTATTTCTTTCAATTGATTCAACCTTACACACAAAAATAAATAAATAAAAGCCTTAAATTAATCAAGATTAATTTTCCAGTTATATCAAAATATATCTTTGAAAAATTCTATTTAAAGAGATATTTTCGGCCAAACAGAAATGTACAACTTTTATGTTATATGTTTGTATATAATTTTTTTTTTACATTTTATTAACATGTTGGAGCATAATGTTCTTCATTATTATTGTTAGTATTCCTCTCTCCTAATGTTATTTGTTGGACATGATGGATGGACTGACCTGGTCCAACAGCATCCACAAGGGCACCAATAGCCCTTCCATCATTCCAGTCGGTGGTGAAGTTATTGATGGGCAGGTCTGGAACCTTAGACTGGATCCAGTTCAGCAACCTCTGCTTGGGGGTGGGCGCCTTCTCTGATGGAGTGGGCTCCTCGCCCTCCCACATGGGCATGGAAATAGAGTAGTGCAGAATGAGGGTCCATATCAGACCGAGGATCAGCTTGAGTTTTTTATCAACAATGTCTGTACTGTCTGTGTGGAGCAATGGAAAAGAAAAAAACATTAGCTTAAACAAATTGACTTTCAATTATACAATCACAAAATAAACAGAAGAAGGAAAAAAATCTTGAAGACCAAGGTCATGTTATTAGAAGACGAGTTAAGGCCAGGCATTATACCCGCACTCTAGTTGTTTGGAGAAGTCAAATACAGAGCAAACTTCTTATAATGTATGTCAAGATTACGTCTAATGAAGATGCCTAATCTACTTCTAGATCTTGAGTCTGTTTATGTATTCATTTCCAAAGAAAATATTTAAAGGGCTAGCGGTTTCGTGTATTTCTAAATCAATATTTGATGTAACTTAATGTTTTCTTGGGTTATTGACACGTTACATTAAAGATCTAGATCTAGCTCATAATGGTAAATTGAAGTGCAGGACAGAATTCCGTACTAAATACTACATTCTATTCAAATCGCAGTGAATCAAGTCAAAACCATTAGATAATCTACATTGATGGCTAGTAGTTAGTATCTACCTATGTAGTCTAGTAGTTTAACAGCACGATAATCTGAAACAACAGAAATAGTAGAAGTCAGAGCAGTAATAACTGACTCGAACCTACCAAAACATTTTTAGTAAAGACAAATAGGACATGCAGTTGAACATTTCCAACTGGAAATAGAATGCCTTACTAAAGTTTCTGTATCATTAGACTAACTGAGACAATACAAACAGATTGATCTCACATCTATATCTCCTATTATCTCGTTATTGTTTTTCCAGAGAAGAAGAAGAGTGAAAGAGGCGTTACAGAAACAAAAGGCAACTGAATAGAGGATATAGTCATTTCTCTCTCATACACTTGTACGTTGTCCATCACATCAGGCTTGAAAGTGCCAAGAAAAAGTTGAAATGGACCTTGTTCTCATTATTTTTCTGATTGCCGTGACTACACGTTTATAAATGTCATACCCTTGTGCCGAGAATACACACTTTTTTTTTCTATTTCTTTTAATAAGAGACCTCACTTATCTAAAGACAAGACAAATGTTGCATACGCCATTGTTCGTGCAAACAAATCAATCACTTAATATCGATTTCTTAAAAGTTTCTATGTGCGTGTGTTGATGGATGGGTCACTTACTTTTAATTCAGTTACATTAATTTGTGTAAACTAATTTCATTTTTTTGTTGTTGTTAAGTAAATAAAGAATACTCTTTTAAAAAAATCCTATCCAGTTACAAATAAAATCACCAGTGCAATTTAAAAAGGCATATCCTTCATTGACTGCAAAGTACGAAGATTACTTAGAATTAGCTAGTGCTGGTCATTGCTAGGTAGACTAAAAAATGGAAACTTAAGAACTTGTAAAAAAAAATATCTCCAGTACATTTTTAAAAAACGGCTTATCCTAGATTATATAAAGTCTCCCCCTCCACTTAGTGGGCAATCATCTGTTCAGAGTCATACACCTTCCCTGCCCACCCCTTTTCCCAAACCTTCGCACCATTAGGTTACTGCTGGAGTCTCGAGAGTTACATTTCCTGCTACTATACTTTAAAAGAAGGCCGGAGGTTTTTGTGTAGTAACTAGGAGTCGTGAATATTTGTCAAGATATTCAGCCAGGCTAACTAGAGCCCATGACTGTAATATATACACACTTTAAACTATTTAAAAAGAAATGGATGATGCCGAAGGGAAGGGCGGTTAAGGTCGACGGCAGGGTAATGCCACGATTTTCTTTAAAGGAGGTTTGTTTGAGAATAATAGAACCACAAAAAAAAAAATCTAGCTATATAAAACTACGCTGACAACAACCAAACTAGTGAAATAATTATACAACTAAAATTCCTTCACATAAGGATGAGCGTAGCGTTTCACATGGCATATTACAAGTATATAATGCTAGAGATATCAGTATGTTTTAATGAAAGAAAAATGGAAAGTTGACCAGAAAAAAAAGCAAAGTTCCATAATGCTAATCAATTCCGTTACAAACAATGAAGCTAAATTATTATAGACCTTGTCAATATGTCAAACCAGAAACTGCAGAATCAGAGCTTCGTCTTTGAGTGCACAACCCATTCTCCCCAGTTCTATTTCAGTCCGCATGCCGACATTCACTGAGCTCACTTAACTGGCATGAATGGAAATGGAATGGACATTATTAACTCCTACACCTACTGCCTAAATGTATAAACAAGCACTATATTCCAAGCCTGTTAAAAAGTCTGGCTGTATGGTAGAGCATCTAGCTTTAGCACAAATGACAGCTTTGACTTCTGTTATGTTTGTTTAACACATCAGAAAAACGTCAATTATTGCAGCCAGCAAATATATTATTAATATGCTATTGTTGGGGGAATAAGGGACATTTTGTTTTGTCCTACCAGTTTGCACATTTTCTTTTTTGCTGTATAAACGAATCAAACATGAAGTGAAGTTTATACAATTATGGCTAAAACAAGTAGTGAATAAACAAGACATGAAATATATGTTCATTTAAACTGCATAAACTGGGAGTAAAAGTTGAAACCCACCGTCTATTATTATGCTAAAATGTACCCCCCCCCCCAACATTGATGGCATTAATCAATGAAAAATGTAATAAAAGATGTGCAGTGTCAAAAAACAAGGTATGCAGCCAGTAGTTTGAAAGATGGGACAAAATTAATAGGCAGCAACACCTTGATATTTCATGTATATGTTTGTAAGCTATTGATGACCCACGCACCAAGGATTGAAACAATTTTAAACGGGATAAATTACTACGTTAATTGATTTTGTCAGGACATATACTGAAAATTAACATTCAATCTATTGTAAGAGAGCAAATATTTGCCCATATTAAGACTTAAGAATTATTCAGCCCACATCGAGCTAGACGTCTTGTTTCTATCTCCAGGCGATCAATAAGACCAGGATGATGAATGAACTCAACTTAAGTTTTCTTCTACTAATTTACTGACACTCTAGTCAGTTATACGTACGTTCCAGTGTACAAGTTATGTGACCCCATTTGCTAAGTATCAATTATGTTACTCCCTTATTGCTATCAATATGACCTCACCTTAACCGCTAGAGGCCACCGTTCAAAAACAAGGACAAGCACATAGCTTCGCCCAGTGACACATTTTAGTGGCCCCCCCTCCCTTCGAACATCAATGCTTCACTGAGGTCTCCGTGTTAACAGAAAATAATAACTGTCATGTCGATTGAGAACAAATAATGAAACAGTTCCACACTAGCGATTCTCCTTTTAACCAGACTAGATCTAGTATAGAGCTGTGGGTGGGACAGAATGAATGACATTGGCAAAATTCTTAGAAGGTAACGAGGGTTAGGCTTCTAAAGACATTTAAAGCCGGCTTAAAAAAAACATTCAGCACACAACGTACAAACAGTCTTACTTGAATGTAAACAAGTGTATAGCCCAGCACATAAGAGAGAAACTATTGCCCTTATAAGGGGATGGTGGCATGGAAGAAGAAACGGGTCAATGTTATTATAATGCACGTTGTTATTACTCCCTAAAGTCTTACATACATATTTAAAAATACGCTTGTATGCTGAATCAAAAGGCCCAGGCGAGTCACCGGCCTAGATGAACTTTTTTTTTTCAAGAAAATTGCCAGTTTTGGAAAGTATTGGAAATCACTGCCATAAAAGATCAATTATCTGACTCATCAACTGTGAGGCTGAGATTCCAGAAGAGAAATAAATACGTATGGGGTTGCACCAAATGAGCATTTCTTTAAGTTTCAATGTTCTAAAATATTATTTTAACCTAAACTATATAGACGTAGATGTAGTTTCTGGAGTCGTTATGTATAATAAGCGATCCCTACAAGGTTATAGTTTAAGCTTGATACGTCTACGTTTGTAACTGCTACTCCAGGAACACAACGGAATACATTCTTCTACTTGTTGGCCCATTGTTCTCTAGCCTTAAACAAAACTATCTTATCACTCATTGTTTGTATAGTCTGTTCTGTGTATTCTGTTCATGCTGTTGGTAGAATGTTACAGAAAGAATAAGAGGCTACATTCCTTCGGCATCAGACAAAAGCCTTCCATTGTAGTGAGGACAACGCTTCGCCTATAAAAACCTACGCATTACATGCAACTGATTCACAGCCTCCTTCTCAACTATCGTTATAATAACTAATATTCGTATTAAAAATGAAAGAAGTAATGAAAGTTGATTGCCCTGACGAGAGACGACCATAAGAAAAAAGTTCTGACATTAAAAAACATAAACATTAAGTGACAAAAGCAAACATCAAAGAGATGATAGAATCACGTGTATGTTAAAACTATTTAATATAAGGGCAAACGTACGATTTACCTTTCGCTATCTCTTCATATGCGCCCTTAGTAAAGATTAAACTAGACCAGGTCGTTGTCAACGACTTTACCTACTCAACAATACAAATGTTGGTTTATGTTACTTCAGCCATGCATTTGCCCCCCCCCCCCCGGGCCTATTCTCTGTATTCTGTAACACATAAAGGCATCTGAAAAATATCCCAGTGATATACGGCATTGCTAAAAAAAACAACAACAGTAATTATCAATATTTACTTCTAAATGGGATGTTTTTTTCGTGAGCAAAACCTGTCGAGAAAGTCAATTTAAACAGTTCAACTGCTATTCTTTTGAAACATTGCTGACTTGCTGATCATATTTAAAAATGTATAACGGTCGCTATGAACCACGTGATCGTCCATAGTTCATATAGAACCGCATGCTAATCTACCTAGCAAACGATTTCGGCAATTAGCTCCACTGGGAGTTGATAAGAGCATGACGACTACATTATTAAAGGCATGTGTATTAGGCACAAGTATCTTCTGTCCTACGTGCCATTACCCCGAATCCCCGGCTGGTTACTTAAAAACCACTGCTGATAACTTCACGGTGACGTAGGGAAGTGTTATAACAGGCTATATCAGCTGAGTCAACACAATATTGGAAGGTCACCCAAGCACCCAAGCGGACTCCAAATCTTTTTTGCAGAGAGAAAACAATCACAAATAGAAGACATAATGCCCATCTGCTGAAACAAATAGAATGTCACAACAGTCAGACGATGGTGCGTAACAATCACGTACATTTATTATCGGGGTTGTCATTATTGAGTCATTTATAGGGCGGCCTCGATCAAGAATGATCGTATTCAGAGGGCGATGCAGAAACAAGCAAGAATGATCGTATTCAGAGGGCGATGCAGAAACAAGCTCTCACTCCAAGTACCACTTGGCTACCTAAATATGGCCTCCTCCAGTCGCGAAGTGACTATGGATCATCTCCTAGAAGTTAGATGAATGCCTGGGCATTAGCTAAGGTCGGAACGATGTCGCCCACACAGCAGTACACCCTTTGCACACAGCTGATCTAAACAAATAACGGCAAGTACCGATACAGTTTGGGGTCAGCGGTTCACAGCTTCTGCCGGGGTGTAGCACTAACAGCAGTATGTACTCCAATCTAAGAGGTCGCTGGCTCCTGATATTTCCTCAGGGTTGACTCCCAACCAAGAGTGGGACTGGTCGTAAGAGGCTATTTGAGACGCATGCCATCAGAAAGCATTTTATAGGTTATATCCATTACAACTTCCTGCAATGACAACCTTTGCTACCAAAATAAGGGGAATCGAGTATTAATTTCCCATGGAGAGTAGAAATTTATGGGCAGTCTGGAAACCTTTTCCCAGATAACCACTGGCTACCCCAAATGTCCACAATAATGAACAATCTATAGTAGCATGGTCACATGCAGTACAAAATAATAACTATTAATACAACAGGAAAGATGCAAGTCATGTTATTGCTAGTGCTTAGCTATTGTTTCATTGTCTGTAATCTGATCAAAAAGTACAAAAGATAGTTGTTATTTTGTTGGTGTTGTTTTTGTAGTTTTGTTTTGTTTGTTTTCAAACCGACGGAGACTTTTTCCTGAAGTGCCTGTGTAAACCAGTTTAATAGACAAGGTAGCTTAAATTGTATCAAGAACACGTTTGTAATGTATGACAACAGAATCTAACATACAATTTGATCTTAAAATGTGTAAAAGTAAAGTAATACTAACGAAGGGTAAGGGAACCAAAGAATAATGGCGTAAGGGAAAATAACGGATATAAACAACATTTGGAAAGGCAAACTACATAAATCAATATTAACACACACCATTCTATTTTATTAAAGCGTACAAATCAAAACATGTTAATAACTAGGAGTGGTAAGAAAAATGTTGTACTGCGTACTTTGTGACCATGGTGTCTTACAGCAGAATGCTGACAGCAGGTAGTCGAATTTAAATTCTACAATGAAAAAGAACATTAAGAAGACACACATGACGTGATTCTCCTAAGTCCATTCACACAATGTGACAATTCTCTGCGCCGTAGTTTTCTTTTTAATGACATTTCTACACACGCTGTCTTCATTTGCAGGCGTTCTAGTTAATAGAAAACAAGACTTGTGGAGCCATGGCCGAAACATAACGTTTTAACCAGATCGCAACACTTCATTTGCAAGTCTAAGAAATATGCAAATATCTCAAAACTTTTTTCCCCGTCTTCTCATCAACCAGCGGGCGACCTTAGAGTCCTGGTAACGTTTGTATTCCTCCTACATGCCACAGCCAGCGGGACACGAAACTGAACAGACAAACTTGTCTTCTGTCAAATGTTTGAACGGGAGGTTTACAATATTTGTTAATCTGTATTCCTTTCCCGTTGACCTCAAGCATCTTGTTTAAATTATATCTCGGATAGAGTGTAGAGAATACAAGAGTGCATACATAACAGTACATAAAGCTTCCGAAGGGGGGGGGGGAGGACTAGGAAGAGAAAATGTTTATGTCATCCTTAAAAAAAAAAAGTTCCAAATAGCAATGTACATGGCGCTTTTTTTGTTGTTGAATTTATTTAGAAATAAAGTTTTCATAAAGCAATAAGCACTACTACAAGTATACGCAAATATAAAAACTTAAGGAAACAGATACAATTTATTTTCGATCCTACAGACAGGGATATCCAATGAGCATGACCAAGTCAATGGGGGAAGGTGGTTCTAGAAATAAGTAACAAGCCAACAAGGTAGTAAGAAAGAAAAATAAAGCACATTGACCAAGTGTTTGACAGGTTTGGCAAAGATACAAGGATTCTTTTGACAAAATATAGAAACAAACCCATTTGTGACACTTTCTGTTTTGTCAGGTCACGCAAACCGATGACTAAACATTTGAAAGCCTTCCCCAGTCCCATCTTTAGTGATTTACGCAAACAGTGGCCTAACTTTTTTTGACTCCAACAGGAACAAGTCTTCTATCATGTCACAGTGGCTTTCAATAAGCCAAATACACATTGCACACGATAAGCTAGTTTGCACACCTTCTTTCCCTTTAGTCCTAACTAGTAGTTCAGTTTGGCAACTGTACTGAAAACTATACGATCTCTGGATACATTCATGCACTATTCAATCACTAGTTATTTATGGACTTGCCGCTTCCCCTTAGCAGAAGCGCAATCACAGAGACTATAAGATAATGGACAACTTGAGATATACTCAGATCACTAGAGCAAGTGCAGTGTAGGAGCCATACAAAATATGCTTATTGGTGAACACGCCATGAAACTACCAACAGTGCTAATTAATTGTGGGTCAACGTTAATAAGATGAACAGCTATAGCCCGACGTCCAGTAGGTTGACGACCTACTACTACGGTAGACCACCATTAAGCCATAGAGACTGGTAAAACAAGTTTGATGTTCACGTTAAATCCTTGATACAAAAATAAAACTGTCATCTAGAATGTAACTGTACTCCTCTCTCCGTCCCAAAGTAACCAATAATGCTAAATTCATCATCCCAGTTTTCCCCTAGATTCGAACCCGAGACCCCTCGGTTCAGAAGTCAATCAAGCACTTTAGCACTCAGCCATTCCCCCCCCCCCTATTTAGACCTAAACAACTGAACAACTTCGGTATTGCTTATAGAAAAAAACAAATCAAATGACAAGTTTAATATGTGCAGATATCTGGTTCAAAACAATTTTTCTATTCCTTCCAACAACAACAAAAAAAAAACGCAAAACATAACAAAGCAAATAATATGATAATAATAATAATCAGGTTATTAAATTATGTTGAGTCAAGCAAGCTACTTTTGATAAATTTGACATACAAGTTTTATCTACGTAGTGTCGAATTTAGGCCATGTCAGCATTACGCTTAACACACACACGAGTAAATCGATAGACGCCTTTGCTAAAAATAAAACTCTCATCTATCCCCACTTCTCCCCAGCGGAGAAATATAGGTCGAACTAGTCTAAAGATAAGCTTCCCAAATACCGGATGTACTACTACCATCAACCAGTGCGACAGGTGGGCGGGGACTGGAACGAGTGGGATAACTACACACTGTCAACATCATAAACCGTGACCATAAAAGCCGTTAGTGATAGTGACTACAAATCCCACCGCGTCAAGGTTCAAATGATTATCACAGGCGTAAACAAGTAAGAATGTCTATGACTATGGAAGTAACAAATGGACTATAGAGAGAAATGGTTTGAAAGATCCAACATTTATGCTCCAAAGCAGCAACATAAATAAAAAATAAAAAAAAAAGATAAGCAATAAATTCTCCAAAATAAGAATAATCATGACCGGTATACAACCAGGATATCAACTATGACTTTCCGACAGTTGCAATATTATGCTTGGCAATTAACATTTATGTTCAAAAATTAGATATAAAGGATGATACATACTGTAATATCTAGCATTCACAGTGATTTTATTTTTAAATTTCATTTTTTATAACGAGAATTGTACATCTTGATCACAACAATGTATCTTTGATTTGGTAACGAGAAAACCATCATAATCAGAAAGTATCTATAAAAAAATAATTTTATTATTAGACAGACACAATAGGTCCCTCAGAGGGTACAAACCTTCACTTTTGGTGCCAAAATCTCCTTATGGAGAGTTTTCAAGTTGAGGTTAAAGAGGGTGGTAGTTAAATAAGCAAATATTTCCGATATATTGGACCCACTATAAAAACAATAAACTACACCACCCATATTCCTATTTATACTTATAGTACTCCCATACAATGGCCTACTTTTCACCAAACAAATTAAAATAGACGTTTGATTTACACTGTACAAAAATGAGTATTAGCACATATTACTTTAGATATGTACACTAAAAATACCATTGCAACTAAGTCTCATAGAATGAAAAATTTTAGGATAAAAATAATATTAGAAGAGATATTTTATTCTTTTAATGAAGACATTAATTCAGAAAAATGGTTAAACCAATTAATTTTCTTAAAATCTTAATAATCAGTAAGGAAACATTCACATATTACTAATTGACTAAGGGAGTCACCAATTATACAAATTTATGATTTGTTACCAGGTGATAGGGGTTTTGAAGATTTGGTATAATACAAAACAAAAATATTCAAAAGAAATAACAGGTACAGTGATCCTGTGACTTTTCTGGGTCTGACTTGCATATGCGCTATACCTAAGATTTTCAAAAAATGTGTAATCGTCAAACGCACTCATCAAAGATAGCAAAACCTGGATGTCACAATCAATTTTGCTCAAATTTGAAAGAAAGATTGAATCATGAGTCTGTAAAGGATGCTACACATATTTTGCACCAGGAACCTTGCTGAAATCACATAAATAAAACTTGTATGGCATGGACACAAATAATAAGCTGAGACCAAAAACAACTGATAACATAACAACAAATTGTTTCTGGTGGCGATGAGTGTCTTGAACATGTAGACTATTGTAGACAATGAGATCAAAGCACCAAAAGAAGTCAATACTTTTCCCATTACTTCTACTGATACCATGATGAAAAATTGATAAAATTTGAATTTTCTTATCATTTAAATTATTATTCTAGGGAGGAGGAGTTGGTAAAAAAGGTGATTTTAGTTGTTAGGTAATATTTGAATGTTGCCTTATCTATTTAATGCAGGCACAATCAGCCTTTCAAGCAAAGATTGGACTTTACACATTAGAGTTCAAAGGAAAATGAGATTGTGCTATTCTCCGACCAAAAAAGGAGGAGCTTATTATCAGAGTGGTATGGGTTTAATACCAGCCTTGGAAGCTGCCCAGGCCTAAAGAAGTGCAGAATGGGCCATTGTACCAATGGTTCATATTTTACATGGTTAATGCCAAACTTTTAATCAGTGCCCACACTGGAAGGTAGAAGAGGAAAGAAACAGTGTCTTCAATCAGTGCAAGGCTAGGAAGCCACATGATCACTCCAGTAAGCTAGTAGTTGAAAGTAGTTATAAGCCCAATTAGCAGAACAAGATAATAATTAGAATCCAATAGGTAAGCTGAAAGCCTACAAATAAAATTCTGTGGAATTTCACCAAACAGAAAAAAACTTTACTCTTCTAACACCCAGGCATGAAAACTTCTCCAGAACAGTGCTCTGTAGCCATAGGAAGAAATGCTCTATAAGATGAGCCATAATCATTTAATGACTGAAGACAGCAAATAAGTTAAATAACTATTAAAACAATGTATAATTATTTAATATGCTTCATCAGCTCTGGCATTATGATTATTTTTAATGTAAGCACTTGGGTTAAAGCTACCTCACCATAAGTGACCTGAGTTGAAGCTTGTGTGTTTATAAGTTAAGTTACCCTTTCAGACCACTCAATCTATAGGGCAGATGATGCTTAGGTAATCTGTATCTTTGGCCTGAGGTTAATGAGCAGGATGTCATATGGCCAGCACAATGACCAACAACTTTTACCTTCCCTAACCAAAGTCAGGTGGTGCCATAAAATTCCTAAAATTAAAAATTTCAGTCTTCACCCAGAATCCCAGGTTTGGTAGCCACGATTAAAAAAGTAATACAATTGTAAGTTTTACTTTTAAGATAAAACCTAGAATTATTTGTAGATTTATAACCTTTCAAGTCACTAATCTTCCTTATGCTCAGTATGAGCACTACTTTACAGATTCTAGATCTGTTTTCTATCGATATTTATATAATATCACTCTATATCTAAATTTAGAGGATAACACAGAAGTCACAGTCATAATCATAGACTCAATTTTATAATAGTTTGCCATTTAGATCTAGATCTAATAATGTTGTGATAATGCTAGACCCTTAAAGATTACACTAGAATGACTAGATTTAGAAAGTCACTACAACACTAGATCTACATTAACTCAGTGATTAACTTTAATCTAGGATACAAAGTCCTAAGAAACTAGAAACAAGGAGTACAATGTACAGTGTAATCATCACCTTAATTAATAGTGTTAATCTAAATAGATCTATTCATATTAATTATTTTTTTACTAGATCTAGATCTAAAATTAAATTTTAAATCATATCCACTAGGTCTAGAAGTTAGTAATATATCTACTAGATCTATTTGGAATCTGAAAATATGGATCTAGAATCTAGTCGTCTATCTATATAGTTATAGTATAGAAACCTATTTATTTAGTTATTGTATCTATATGGACTAGATTATCATTATTTATATCTATTTTAGTATTTAGAATCTAGATAATATAGAGAAATAGAGATATACTAGATTTAGAATCTAGAGTCTAGATCTATTCCATATCTATAATTATAATAGAATATAGATCTAGATCTAGTGTCTATTGACTAGTACTAGTGTCTAGAATTAGATCTAGATCTATAGTCAGTATAGTTCTAACTATAGACGATTGTCACTAGAATCTATCTATAGATAGACTTTTTTATAGACTTAAGTTATAGATAAGACTTATTTATAGCTAAGACTAAGATAGACCTAGTCCTAGAATCTTGATCTAGATTTGTAGATTAGATATCCTAGGCTAGATCTAGATTAACTTAATAACTAGATGTCAGTAGATCTAGGTCAATCTAGTTTAGGTCTAAAATTTAAAAATAGTCTAGATTCCTAGACAGATCATATAAATATAATAATACTCTATAGATTATAGATATACTTACTATAATATCTATATTATAATCCGATACATTTTTGACAAGTCTATAATAGTATAATTATAATAGATAATTTTAAAATATAGATCTACTTGATCTAGATGATAAATAAATATAGATCTAGTAAATTATAGACTCTAGTATAGTCTAGTACTAGTATACTCTAAGTATATAGATCTAAATCTATAGATTCTAAATTCTACTATTAATTATTAATAGACTAACTTGACTAAGACTAGATATCTATATCAGACATATCTATAGTCACTATAGTGATTATACTAGATCTATACTTATAGTTATAGTGATAGTCACTTTCTTCTATCTATACTTAGACTAGTTAGACTAATACTAGTCTATACTATATTATACTATATACTATTGGCTATACTATACTAAGTATTGGTAATAGTATTTACTAATAGGTATAAAAAAATAACAGAGTAACTGTAATACATTTATAGAATAGAATCTATTAGTCTAGTAAGTAGTACTAGACTATAGTCTATAGCCATAGACACTATTGTGCGATAGTCATAGATAGACCTAGATCTCTAACTACTATACTAAAGTGTCTATAGTCTATAGTATAGACTGAGACTCTTATTTAGACATCTATTCTATGATCTATCATCTAGACTATTCTTAGTTCTAGACTTAGAATCTAGAATATACTATAAGTATATATACTTTACTAACTTTAGACTAGAGTCTAGATCTAGAATCTAATTTAAATTTATCAGTCTAGATTCAGAATTTTAATTTTTTAAAACATTGTCTTGATGACTTACCAATGTTTACAATTCGAATTCCTTCATCTTCTTCCAGAAACTTGAGAACCATGGTAACGTTCTCAAGCTTCTGTGTTCTGAAATTTGGTCGTTTGTTGACATGTTTGAATTTTTTTCCAGACAACACCTCAATTAAAGAAACAAGTCGCAATCCATCCGAAAAATCTGCTTCTAAATCCGCCAACTGTTTATTGACGGTTTTAAGATGCTCATTAGCCCATCTTGTAAATGTATTCTTTTGAATTAATTTCCACTGTGCGTCATCTGCGAGCTCTCTTTCCGTCGTAGTCATCTCTTCCTCCTCATCCCAATCGGGGTCTTCCGCGGTCTGCATGGTGCTGCTATATTTATTTCCCTTTAATAATAAGCCGGCGGTGTATACAGAGTTTTATAGTACTGAATAACAATCCTATCTTCTCTCAATGACGTGCAGAACTTGTGCCGAAATATCAATCTGTTTGGAAAAGGGAAAAGATATTTGTATGAAATGTGTAAACCTATTTATCTAAACAGGAAAAAAAAATACGTGGGTTTTAAAATTGTGCGTCTTTCTATCCGTACATGTTTCGTATAGAATGAACAAGGGAGTAGAGTTCTTAAGTGCCTCTTAAGTGGGCAGGCTTGACCACTGGGATCTGCAGGCGTTACACAGACTATGTATATGGACGTGTGAGCGCAAGTGTTTTATTTGGGTTTTTGCCCTAAAAAAAAAAAAAAGCATAATACGCATATAAGCTTTTTTTTTTCTTTTCTTTTCTAATGGGTAATTTTGAAATGTCTCCGAAACTGCCATATCTTTACGTTGGCTATTAGTAGCCTAATATTACACAGATAAGATCGTTTCATTGCTGCATTGAAATTGAAGCATGTTAATGGAAAAATGTATTAAACAGTCATATCATGTGTCAAACATTTCAATAAATAATGTGAATGTTGTTTTGTTGTTGTTTTTTTTTACTTGTAGAATCTGATTTAGCATACAAAATAATAGAATGATTTGAAGTTTAAAGATAAATTTATTTATTTATTCATCTTCAAATCATTCTATTATTTTGTATTGGACATATATAACGTATGTTGTATCTAAACACTTTCGGACTTTATGATTTGATTAAGGCAAAATGTTATTATATTATAACACTGAATGTTATTATGTATATCAAAGGAAAAATAAAATGTTTTAATTCGATACAGCCAAATAGGAGTTGTCGTAAAGTGCATGAAGACTCCTTCTTATCTTACATAATACGCATCATGCATCTAGTCATGCATGTTAACCAATTACTTAAATTCTGCCAAGTCACTATGATTTTCCTTCAAAATAAATATGAACTTAACCATCCCAAAATTTTAATGATATATAAAATTTATTTGTAAAATCTAAATTATTTTTAATAATACTACATTTAATGTAAAAGCTTTTTGTCTAGTTTTTTTTCTCCTTTATTAAAATATTCGTTACATAATATTATTAGGCAAATAAACGATCACAATAATGTAAGTGCTAAAAAAATTACACCGGAATAATTGCTTTCATCTCTCTGATACATCGGTCACTGATATTCTATTATCTCTCTCAATGAGTATTATTTTATTTGAAACTCAGTTTAAAACTTTGTATTAGGGTAACTACAGTGGCTTAGCTAGGAATTTGCCATCATATGGTATGTAGCGATAATTAAGGAATAAGGATACTACTGCGGACTACACATATAAGTCCCATACCCCGCCCCAATAAATAAATACAAGCAAATAAAACTTTGAAATAAAACTTGTTTAAAAATAAAAAAAACAATGGCTTTCAATGCAATGAGATTTTCAAATGTATAGATCTAAATATTGTGAATCGCAACAGTAATTTGGACAAATCTTTTCCAGGTTGGCAACGTGTAAGCCGACATCGTAAAATGTTTTCGGTTGCTATGGGGCAAGGGAGATAATTCTTTAAAAAAAAAAAACTTTAGAGACGCTTGAAGTGTGATTAATTCTTTGTTAAATCTAGATTGTAAAGCTGTAAACCCTAAACTCTCATTCTATATATTTATGATTAGTTGACGTAGTTTAACAAATTTAAAGTTGTTATTTTTTTGGTTATACTAGCTCTTTTTTTCCCGAAACGTGTTAAATGATCGTGGAATAACCTTACACTTAGCCTTAAGCTTCACTAATAACCATTCGACGGCTTTACTCAGTCGGGCATGGCAGACGACCACGTGCCAAAGACGATCTTACAGGAGGACGGCGTAACAGAAGTGCCCCCAATAAGCCCAATAAATCAGGCGCCACTTCGCCCTCACTTGCATAGAGGAAAGTAGCTGGCATCAGATGGCTCTTGGAAGAGACAGTTGGACAGCTCTCACAAAAGCTGCAGGGCACACATTTTGACTGAGATCTAAACAAGCCCTTGGTCTAGTAGACCTATGTTGTGTTGAAATGATTCAAAAGAAAGACAGAAATAACACCACCGCATTACCACTGTTAATAGTAGCACCAATACACGCCTCATCCCATAACTCCACACTCGTGGGACCCCTAGCTATTGAATTTACAACTAGGTTTCATGTGTTACTAAGTGCGTGCGAGAAGTGCTGGCCCATTTCCGGCCTAGCCTACAACCAACGTATTCAACTACATCTTGCAAACCAACCTCTCCTTTTATACCACATCTATCAAACAACAACAACAATGCTAACATGATAACTGAAAAAATGGGTCGCAAACCAAATGTAGTGCATTTTCTAAAGAGGTAATGCATAAGTCTTAACCCCATCTAGGGATAGATACATGGACAGATAGACACACAGGCAGGCAGACGAAGGGAAGGACGATGGAGCAGGCAGATAGATAGATAGATAGATAGATAGAGATATTTAGATAGATAGATTTGTAGGTAAGTAGTCAAACTATTAATTATGCGTTATCGATCTAATATATATATTAGATCGATAACGTAGCAATTTAGAATTGATAAACAAACATGACGCGCACTTACAATATTCTATATTCTTTTTTTTTTAACCCAACACACGCACGCAAACACAAACACATAATTCTATCATGTTGTTGGAAAGCTATCGATATGTCCGTAACTAAAGCATAGACCATATCACAGCATGTTAGAGGAAGCTCAGTATCAGATAGTTGATATCTGTTCGCTATCTAATGTTAGGTCACACCCAAAAACAAAATGAATACTACCGGTACAGAGTTAGTGTTCTTGCACACTAGCACACATTTTTAGACGATGGTAAAAACCACAAAACAAAAGTGCATCATAGTCCAGTACCATGAAGATGTAGAGCTTTGCTTTATTGGGACAATCTCTCAACTTTAAACCACAGCTAATTCGATTTAAAAAAAAAATGTTCTGGAACTGTTTCGAACTGGGAGATTTGCGTTGCTTATCTGTCTTAGACATCCCGTGGAGGTTCAAATTTTAAATTAATAAGTATTTTTGAATATTTTTTAATTAAATTCATCCATGCGTAAATAATAGGCGTACTTGACGATTGTTGAAGCCGTTGCTTGTTGTACTGGCGGTTTGACACCCTCTTAGACGGCTGGTAATTAAAACAGTGTTATCTGATAGAGTTTGAAGCTTTTTTCTTTCGGAAGATGAGGTGTTTTTTTTTTTTGTTGTTGTTTTTTTGTTATCACTCAATATTATACACTGAAACCTTAGTTCTGCGGGACATGCTTTTAAACCCACATCTATGTTTGTTTATGTTTGTATTGAGACTTTAAGCTGCTGTTTCTTTCTTTTTTTTTTTAAACAAGTGATGATGAGAATGATTACGGTATATATTTAAGTTTTCACATTAGTTCTCACCAATCTTTCTTTTTCCAAACGCAAATAAACAATAAACACATTGCTTATTATCGCTAATAATAAGTTTGTGATAAAACTTCCATGAGATAATTTAATTACGAGTCAAAGAAACTAATTCAAAAACATTTTCCTTATCTGTCAGTATGGGTATAAGTCATGCAAGGTTCAGGATCCCAATCATAGTGGCGGAGTCACGGCAATGTGGATACGTGCGGGGGGGGCGGTATCGCTTTCAACTTTTACATGACCAGTACCATTTGTCTCCACCGATTCCCCTTTTTGGTACTGC
Source organism: Biomphalaria sudanica (assembly GCA_036873155.1). NCBI lineage: Eukaryota > Metazoa > Mollusca > Gastropoda > Planorbidae > Biomphalaria > Biomphalaria sudanica. The sequence goes on along the minus strand of JAZGLO010004096.1, from coordinate 206,902 downwards.
ATGCCGTTACTGTATCACTATAAAAAAAAAAAAAAAGGATCGGAAAAAAAAGGGGTGGGGGGTATGGGGAATTCAAGTACATAAGTGCCTTAGTACTATAAATAAAATTCACATATTCGAATAAAATGTATTTTACGAATTACTTAAATGTAAATAGTGATATTTATATTGACATTATCACAGAGAACTAAGGCTGTAGCCTACTGATATGCTCGTGTAACCGTACATTGGATGGCTGCCTGGTCGTGCGGTTTGCGCGCTGGACTGTCGTTTGGATTTATCGATGGTCCCGGGTTCAAACCCTGCCCAATCCCTCCCCCGTCGTCCTGCGGGAAGTTTGGACTAGGAAGTAAACTACAACTCTGAAAGAACATCCGAAACATGTAAAACATTTTTATAAACATTTGATCATTAGAGTTGAGTTTCTGCTTCGTTTCTTTATTTTAAAGTGTAGTTTGTTTAGTACAAATAAATGGCTTAAGTTTGTTTGGTGCATTGGCAGGACCGCACAGGCCACACAAGGACAAGCGAAGTTGATTTGAAGCATTAATACGAGGTCAAAGTGTTCTAAAGAGGTGTATGTGCAAAGGGAAATAAGTAGCCGCAGGCTGTGTTTAGCGTCATGACAGAGTAACCGCTCCTTTTGCCTCCTACATGCTGACTATTATGTCTTCGACTGCATTTGGCTATTTAGGGAGGGGCATAAAAAATATCATTTCGAAAATATTTTGACTTTTGTCTATTTGTCTTGTGAAGTACATGTGTCTTCCTTTGTCTTCATTCGCAGTATCACGTTAAGTAGGTTATGTCCCTAAAAGGAAATTGTCTAGGAAAAAGACATTATGAGTGGGTTAATTATAACATTAAATGTGGTGCATATTTAAATAGCGGTGACGAAATTATCACGCTATAAAGTAACAGGATATTCCGTCTGTCAGTCAGGACAGATTCAATTATCATTTATGTCACATGATCTCTAAGTAAATACGAGTGCTGTTTAGAGAGACAGAGGGTAGATATGCAGACAGGCTAATGAGAAAAGAGGTCACCATGATAGATACGACGGAGCTCAATGCTGCCCAAGATAGAGCGTTTTATTATTATAACTTTTATAAAAATGAATTAATTTTTGTTTTCTTTCTCAGGCACTGCCAGGGTCGAGCTTCGGTATAATAATAATAATAATAATATTAAGAGCCTAATAATAATAATAGTTTAATAATAATATTCAGTATTTACGCTCCTCCAGCTCAGGTTCAACTCTTACTACTGTCACCGCACCCTCCTACGGGGGGGGGGGGGAGGATCTAGGATGTGGAGTGGTAGCCCGACTTCAGATTTTTAAGTAGATACTATGCTTAAGTGGAAAGCAGATATCAGCCTTAGGCTTAAATTAGGAGATATCAGCCTTGGCCTTAAGCTTAGGAGATATTAGTCTTGACATTAAGATTTGGAGACATCAGCATTGACATTAACATTTAGAGACACCAACCTAAGCGTAACAGATGATGCCTTAGGTCTCGGTCAATCATTTATAATAATGCTCAGTCGACAAGACAAGAGTGCAACATTCGATGCTGAAGAGCGATTCTTTCCTTGGCACGAAAACCAAAGAAACAAGAACATTTCCCTCAATGTTTACTGTCTGCGTGTTCTATTTGTTTCTTACTGTTTACGATTCTTTTGTGTTCTCGAGTATTTTTTTTATCTACATCATCAGATTTGTTCGCATTTACCTGAGAGCCCAACTATGCACACGGTAGCACCAAAGGCGAGCTCACATTTGAAATGCACTTATGCAGACTACAGGCTCCCAATGCATAAGGGACCTTAAATGTCAAGGCGAGTGTAGCTCTAAATATAGATATTTGAAACACGTTTCTTTTGTACCATCATACCTTTTCGGTTGGCACGTGAGTAATGCAGTGCTCACTGAGTGTCAAGGTACACAGCGCCAAGAGTACCAGACCAGAAATGTACCTTGGGCGCAATCTGAATATCAGTCGCGCCTTGCAGTTGGCCATGACGTGCCATTCCGTGAATGTATATATTATATGTCGCAATCTTAGCACATACAAATTTAAAAAATGGGAAACTTAAAGGGAAGAGCCCCACATTTACAGCCATATATCTAAATAATGAAGGGTTAAGTCCCTTTTCTACACCAAGACAAAATAATAAATTATTAATGGTTAATTTTTTTTTCTGCTTAGGCCTACATGCTTTGTTAGGTACAATGAATCATTGTGTGAAGTTTCAGCTTGATCCGAGAAGAGGAAGTGGGAGAAATAACGTGCAAAAAAACTAAACCAGACAGACCGACGGAGTGACTTGATAGACGCTTTGTAAATAGCGAGAATAAGATAATAATGACCTGAAACAATTAAAACCGTAAAAACTTATGAAGCGAAAGGGGAAGATTCATTTAGAAAATTTAATTTCAAATTCAGCATGTTTTGAAAACCAAAGGCATTACTTGATTTGAGAAGTAAGGCCAAGTCGTACGATACAATTTTAATCTGATTAATAAAAAATAAAAAAATAATAAAAATTGCTCATTTCACAAAAGCACTAAATATATTAACAATACGTATCTTGTTTTGAATAATAAATGTCTCTTTGACATTATCATCTTTAAAAAACAAATATCTCTTAACACAAGCGGGATATTTTCATTGTGTGGTTTAAACAGGTGAAGGTTAAAACATGTGAAGTAGTCGTTGAATTCAACTCTTTGTTGTCTTTCTTTATATCAATAATCTTCCTTTATAATAGGAAGCTTGAATAATAACAAGGTAGGCTTATATGTGAGCAAAAAAATGACCTGGCAATTCACCAAATATGTATGAAGCAAAAAGGTTTGAAAAAAAAAAAGAATTGCACGCTATACACATTCTTGAGATGAGACATTGACACTGTTCCTCTGCTTCCCCCTCCCCCACTTCTTTTCGGATAGCAAAGAGGCGGGGGGGGGGGGAATGTTGCAGACAGAAATGTGTATTTATCAGGGTTGACCCTTGCGGTCAGGTGGGTGTATGAGTACGCGCGTGGCGTCAAGGGGAAGGAGAGGTGATGAGCAGATTATCTGATACAAGCATTAGCCTGTACGTCTGGGACTAGTGTGAGTAGCGGAATGTCTCACCGGTCAGCTTCGTGTGCTAGGAGATACTACAGAAAGACACGTATTTAAAAAAAATTATTTAATAGATTTGACATTTGTTTTTTCATGGTGTTCGTAGATATATTGACTATAGACCACTGAAATAATAGCTAGGGGTTCTTGGGGTGCCAAGCGTTTTCTTGAATTGTGACCATCAGAAATGTATTTTTCTGGAGTCTACAAAGCATATTTCTCCTAGTAAGAAGAGAGTAGGTCAAAAACGATTATTTAAGAAAGTTAGTGTGAGAGACATTTAAGGCAGTAGCGAATGCACGTTTATAATCGGCTTGGTCATAGTAAGATCATTCTCAAATTCATTCACATGTTCAGCAAGACATCTTGTAGCTGGCCTATCATGCAGGGGACGGTAACACGGGCGTAGCTAGGAATTTTCCATTATTTGGGGTCCGGGGGACTTGACCTCTTGGGGTCCCCTGCAATTTGTGTAATATTTAATGTAAAAAACACTCATTTGGGGGCCCGCCCTAAAGTGGGGGCCCGGGGGGATTTTCAGATTCTCCCCCTTCTCCTCCCACCCTAGCTACGCCACTGGACGGTAACTCAAATAAATTAGACTGTTCGGACGTAATTTTTATAGTGGCATTGATGATGGCGTACAGGAATGTCTTCGTCAATAGAACTTATTGAAATAATCTTGCTGCAGACACCTCTACGGAAAATTGAATGAGAGGTCTTACCTAGAAACTGAAACGGCCTCACTTAATTTTATTTTTAAAACATTCATTACAATGTCGTTTTTGTTTCATTAATACTTAACTACTTAAACTGATTAATACATAACTATAATTCAAAAACAAAAGTTTTTTTTTTTGTTATTGAAAGAAAAAGAAAGACCACCCCCTCCACATGTGAGCACCATCGTTTGTAAAACACTGACTAAGCACCTTACCCAAAAGAGCGCAAATGAGCTGAATTCAATACCAAGCAATTTACGTGATCCAAAAGATCTTAGCCTTTGACTATCAGAAAAATTAGTAAACTGACTAGCTCAGACGTAGATCAAAGCCAATACTATATACTGTATGATACGTTTGGGGTTGTGACGTTTAAATGTTTACATGTTATGGCTTATGAAATGGGGGTGGGGAGAGAAATGACTGCAGCTACTGCACATCTTTCAACAATATTTTATAGTAGCAACTAAGTCACGCAGGGCAATGAAATCTTCTCATTTTCTTTTGAATAACTTCGCTCCCTCCTTTTTGTTTTTAGATACACACGCACAATGATATTGACTAACTAGCAAGACATTTAAAACAAGGTTACAGTTTGTGTGGAAACACAAACTCAAAATCGGCCCCTGAAGTGGTCCACCCAGGCAGGCTTCAATATTTTCAGAAAGAACATCCGAATGAAATTATATCAAAGACAAATGAGAGATAAGAATGGAGAAAGAAGATTAACAGATCTTGTGTAGTGCCTCAACTTTCCCGCAGATCAAAGGATAGATGAAAGTGAATGTAAAGTTAGATGTGAACCTGGCCTAACTAGTTCCCCTTTCAGACCTTGTAGTCTATAGGGCAGATGATGTAAAGTTCATCTGTTTTTGAGGCCTACGGTAAACGAGGGTGTCATATAGCCAGCACAACGACCAACCGCCTTTACTTTTCCCCAACTAATGTCAGGTACCCATTAGAGCTGAGTGGACTCAGAGGCGCCCAAAGATTCCAAAGTTGAGCAACCCAGTCTTCACCAGGATTCGAACCCGAATTTCAGGAGAAATTATTACAATGTAAATCTTTGCGTTTGAACACTTTGAAAATATTATCCTATTTTGTGTGCTTTAAGAATAAATTAACGGTAACAAACATGCGCACACTTCTCTAGGGGTTTCGGACTGTATAATAGATATTTATCACAGACCTAGGTTAAATTTGTGTCTAGACTTGCCACGTAGATGTTTACATGTCACTCTATTAAACTAACGATATTTAGTTGTTATTGTTGTTTTTGTTTTTATAAACTGCGTATAAAAAAAATGAACACCGATTTTTTTCCGAAATCTTGAACCAATTTCAAAAGGCGGATTTTAATTGTTGAATAATATTAAGACATTTTTTTTGTTTACATGTAGAATATTTGTGTGTATACAAACAACTAACTAGACTCTAGTGTTTACCACTTCACATATCTAGGAAGCTTAGTATCGAATGACGCATCGCTTTCAGGGGAAGTGGATAACCGTCTGGCCAGGGCCAATAGTGCTTTTCGACGCCCCCGGGCGAGAGTTTAGCGGAATAAGTCGCTCCGCCTTCCTACAAAAAAGTGTCTACCAAGTAGTGGTTCTCTCAAGTTCTAAACCCTTCTGTATGGATATGAGACATGGACACTATACAGAAAGCAACTAAGACTACTTGAACGCTTTCACCAAAGATGCTTGAGCTCCATCATGGACATACGGTGGCAAGACCGCACTACAAACAGCGATGTCCTTGCAAACGCCGGTATGGACAGTATAGAGGGACTTCTTATGGTCTGACAGTTACGCTGTGCAGGACACGTATCCCGTATAGAAGACGAACGTATGCTAAAAGCAGTCTTTTTTGGTGAGCTATAAGGTGGTCGACGTAACAGAGGTGCCCCACGGAAAGACCAGCTTAGGCGCCAACTTGTCTTAGCTGACATAGAAGAGAGCACCTGATTGCATGCGGCTTCAAAAAGAGACAGCAGGAGGGCATTTACAAAGGCCGCCGCATACACATTTTAGAGCAAAAGAAAATCCGCTGCCGAGGACAAACGAAGACGGCGAAAAGAACATCTTAGCCGACCACCGGTGGACAATGGTTATGCCTGCCCTGGTTGTGGCAAAAAAATTAGGTCACAGCTAAGGCTGCGAGGTCACTGGAAATACTGCATTCCTCATTAATCTTCGGACTCGAAAACTAGCCTTATTTTTATTATTATTACGTAAACGCAAGCGGTATTGCACCGACGCGCTAGTGAGCAAATGTACATATAATACCAATATGTTACAAGTTTACATTCAAAAGAGGTTATTAACCTAACCCTAACCCTAACCATATTTAAGAAATCAATACATTAAGGAACACAAAAAAAAAATGATATAGAGAAATGTGGCCACGTTGTAATGGAACTATAGATAAAAACATCAGCGAAATTATTTTATTAAATTCCTGAACTACATAGTCAAAAAAACAACAACATAAAATCAAAGGGCGTTAAAACTAGGACTAAGACTAAGACTGTTTTATTGATCCTTATGGAGATTTGTTGTGATTTCAAGGACACTTTTCTCATATACAGACAACACAACAGAAACATACACACAAATAGAACAGACTCAACATAAAGAGTTCATTCAGCGACTACACACAGGCATCTTGGTCCTTTTCATGTTTCCTGACCCAAGGGTGGCGTTGATAAAGTCTGACTGAGTAAACATGTTTCCCATATTCAATTAAAACGAAAGAGCTATAGGCCTGCCACAAACCTGTAGATACATTGTTTTTGTAATCCTTCTACTTTTGTTTATGACTTTCCGTAACATTATTAAATAATATGGCTGACGTTTCAACATCGCTACTAATTGTTACATCATGGAACTATACTTATAGTTAGATCTAGATTCAGTAGATTGTATTTGAAATCCAATGCATTCTCATACTTTCATTGTCACATGGTGCAAATCAAACGCCACAAGATCAAGTAATAACTTTTTAAAAAAGTTTGTCAGTTGTTGTTTTTTTTAACAATGGTAGTCTAAAATCTACATTTATATCTGGGCATTTTTCTGTTTTATATAGGCTATGTCTAGAAAAAAAACATTTTTAAAAATTCTTCGTTACCAAGAGCTGAAAATGTGCGATTGATAACATATAAGTTATGTATATTTCTAGGTCTTTTTTTTTTTAGCGCTTTCTGTGACATTGTTCAGAGACACAATACCGTATGTAATGAATACTAAGACAGTGACTTAAGACACTTTTTGGTCTAACACTATAAAACAACAATACATCCTGAGGCAAAGTTTTCTACACTCATGTAAAGTGCTTGAGGTAGCCTCACTCAACAGGTGCTCACGAGCAAGGACATGAAGAGAGCAATTAAAGAAACGGAATGAACATAATGCACAAACTTAAAGTGGATACCATTTTTTTGTACACAGCAAGGCTATAATTAGGTTTTAAGATATGCATACTCAGCAAAAACGTAATACAGCATACAGTCGTGTCATGTCCTATAATGTTTTTCTATGATTGCACAGAGACGGCCTTTGGGGATGGTGACCGCCCCATGGCCCTCGCCTTAGGTGGCGCCTTGATATCAAGATTCCCTTGTCACCATCAGCCCATAGTACAAGCAAGCTAATGCATCATACTAATACGTAAAAAAAAAACTGTACTACAGCGTGGTGTAATGCAAACAAAAACAGATCTCCTAAAAAAGGACTTGTTGCTCAATACTGTTTAGGCACTTCTGGCATCCATACCAACTACGATGTACGCCATTAAAAAGATATTTGGGGTTAGAGTTAAGGGGAGAGCATGTCAACTCTCTCTTTATACATTCTATATATTGGACTACATTTATGTGTGTATTTTTACACACGTCAATATCTGGTGTCATTAAAATAGTTGCATGTTTTTTCTGTAGCTTTGTTTTGATTTTGCCCCTTCGTATTGCCCTTCGTTTCCTAACCATGGCCACCGCTTCACATTCGTGGAGTCCACAGGTCTTTCAATGTAGTCGAAATTCCTGCATCGGGTAACTGTTTATTTCTATCAGTCGCATATTTCTGGGAAAATGTCATCGACGAAACTGTTGCTCTCGAACTTCGCAAGATGACTGTAAGCTTTGTTTGCGAACACTGGGATAACTATGGCGACGCCTTGTCCGTTGTTCTTACTTACGGAAGCAGTCATACATTCTGCTCGACAATACGCGCCTACATGAATACTCCCGGCGTTTATGGTGGCGAGCGGTCGTTTGCCCAAACCCACCCCATTTGGACAACTATGTCTTTCAGGAAGTGTTCATCTGTCACTAAATAGCGGCGTATGCTACGCCGTGGGTCAACTAGTTAGAAATAATAAATGATAATTTACCATGATGTAAATATTGGGTAACTTAAGTCAAAGATTATCATATCATATCGCATCATTTAATATAAATAATATCCTATTTTGGTAGACCTATATTAATAATTACATTTCATTATATCACTTGATTCTATTTTAAAAAAAGGGCCTACATCAGTTTCGCGGACAGTACATATTAAGAACCAGATTTCTAGAACTAAAACAAATCAGAGGGATAGAACCACTGTGGCACATTCTAACACAGAGTGGCGTCGTCTACACCTTTAGGAATGATATCTATTAGTGCAAGCTAGCTCAGGTCTGGCTGAAAGAGAAACGTTTTGGCCACACACAAAAAAAGGGCAATGCGGGATTACAACCATAATATAGATCTCTTCCATTAAAACTACAGTTTGTACTTAGTGAGAAATGTGGTAAGATGGTGGTTTTGGCACTAAGGCTAAGTACTTAGATGGGGAGACAGGTATGCCGCTGATGTTTGTGCTTACCTTGCTGAATTCTACCTGAGACACAGACACGGGGACGTGAGCAGCTAGAAAGATGAAAGAAAAGGGGAGAGGAAGGACTGATGTGTTAATGCCAGAAGCTAAAAGGGGGGGGGGGGTAACGGCCTTGGCTTCAACCGGTGGAAGGAGAAAATGTGTAGGTAGGTCTGTGTGTATTCTAGACGAGAAATATCTGCACAGGTAGACCTATATATCTACACACACACACGCCTACACGTGTACGACATATTGGTCGAAATAAAGACTTTATATTTAGAAAGCATAGAGTAGAAGTCAATAAGACTCACTATTGTCATAGCACTGTGTGCAAACTAAGTAGGGTATCAGATTTATGAACACATGCGTCGTCACGGTGAGATATAAATGTATAAATATAAAACAAACAATAGCGATACTGCTGAAGTAATCTATCTTCAGGGTAGCCTCAAAATATACATATAGTTTGTACTTTATGGTTTTAGATATTATTATTAGTTTGTTCGGTTTTTTCAAAGATTTATTAGTACTTTTAAATAACTTTAAGGGGAAACAAAGCAAGGGCACAAACACGCAAAGACTGAAATCGAAGATTAGCATATCGTATGGTATCATAATAGCAATAATATTCAAGATAAGTAGAGCTAAATTATTACATTTTATAATATGATTTGATTCTATCAAGACGAAAAATATTACTACTACAGCACATAAACATTCATAGGAATATGTTGTTTTTTTCAATTGTAGTGCTGCTAATCATGCATTTTGTTTTCTTATTTAGAAAGTGAGTAACTTAACAACTCTAGTTTTCCTGTACAATGTTTAAAATACCCTTTTTTACACATACATATTACTAAATGTAGTTAGTTTGTAAAATATACTACACTGTTTAACACGCCAGGCTAGCAAGTAATTGAAGTGCCACACTGTCAAAGGAAATGAAGAAAGAGAAGAAGCAAACACTAAGCACACACACAAATCAATGCGCCATCCCAAAATAAAACATTAGACATAGAGCGATAGACACAAAAAAAAAAATATTTTTTTTAAAATTCATCATTCAAAAACGCATAAATGAAAAAAAAAAGAAAATATCAACAGAAAAAAAAGCTGTTAAAAAATGAATGATTTGATTGTTGTAAGCATATGAAAGAATGCATTCATAACAAATTGCAGCATATGCATAGATTTCAGAGATAAATAAAACGGTATCCACATCTTTAAAAAAAAACACCAAAAAAAAAAAGTGAAACTCAAACCGATGCAGTAATTGGAGGAAGAAAAAAATCACATAAGCACAAAGTTGTTTTAGTGGATAAATCCAACAGAGGCAAGAGAATACATTAATTCAAGAACGTGATTAGAATCTATTACTTCCAAGGAGTGTGTCCCACTGAAGCTCCGAATCCTGAAGGATCTCCGTCGCCTAAGCTGCCGGTGATAACACTGGTAATAAACCCTACGAGATGTAGAGGAGGGGGGAGGAGGAACTGCACACACACACACACACGTAGAACGCAAAAAATGATGACGTAGTTAGCACTCACCCACCAAACAGGGCACATCTGAACGTTTTCTAGAATTCTCAAGGTAAGCATGGGTCACACTCACCCTTTCCCCTCTGTTGAGATATACAGATGTGTACATGGGTACGAATGGATGCTAGGAGAAAGAAGGGAGGGGGGGGGTGGAAAGGTGATGGAAACTAAGTGGGAGTTTCTCCAGCCAGATATATAAATACTATCCGCTATCTTTGTGTCCGGACGTCAGTACATTCATTTTAAGAAACAGTAAGAGGGTTGTGCGCCTTATCCCTCCCTGGCACCAATGTTTACCTCTCTAGAGCTCACCACATAAAAGCAACCAATCAAAGATTAATCATTAGTCAGTCTGTTGACACCAGGAGTGAATTTAGGTCCAGATATGTTTCTCTACTAACTAGCTGCTCGGACTAAGTAATTGCAGCTTCATTCAATTAAAAACGCGTTTCGTTGTTCTTGGAAATTAGAATCTATAGCGGATAAACGTAAATAGCTAGAATTCTGTGTATCTGGTGTACAGAATATAGAAAGTGTTGATAAGATGTTTACAGGATACAGGAAATGTTAATAAGTTTGAGAATTTTTTAATGTAGGCTTTAATACGCGCACCTTTTTTTTATCGCTTCAGAATCGGTTTCTGAGCTCTTCTTTTAGTAAAACCACAGACCTATATACAAAATATATATAGATTTGTGAGTGCAACAAAAATAATAACGTTATGGTGAAAGTATAATTTACTCTATGACACTGGCGCAGACAAATTCATATTTAAAAACCAACTGCTACTCTTTGAGATATTTAATAGGCGACAGTAATCCTTCAATTTAGCGTCATTGACTTGGCTTATTTTATCTATTTATACAAATTTACTCCCTGTTGGTGACGTAGGTTTTTTTTTAAGCATTGTAGGTGAAAGAGCAAGTTACATTTTAACACTACAAACATAGAGGTGAATTCAGAGTTGATTGGCCCTTTTTTTTTCTTCTTGTTGTTTCTGAGATATGGCTTTGTTACTAGAACTTTTTGCATATGATTTAATGAGCCTTGTTTTACAGTTTGAATATGTGACTTATAAAAAAAAAAGGCTCACATTCAAAGAATCAAAAGCTTTTCTGAGAATAATTAATACAGGGCGTTTTTTTTAAGCACAACGACCTTTATTTTTCCCCAATTAATGTCAGGTTCCCATTAAAGCTGGGTGGACTCAGTCTCCAACAGGATTCGAACCCAGGACTCTCTGGTTCGAAAGCCAAGCGCTTTACCACTCAGCCACCGTGCCAACCAATCATGTAAACACTAACAATTTATTGGAGATCCTCATTGTTGGCAGAAAAACTTTAAATAGCTAGCTTTATTGATGGGTCCGGTGTAGAAAATAAAGGCAATAGTGATATGCTATTCTATTTTGTTTTATAAAGGTATATGATCATTTTGTGCACTTTATCACACTGCAGAATCTTCCGTTTGTTGCACAAAATTATTGGAAAGTAGAGGAAATAATAGAAAAAACCTAATAGGCAACTACCTAGTAGTAAGAAAGAAGAGCTTGATACGAAGATAAACTGCTACGCATTGAGATAGTGTAACTATTATAGCCTATAGCTCAATTCTTTTATTTAGTTATCAACTGTGACGTTCAATTTATCGTCCTTGGCATTGTTTAGTTTGTAGTGAAAATCTCCAATTAATGGGAAAAGGGGCGAAATAGTTAAAAAAAAAAATATTGATAAATAAAATATCTCCACTATTTGGAGCCTCATTGCAACTTTTATATTGAATTGATGTTGTCAATTAACACAAAGAGAGGATGTTCTCATCTGTTTTAAATGTCTACAGACTTTATTTTAAAAATCAATTTTATTCTTATCTTTATTTGAAAGGAAGCGCTATACTTAATAATGTAGGCTATAGTAACTCTATATCAAATTGTACCAGACTAAACCACTGAGCGTTTAAATGGTGTTGTTCCTTTAATATCAGATCTATAAAAAGTTTGAGGATTGCAGATAACATGTCAAAAATTTATTTAAAAGTATGTTTTGTTTAAGTCACCTGTTGAATCGCGTTTGGTTTTGTTTAGGGTAACAAGATTTCTCTCGCACAGCAGACGCAAGCCAAGTGAAATTACCCGCCCGCGCGCGAGAACTGTGTCTAGGCCAGCCTCGTCTTGGCTTACTTCCCTTCCTAATTTGGAAGAAGGGATGTCAGCTGATTTTGTTTGCTTCATTCTACCGGTGGCAAAGGGAAGAAGAAGAGGGGAGTGTTTGTTTTTTACTCTCTAGTACGAGATGACCCGGATGTGATGAGCATGCAGTAACACAATCGACGGTGCTTCATTTCTCAAAAGTCTACTTGGAAATTTGGTCCTTTCAAATTGTGTTTGCGTGTATTTTAATGTATCTGTTATAAATTAATTCCCCACAGAAATATCAATATAAATCCAAGTATAAACAGATTTTAATGGAATTAAAGAAAAACAAGAAACCTCTATCAGTGGCGTAGCTAGGGATTTGAGAGCCCCGGGGGGGGGGGGGCTTTACCTCTTTAGGGACCCTTGCATTTTGACATTCGACATCAGGACATGAGATAATGTAATTAATAAATATATAAGTCTAATGTGTGTAACACATGAATATGGTCACTAATTTACATAACAACATGAATAGCAAGATAACATGGCATTTGCTTAATATTTAATGTGAAAAAAATTCGGACACTCATTTGGGGGACCCATAAGTGGGGAGCCCGGAAGGATTTTCAAATTTGGACCCCTCCCCTTCATCCCCCAACTTGGCTATGCCACTGTTTAGAATTTTATATACATTTTAAACAAAGTAATCTCTTTGTTATTTATAGAAGATACGATTTACATTATTAAAAAAAGGTTACAAAGGCAGCTTGCGTGGAAACATAAACTCAAAACGGCCCTCGAAGTGTTCCACCCAGGCAGGTAAAAAGGCAGGTTTCAATATTTTCAGAAAGAACATCAGAGTTAAATTTTATCAAAGACAAATGACAGAAGAATGGAGAAAAAAGGTTGACAGATCTTGTGTGGTGCCCAGCGGTCCAGCAGACCAAAGGATAGGTGAAAGTGAATGTAAAGTTAGATGTGAACTTGGCGTAACTGAAGTCTTATAATGAATATCTAATTGATCTAATTGCTTTGTAAATGGTCAATCTCTAATTCCTCAAAAAAAAAAAAAAAAACATTTCGTAAAAAATAACAATTTTCATTTACTTTAGCTTACTATACCACAGCAGAGACGCTGCAGTTCACGTGATAATATGAAAAATTACTTATTAATTGTTGTTTTACATTATGTCCAACTTATATGCATACTAAATAGATTTTTTCTCTTTAAAAAAAGCAAACATTTTTTTTTCGTGTAAATGTAGTAGTTAGTAAGACTGAACATATTTAACTTAACAATAAAAATGTAAAAAAAATATTTTGTTGACATGTAATAAAGAATTGAGAAAGTTTATAAAGTACCACCAGCACGACCGGGTGGTATTCAACAAATAGTAGCAATAAAAAAATAATAAAGCTAAATAAAGCTAAAGCTTCTTGTGTTTTCTTGTAATGAAACTTGGGCCAAAAAGAAATGAATGTGCATAGAAAGGGAGAGGGCGGGGTGTACAGATCTTTTGTTGTTAGCTTATACCATCGCATAGACAAATGAAAGAGATATTTGTTACTTTTTATTTCGAAACTTCTATCAACTCTCGATCGTTGTGCTGGCCACAACACACCCTGCTCGTTAGCTCGTTAACTAATGACCTTAACATCATTTGTCCTGTAGATCGCAAGGTCTAAAAGGGAAACACTAAAAGCAGATAGTCGGCACTATTCAAAGATATTGAGGACAAAAAACTATCTTAAGAATATTTTTGTTTTAAATTATTTGCTGGCTTTCCTACTGTATGATTGAGATTGATTTTAGTCTATGTTCCGTTACTTTAATCTGCTGAAAGTAGGAGTAGATTAAAAAAGGCGTTTTTATTTGTTCAGTTATAACTTTAAGAGAAGACTAGTGAGACATAAATGTTCTAATCTAGTCGAAAACTAATTTTAAAACTTGTAAAAAAAAAAAATAGAACAGACAGCTAATTTTTCCCCTTATATGCATTATTTCGAAATTAATTCCATCGACTATTAAATTTCTGAACTTCAATCGGGTGACCCAGGAAATTTATAGTTAGCCCAGCACCACCAAATCAGCACAATCGTGACCTTCGTGACCCCTGGGTGGCCTTCACATACCACTTTTATAGTAAGCGATTTGCTGTGCACGCGTGTGATTGTGTAATGTACGTTTGCTAAACTTTGCAATGCACTTTACACAATAACTATGCACCTTACACAATAACTATTGCATTTTAATTTTAGACTAAAAGTTAATTATTAATTCAGATATAAAGTCAGATATAAATTCAGATATAAAGTCAGATATAAATTCAGATATAAAGTCAGATATCCATGCAGCTCTTGTGATACGTATTTTTTAAAATTTTACTTTTGATGTATTGGAGATTTTTACAATGGACATAAGAATGTCAAGGACGCTAAACTGAACGTCACTGTTACCAATTAAATAAAAACAGAATTGAGCTTTCATTAGAATTACATTATCTGCCCTATAGACCACAGGGTCTGAAAGGGGAACTTTACTTACTTCGTATCAAATCTCCTTCTCAACAGCTGGTTCTTTGTCCATTTGTTATTTAACTACGTTATAAGTCATCGAGTGAAAGTGGGGTGCTACTACCCAGAGTGAAATTAGTTTGTGCTACAAACACAAGCGCTTAGATCGAGACCAGTCTTTATAGAAGGCCTGAGCACTGACCTGCATCGTCACAATCTGTGGGCAGTTTAGACCAATAGCTCGTTGCAGGTATGTACGACGTGGCAACGAGCTATTGGTCGAAACTGACCACCACAGGTAGTGACGTTGCGGGTCAGCGTTCAGGCCTTCTATAATGAATGGTCTCGCTTTGATTCTGCAATGCTAAAAAGTGCACAAACATTATCATCTAACTTTAAAAACAACATATCAACACTTCCTTTACTTCTTGTACACCGGATACACCAAAAAACTAGCTATTTATAGGAGGGTTTTTTTTCCGCCAGGAATGAAAATCTCCAATACAGAAAATAAAACGCCTATGAATGTAAAACCTAATAAGCTGCCATGTTCTTTTGTTCAAGAGAATACGGTGTAAGTTAGAAACTATTAATGTATGTAAAAAAAAAACGTTTAGTTTGACGTATCACTGACATAATTCCTATAACAGAGACCCTACATGCAACAGAAACTTTAACAGACATGGTGGTTAAAATTTACTAAATGTTGATTTTTTTCTTACAGGATAGGAACTTCAATTACCTTCAGGTGAACTTAAGGTAAATGGAGGTTTTTGTTTCTGTTGAGAGTGAGCAATGCGCCAGGTTGGAGCAATATTTACACACCTGTATTGGCTTAATACTTTTTTTTTGCTTTAGTCTAACTCTTCCCCCCCCCCCCCTTCCCTAACCCCCAACCCCATAACACGTTTCTCCTAATTCTATTTCAAACCCCTTTTTTTAAAGTTATTATCTGAGGAGGTTCTAAACGAAGTAAAGGATTTGTTCGTCTCTCTATCTCCATCTCTCTCTCTCTCTCTTGCTCTCCCTATCTCTCACTGTCTCTTCTTCTCTATTCACCTGTCAACTGCAATCATGAGCAACTTTTACTCTTCACTCTTTGTCTAACCAAACAACCATCCAAACCAAAGCAAAAAAACTGCATTGCTCAGTATTTAGAATTAAAGCACACATAAATAAACAAAACAATCAAATCAATCGGTTATACATCACGTATAGGTTTATTTAATTTATTTATTTTGTAAATACATGTATCGTAGTAGTAGATTCGTAGATACGTTCAACAATAACATCTGAATCTTATTGGTTTTCAGAACGAAGATTGAAAGTAAAACATAGCAAACAAACACGCACAAAATTTTTTTTTGTTTCCATATCACACAATTAAATATTTTCATTTCCAGACATAATTTAGCGCTGAAAAGGGGAAAAAACTATAAACTCTTTTAAAAACTAGCTTTTTAGAATTATCCGCCATAGAAGAAAATCTCATAATATTAAAAGAACACGTCGTCTCTTTCGTTTTGCTTGTAGATCTATCAATGGAGATGAATTTCTGTCTCATGACTGTCTTATGTACTGTTTGAAAGGCCTCCTTGCATGACTGTCTTATGTACTGTTTGAAAGGCCTCCTTGCATGACTGTCTTATGTACTGTTTGAAAGGCCTCCTTGCATGACTGTCTTATGTACTGTTTGAAAGGCCTCCTTGCATGACTGTCTTATGTACTGTTTGAAAGGCCACTTTGCATGACTGTCTTATGTACTGTTAGTACATTAGTGAATCGGTTGCAAGGAGCACTTTGTATGTCAGATGACAGGTTGGTCTTCGGCAGTGATGTCTGAAATTCGACCAACGGACCATATCCAGCCCGTGGGACAGTGCTATTTCTTCTCTTTCCGAAACGTATGCCCACGTTGCATAATGGATCTCCAGAGTCTCTGTTCGACTGGAGTGAACGATTGGTGATGAGATCAGTGACAGAATATTGACAATTTTATGACCCTCCCCCAACCACCATCAGGCTGACAAAGTTTGTGTATCACTGTCTTGAATAAAATGTTTTCTTAACGCTTATTTTGAAAGTTAAACACATACAACAGACATTTAAAACTAATCAAGGCTTAAATGATACAGTACTCAGCAGACAATCACATCTGTACGTACTTCCCGTCACATTCTCAAGAGGTGTTCTCTTGTACTGAAAGCCAGTATCTATCTCAAAGGATGCAAGCACAATATTACTGTCAGACTTCAAAAAATAAATATGCGTTTTTATCTTTGAAGATAATGTAATTTAACATCAAACCTGTCTTCCGAATGCGTACTAATATTTTTGGCTTCTCATCAGACACCTTCAATTCAATCATTCTGGATGGTGAAAAAATGTGGGTTACAGTAAAGAGCACATGGCTGCGTTTCTACAGACGGATTGATGTTCTAAACAGTCGGTAGGAAATACGCAACGTTGGCAGCCTCATTGAGTATATATATATAATAATAATATATATATATATATATATATATATATAATTCTTTAAGATGTTAAACGGTCTATGCGAGATCAGTCGTATGTAGTAGGCATGAACACTAACCTGCAACGCCACAACGTGAGGGTAGTTTAGACCAATAGCTCGTTGCCATGTGACAGGTCTGAATGACGTGGCAATGAGCTATTGGTCTAAACTGCCGAAAGGTTGTGACGTTGCGTGTCAGTGTTAAGGCTTTCTGTAACGAATGGTCTCGGCTTATGCGAGACCACTCGAGAGGTGGACCAATCTAGTTACTGGCTTCTGGAAGTGGTATCTTGCCAACTGCTATGTTTGCCTTGTTAGTGTATGTAATGATGAGTTGTTACTTCACAATGAGTTGCGGTTCCGAGCAGGCTGAATAATATTGAAATATTTGCCAACTCAGCACATCTGGCAACAGACGAACTTTCATTTACATTCCGTGAAACTGTGAAGTGTCGATGTCATTCTAATAGTCGTCAATGTAGTTCTTTGTTGGTTTATTGAGACTTACGTTAACTGCCAATATCTTATATTTATGTATATATATTTTATATTTTATGCGTAAAGTCTTATAGCTTTTTGTTATTGCCCTTTCATTAAGTTAAATACGCCACGGTTATATTGTTACACAACGTGGCCCGTATGGCTACCAAATATATCTACATAACACTACAATATTGAACAACATTCTGTGCCACTATTTCTTGGAAATATACTTTCCTTTTCCTAGAAAACCTTCGTGGCCTCACCCCAAATAAAATTCATTTTTTATGCACACAATAACTCTTGGCATTGTTAGTGTCATACATGAGATAGATCAGCTTCAAGAGATTATTTTCCCTCCTATAGAGCTGCTGTCTGATGACAGCAGTTCTTTAAGTACTCCCAATTAGTTCCGTAATTACCCTTTGAGGCATACATACCCGTCCAAAAAAAAAGAATATATATTACAAACTCTGTATATTCTGGTCCAGTAAGGTAGTTACTTTATCTATCAAACTTCTCGTAAAAAGTGATTAGTTTTAAATTTAAAGATTGATATTGAAGCAACGCTATGTTTTTTTTTTTATCTTTTATTTTTTTTGTGCTAGGAACATAGCAGAAATGATGGAGATTAGTATAATATATGAATCACCGTAAGCTGTTGTCAGGTAGAATTACAAGCTTACAACTTAACAACACATCTGTGGCTTTGTGTACCGCTGATGAAGATTCCATGATGATCTCCGTGCACAAAATTACCAGTAAACTCTCACCCCCTCCCTCCTGACACACATACTAAGGGGTAAGGCTATTGAAAGAAGCTAGAAATTAATTTCACGCTAAATGACTCAGGTGATTAACATGTAGTCGTCAAAGGGAAAGTTTCAACAACAGCAACAAATGTAAATAAATAATAAGCCGCGAAACGTTCTCTTAAAAAAATTCTTGAGAAGTGCAAAATAGTGTTTGGGTGGTTGTTAGTCTAGTTGAGGGTAGATTTCATGTAGATGATGTTCGCGAGTTCGTACATCTAAATACCAATCTCCAACAGATCAAAACAGCATAGAGCGAAGTAATACCGCCTTTTAAATAATACAATTTATTCCCATCGATGGGAGGACAACATAAAAGAATGGACGGGCCTACCATTTGATAGAGGTTTTAAACATGACAAAAGACAGGGAGGAATGGAGAAAGACGGTCGACAAATCTTGCTTGGTGCCCCAACGGTCCAACAGACTAAGGGATAGGTAAAGGTAAAAAAATGTATTCTAGAAAATCAGCGCACAGTCGACGTCTTTACTATTTGCTAAACGCGGTCTCCTTGTCGTCTTTTGTCCGTTAATCTTCTCTATTTCCGTTCTAACTTTTAAATCTACTGTCGCTTCACTATGGAAAAAACCCAATTAAACACAACTTCTAAGCGTCTTACTCTGAGTCATTACATATTTCGTAATGAGCGAAATTCAAACTCGAGGGCTAAGGTCTCCTCAACCTCCCCAAGCTAATACGGTAACCACTGGGCCAGGAGATTGCTTATGAAAATAGGTTTTATAGTTATTTACAAACTTTTTTTTTACTACAAACAATAAAGGAGGCTAATTCAACTTATACCACTTTATTAGTCAAGTAAATTTCTTTTCCCTTGTTCGAGATACAAAAAAAAAAAAAAAATTAATCGCCAACAGTTAAAAATTAACTTTTTTTAAAAATTTGATTCTTGTTTTGGGAGGTAAAAGAAATAATTTTGCAAAATTTCAGCTTGACCCGAGATGGGAGAAATAACGTGTACATACTTTTTACCAGACAGATAGAGTGAGTTGATATAAGCTTTGTAGCAAAAAAAAAATGAATATAACAACAGAATAAATAGAGTCATTCTGTATGTATCAGTTCATTAAAAAAGACATCACAATGTATCGCTTTTAAGGGTCCTTACATTTAATTTAGTAAGGACCTCTTTCAAGTAATACAAGACTTCCAATAGCTCCTCTTGGACTCATTAGTCATGTTCTCGGGCGCAATTAACCCCTTCGTGCCACTTGTTGTGACCAAAGATAGTTTCTAGAAGTTTCGATAACTGGGTGTCTTGATAGCAAACTTGAAACACTACACAACAAATCCCTCTAAATTTTTTGTTGCAATTTGGGAACCAGATCCATTGAGTGAGTCATGCACAACTATCAGGCCTAACTCTACACAGACGTAACACATGGAGTCCAAAAGATTAAAAAAAAAGCCACATCTTTGTGTGTTAATGAGTGAGACACGTGATCTCTGACGTCGCTGCCTTTAAGTGATCTGCAGCTTAGCGACATGGTGGTCACCACATGGTCATATTTAATTACATTACGCATGTTTTATATTTCATGTTTATGGCTGTGATAGGCCCAGCTGGTTGTAGCTGGCTGTGAACGTCGCTAAGTCGGGCTGTAATTTAAACATCCATTCGCGATAATAGAGGAATGATTTTTTTTCAGGTGTCTTTAAAATTACGACTGTTGCACCTTCTAATGTATTGGCATGGAGCTGCGTCGAAACTGTTCTACAACAGAGATTGATGACTAACTTGAAAAAAGGACGTTACTCCTGAACATCTTCTTTAGGCTTCTGTGCATCCTATTCCATGACCGTGTCAGCGTAATACAATACTATGGGTCACGAGTCAACCAAAGTTGACGCCCCACAGCTTTTAAGGGAAAGAGGTTTTAAGAGTTTTGGGGCGGAGTGCCTGTTATAAGTGGCTTGGGCAGGGCGCGAGCCGATCATTGCGTTCCAATACTTCAGCTTTAGGCGTGTGACATTTTTGTTTGACAAACGTAAGGAAATAGTGTTGTTGTTTTTCTCGCTTTGGAATAAAAGACATTCAAACTAAAAAATTAACACATTGTTATGTAAATGCAATAAAAGATGAGAAATAATTTAATGCTTAACATAAAGGAAAGTAAATGCACTAAGTCCTGCCATACTACGCAAAATGAGAGCGTCATTAAGAAGTAGTAGGCTGCATGGAGTCAAAATTTGGAACATTTACTTGTTACGCACATTATTTAATTTTACTTTTTCTTAACAGGAATTGTGATCAAATGATCCGGGTTTTTTTTTTTTATTATTGTAACTGTTGTTAACTCCAGCCGGGCCCGTCTTAGATAATTGGAGGCTCTATGCGAAGTGAATTTGGTGGCCCCAAATGAAATAGAAAATAAAAATTAAAAAAGACCGAAAAAAAACTAAAATTTTGCAATTTATCAAAAACCAATTTTACTCCATTTCAAATGATTTGTTCGCTAATAAAATTGTTTTAAATCCTGTGCGCGGCCCCCACCTATGGGAGGCCCAATGCGGCTGCCTCGTGTGTTTATGTCTATGGCCGGTCCTGGTTCCAGAACTTTCTCTCTTACGTTTAGGATGGACACGTGAACAAGGGCACACAACCCACACATACCATAGACAAACATGCTACAGTTAAATACATACAAACTTTTCTGACTCACTGCGTCGTAGAGATTTAACATATAAACATATGATAAGATAAGTCCTACTTAGTTGGCTACAAATAGCATTCGACGAAGTGCAAACATATTCAAAGTGTATGCATCTGATTATTATCTACTATACGTTATTCGTTAAATGTGTTGCTCGTTCGTACACATGTGATGTTGTCGCTGTGTATAATCACCCCATGTTTAGATTTCTCCTCTAAAGATAAGCGAGTTAAATCATTGAAAAAGTGTGCGATTGATACAAGTTAGTAAATAGAATATGAAACTGCTTGCTGTGGAATTCTGTACAATCCTGTTGACGTAGTAATATTCTTTGATCACAGAGTTTAGTGAAGAATTCATTTCAACTCTAATTTTCACTCGTATTTTTAATTCATTAACACTACGCAATACATTGAAAAGAGATTTTAAACATTCCGCACATAGCCATAAGTTATACAGACAAAATAACTCTAAAACAATAGAGACTCTAAGTCAAACGGTTACTGCTCACTGATTACTTCTTCTATCTACCCTTTAATTAGGACATATAATTACAAAACATAGGCTGACAGACTTCGACTTATTCATTTTAGTTATAACTTTCGATTCCCATTTCTTAGGACTGAGTTCAAATCAGAGGAAGTCTGTCTAGTTAAAAGTGCATTAGAGCAATCAGAGTCAGCACATTTGCTACAAACCACAATAGGCTATTGAGTACTTCACCCAGAGCCAGATTTAAGTAAGACGAGGCCGTGGGCAGTATATTTTAAGGCTTTAAATGAAATGATTTTATTTAATGATAAAGCAATGACGCGCAGTAATTTTTTCCCGCCATTCTGTAAGTAACACAATAATATAATAAACATGGGACACGAGATTAATTTTGTAGTAGCTAGCCGAACATGTAACCTTGACATTGGATGAAAAGTTTGGAAAGGCCGGGGTGGGGGGAGATATACGAAGCATTTACACCTTCAGATAACTCATATGGTCTAGAACTCACGCAGGAAAAGTACGATCAACGAAACCCGCAACTTGGACGCTGCCCGCAGTTTAAACTAGAAAAACATAGTCCCAAGATGTGGGCTGGCTATCTGGTTCCAACACTTGGCTGTATGTTATCTCATAAAGCTCACGTTCTTGCCTGGCCAATTAAGAAATAAAAACGAGCACTTTTGTGGACATGCCCTCTACCCATTGAGATGATTACTACAGAAAGGCTGAAACTAACTTCATTGTTTCCAGTCTACATTCTAAGCTCCAGATATGTTCTATTAAAGACTTTATACAAGTATACACGGTCTCCATTTTCTCAATTGAGTTACACTATGGGTCTGAATAAAAAGGAACGTGTATGCAAGTGTGAGTTTCACCAACTCGTTGTCATGGTAACTCCTTTTCTAATCTTTTATCTAACCTTTAACCTTTAACTTTGTAAACATGGAAACTTCAAACATTGGGCAGAAGCTATTTCGACCCCTCTCCCCCTCCCCCTCTTTTTTCCCTCTACTCTACCACTTCAACTGTTGACCAAACGTTTGATGTTCATTTCACAGTGACAGGTCACTCATCGTGTATGAGCGTGTGTGTGTGTGTTAGTTTGTCTGGGAGAGTGTGTGTATGTCAGTGCGTATGCCACAGTTGACGTTCACAACCGGTAGATGTCTATATTTGTCCAAATCCTCTTCTACAAACCTCCAACCTTACCCAGCGTTACCCTGGTCGCTCCCCCCCCCCCCCATCATCGCACGCCTCCCCAATACCCTTATACTGCTCCCTTGTTACATGTTTGGCAGTTATTTACCTTCTGCAGACGACACGCTAATCAACGAGGTGATTGCTAAAACTAAAGTTTAAAAAGCGAAACAGAAATTGATAAAAGTGATAACTCTTAACTGTTTAGCTAATTTTAATTTAGTAGATAACATAATAATAATAATAGTAATAATAATAAGACCATGACAGTGCCAGAGAAAGAAACTCGTTCGTTTCTAGCATAATAATAACAACAACGAAATACCCTGTTTTTATATCAACCGAGGGGATAGTAACTACTGACCACGCAATTACATTCGAAACCCTAAACATCCCTAAGAAAATTCTCGTTACTTGTCGGAGGGCTCAGGGCACTATTGCTGCAGATCTGCCATATCACCTGAAAATTACTAAGTGAACACTGCTAGGAGGACTCCAATCAATTTTGTTTCCCTTTAATGACGCTCGTTACTGGCAGTGCCAGAGAATGAAAATTGATTCCTATCTACAATAATGAAAATAATGAATTTCAATATTTGGTCAGTAGCGTAGCATCCATGGCGCAAAGAGATTCATTGCGCTTGGGCACATGACTAGCGACCAACAGGGGCCGAATGACCCCTAGAGGGTGCTACCAAAAAAGGAAAAAACAAAGCACCTTCAAATATCCTAAATGAGATTTATTGTAATTGTGTCTAGCCCTAATCACACTATATGTTGGTGGTAACGTTTGTTTTTTCCTCTGTACGCTAATAAAACCATTGACAGGTTTTCATATTTGTGAGAATCAGAAGTATGCAGAATTGGCTGAACAAACTCCAAGTAATGAAAAATTCCCATATTCATTGCATAAATGCAAGGCCAAGGCTATGATGGTTTTTGTAATATGAGTGGACAGTGCCAAAGCGATCATTCAACTGGCGAGGATGTGTAATGAAATAATTCATTTGAGAAATTACTTTGAGAGTGTAAAAATGAAGCCTCTGAAGTAATGACTTTATTACCTGGAAAATGTACTCGATGTTTTATGTCACACGCTTAAAGAGGAAGTGGGGGCAGGGGCACCTTGCTACGCCACTGGATTTGGTAAGACCTTTTAGTTAGTTGTAACTTATATAAAAGGAATAAAGCTAAGATAATGAAAAGGACAAGGCTGGGCCGGGGTACAACGTGAGAACCTCGACGGAGAGTTTCGATAACGATGTCTCACCTGTTCTGTTCTTTCCGCGTCAAGCGATTGAACTAAGTGTGTGCCTTAGAAAACTAGGGGATGCACTTTAAAGTAAGTAGATCGTATACAAGTCTTGAAGAGATCATTATGGGTTGAGTCCGTTGGAACTGAAAGTGCTGGATTGGTTGTTCTGATGTTCTTGTTGAACAGAGATGAATGGAATGAGTTTGTTTTTTAACGATCCCAACGAAACCATAGTAGAATAGTTTGTTTAATGTTTGGTTGTTTTACATGTTTCGGGTGTTTATTCAGATTTGAAGATTATTACATCTAAGTCTAAGGGACATCGCGACAAAGCCCACAGCGCAGCCCACACGACCATGCAGCCCTTACATATTTCCCATTTTGAACTGTTGTATGTACATTGATGAATTTAGAAACGGTTCTTGGGTTTAAAAACGTTAAAAATGGGTATATAACAGGAGATCATCATTGTTGCTGGTGTGGACAGAGATACAATGGCTTAATTAAAAGTTAACAAAAAATGTTCTCTTTTAACACCTAGCTGTCACGGGGGAAGGTGATGAACAGCTATTTCTGAGGAAACGGTTAACGAGGATGTCATATGACCAGCACAACGACCAACCGTATTTATTGTTCCTGATAAATGTCTGGTAAACATTAGACCTAATTTTGGGTGGGGTGCCCAAGAGGCTGTCGCCACGATGTTCCCAGTCATCCTCTAACCGCCCTGCAGAAGTTTTGCGATTGGAAGGAAAATCTTCATTTCTGATGTAGTAAGTCAAAGTAAAGCTGTGCAGTAACGTCTGAATTACTCTCAATCTTGGAAAAGTTGGTCTCCCTATGGATTGCAATTTTCATTCATTAAATTTCATCAGCGTGACAGCATTTAAACTAGAGATGTTTATTATTCAGCCATCCCTCTTCGAGAGATTTAAAAGTACAAAATGTATGAAATTGAAAGGTGAGGTGAAGGTAAACGCCTCCTTCCCGCCCCTTTTATCCATACGAATGTTAGATTTTGAGTTTAATTTGTTTTTGCATTACCTCTCCTTGACCTGGTGTGAGCATGATTATAAGGGTGGGCGTGTGTGTTGATAGGTGTTAACATATGAACTATTTAAAAGAAAAGTCAAGGAAGGAGCTATTTTGAAGTCTGTCTGTCTGTCTGTCACACGCTCAATCAAACAATCCAAAGCTATTTTAACGCCAGCTTTTACAACGTTATACTTTTGTGTCAATGATAGGCCTACTTAACAGACTGTCACTTTTAGCGGTTGATGGAAACGTTTTTTTTTTTTTTAAATATTATAGTGCTTTTGTATTGCAAAGAATATTGTCCAATGTCTTTTGTGGACCTTAGTGAAATAGGTATCATCAAGCACAACTCAGATCGAACACCCTCTACGGGCAGGCAATCGTTTATGCCACTCATTTAATAAGAATAACAAATAACTGTTCCACTTATAAATCCAAGTCGATTTAATTACTTGGCTTAGACTATTTGAAGTTGCTATCTTGTAAACTTGGCAAAACCACGTTGCTTTCGAAGTGTGAGGCGTTTTCCTAATCTCTCTCTCCCCCCCCCCCCCCCCCCGTTTTTTTGTATTATTTTGTTATAAAACACAATGTAGAAGTTGGCAGGAAGTTCTGTTCTTATGGTAAGTATCTTGATTTTTTTCCCACTCCAGCACATGTCACGATGACCCGGTAGTCTTTGTACACCACACATTTTTCAGGATAGTACGCACCATCCCATTTCACAGATGTTAGGTTCTAAGTATCTACAGACTAGTCTAGTCTCGGGGGAAGTGTGTGGCATTTAGAAATCTACTTGTAAATATAGACTTCAACGTCTGGAATCTATTTTTTTTTAAATTTTACACACAAGGCTGGACTGAGAGGACACGCCTATAGTCTGCATAAATAAACTCTCACACCCACTCACAGCTGGATGTAAACATACACACGCTTTTTGACTGGCGCGTGTGTCATACACACACACACTCCACATACTCACACAATCATACTATTGTCTCATACACAAAGACGTCCTACAGGAGCCTCCCCCCCCCCCCACGTCTCCTCTCATTCATACGTGCTTATGTAACAAGAGCGTCTCTAATACACCCACGCCCAGTATTTCTCTGGCCCCCCTCTCCCCCTTTTAAGCCTTTAACATACAGAAATAGACTTTATAACTGTTCGGTAAATACATTGCAGTGGACTCGGCACGTTCCAAAACGTCACGCGGTGTTTGGAATAAGATTTGACAACTGCGGACATATCTCAATAGGGGGGGGGGGGGGTCAAGAGAAAACAATATCAAAGACATATAAGAAAATTTGAAAATAATCAGGAGGCGCGGTGGCTGAGTGGTAAAGCGCCCTGCTTCCGAACCGGAGGTCCTGAGTTCGAATCTCGGTGAAGACTAGGATTTTGAATTTTAGGATCCACCTAGCTCTAATAGGTACCTGACACTTGGTACCTGACATTAGTTAGGGATAAGCAAAGGCGGTTGGTCGTTGTGCTGGTCTCATAACACCCTCGTTAACCGTGGGCCAAAGATACAGATGACCTTTACATCATCTGCCCTAAATATCGCAAGGTCTGAAAGGGAACTTTTATACCAAAAAATTTATAACAAAATTTACCCACTTGAAAATGGGCAATTAGTAATAATGTTATATACGCACTGATGCAACACGACACAAGAACATTAACATAAAGAAGATATAGTAAGGGAATAATCACCAACCCACAACTACACCTTATCACTTTAAAAAAAATACGCTATTTATTCATTTGTATTCATTGATGTAATAATGTTCTAGTCGACAGTTTTAGAGATTTCATAAAACTTTTGGTTTGATTAGATACTATATAGTCGAATAATAAAAATGAAAATATCCACCTAATTTTGTATTATTGTTGGAGGGGGAAAAGCTGAATATCTTCCCTCCGATGCTTCATGTGGAGTTTTAAAGATAAGATGGCTAGATAAAATAATCAACGAAAAGCAGGGTTCCAGGACATCTGCGCTGGCTTGGACATGTTCACAGAATGCCACAAGATCGACTCCCACAAGATACATTGTATGTTAATAGAAAGCATTAGAGCTGCAGGTCGTCCACTTTTAAGTATTCTGTTGTATGCAAGAGCGACATGAAGCTCTTCAGAATCAACACCAATAGTTGGGAGAAAGAAGCACAAGAAAGATCCACATGGAGAGCGAGCATAAAGGTTTGGCCCTGGATTACAGACCACAAGTAGAAAGAAGGGTAAACAAAAACTGCAGCGTTAGGTGCTTACAAATGCCCAACCTGTGGCCGCAGCTGTGTATCAAGGATTTATCTCTTTAGTCATATGAAAAGTTGCAAAGGAAAAAACAAAACACAATGAGACATAAAATAGCACAGAATGTTGAAGGGATGAGGTGGCCTAGAGGCAAAAGCATTACGGTCCAGAATTTGAATCCTGATGTCATCTAGGGTGCCCAAGGTGAACCCAGTCCTAAATGTTATCTAGCTTTGGCTGAGGCTAGTAACCTGGTTGTTTTTCTGCCTTTTGTTAGCAGAAACCAGTGGCGTAGCAAAGGTGGGGAGAAGGGGGTCCAAATTTGAACATTTCCCCGTGCCCCGGCTTGAGGGGGGGGGGTGTCCCTAAAAGAATGTCCGAAATTGGTTTTTACATTAAATATTACGCAATTATGTCATGTCATGATGTTGAATGTCAAAATGCAAGGGCCCCTAAAGAGGTCAAGCCCCCCCCCCCCCAGGGCCCCCAAATCCCTGTGGCAGAAACTCGCAATTATCCTTAACATCCAAAAATAATTTGATCTAAGAATATCTTGTTTTTTTAAAGAAAACTTTTAATCTTCTTTTTTTTAATTTGATATTATCCATGGAATCAAGATTCTATAGAATGATCCAAGGTATCACATAGAAAGACCACATCACAAATGAGGACATTCGTAACAGGATCACAATTGCAACGATGACCTGCTGACATCTGTCATAAAAAAAACTAAAAACTAAACTGCATGTCCTAATCATTAGGTCCTGGTGATTCGCAAAGACCTTCCAAAAGGAAGCGGTTGACAGATAATGTGTGGTGCCCCAACGGTCCAACAGACAAAAGGAGAGGTGATGGCGAAGACTGACACTGCTTTATTATGTGGTGTGTGAGAATGAGGCCTATGAGAAGGGAAGGTTGTGCAAACGAGAAATATGTTCGTCACACTTTCCCTACGTTTGACTTCGTGATAACTGTAGAGCAACTTGACCTTTCAGTGATATGAGGACACCTACCCTGACAAGGTAAGTACAGCTAGATGTGAATTGAAGTTCTGTGACACAGGGTACACAAAGTATTACTTGCCATATATAGAATAAAAAAACAACAACTAGGAAGGAAGAGAGGAGGAGAGAGAGAGAGAGAGAGAGAGAGTCATACGAGCAGGTAGAAATAAAGACAAATAAAGGTTCAGAACATATACATTCATGTTAACTAAATGCATCGGTAAGTAGCAGGCTTCAACTTTATCTATCCAGTATCCATACTACTAATTTATAACAAGTACCAGTGCAAGTAGAGGGGTTCTATCTTGAACAAATTTACCTATCCAGTATCCATACTACTAATTTATAACAAGTACCAGTGCAAGTAGAGGGGTTCTATCTTGAACAACTTTACCTATCCAGTATCCATAATACTAATTTATAACAATGTACCAATCATTCGACTGCCCCAATCCTCTCGTAAACTCACCTCTCAATCAATAAACGCTACTTGTAAATAGCTCCTTGTAGCCAAAATTAGTTTTACCTTCAAAAGTTCACACATAGAAACACTGTGTCTCTATAAGCCAAGGCAGTTGGAGTGGTTTGTTTACATTACTATAAAAGGGCACAACCTGATCCTGAATCTATGTATTTGAAAGACAATACGAGCTTTCAATACAACTAAAAAAAAGTTTCAATACGAACAATGCATATACAAACTCAATGAAATAGATATTATTGTAAGTCAGAGCTATTAAGAAAATATCACACTTTTAGTCTAAGAAAGTAAAAAACGGGAATGAAAAGGAGAAACGGAAAGAAATGGGATACTCAAGAATTTGATGAGTCAATGAATTTTGGCAGTCAACACCCAAATAAAAGATATCGGGCCACTGAACATGGATTTTAAAGTGCACGCATTTAGCTATTGCTATTGCATGGCGTCAGTGATTTTAATGGAAACGCGAAAATGTAAAAGATAATTGTATCAAACTTTAATATAAACATATTAAACCTTTTGCTAAGATGCTAGAGGACTAGATTTGTGTACATTGACACATTTATTTGATAAGACCAGACAAACGATCGCTTAGTGAACTCAAAATGTATACATAGAACTAGAGGTATGCTTTTACATAGGGAGTTAAATCCACAAAATGAAAGAATGGGTAGGCCTTATAATAATTAATATTTTTATACATCAAAATGATTTTGAACTAGATTCTATTAGATAAAATTCACCCTAGTCCTTTTTGTACATTTTAGAACGAAAAAGTCAGTTTAATGTTTAGATAGTTTTACAGTTCTTCAAATTAAAGATTTACAGATAACCTACAATAAAATATACGAGACATTGAAATGGTGAGAATTTTTTTTCCTTTGGTAACGTAAACAAACGTTTAGAGCAGGTCATTTGCCATGCGCATAGACGATAACCAAAAAAAAAATATATTGGATAATACTGACTATAGATAGGACACTATAAAATAAAACAAAAAAACGTACGTTCTTATATTCACTTTATAGCTAATCACATTTAATACTTCAAGCAGTGCCATTGACTTTAGTAATGGCTTCAAATAACAAAAAAACAACTTATTACTAACTTTAAACAAATAATTTCTAAAATGCATAAAAAATAATTTAAATTATGGTTAGCAAAAAGACTTACCAGCTAGTCCTGGCAGACGTCAAAAATGTTAATATGCCAGTTAAACAAAATACATATATAAAAAAAAAGATGCGCTAGGGTTTGTCTAAGTACCGAAACCCGCACACAAAATCAGCAAGGTGAGTCTATATAGCCAAACTTTTTCTTCTTTCCCCTCTCCACAGAGCACCTACGTGCCATCGACATACATACACACACGGTGTTAAGCTGGAGCTGCTAGCAGTCGAGGAAAAGTGAAAAATAAGCCCAGGTGAACATCGTCTTTACTCTTTTGGCACATTGACAGTGAATGAAACAAAATGTAATAAAATGGTCATCAATGCAATTGTCATTTTCTTATTTTTTCGTTTTAATTCAACGGAGAGGGCGTGGTCTTTAGTGGACACCTCGAGGGTTCTCACAAAGATGCGCCGCTCCAATAAGAGGCTTTTGTTAAAGATGGAACATGTTTTTAAATTGAAAGAATTGTGGAAGACCCGAGAAAAGAAAAAAAAAATCATAATGGGGATCAAGAACAGTGTGCCGCCTTCATGAAATTTTGTATTGATTTGGACGAACATTTTTAATAACCCAAGAAAAGTTTAAGGCTTTGTTTTTGGGAAGGCTTTATTTGGGGGGGGGGGGGGAGGCTGAGTGGTAAAGCACTTGGCTTTCAAACCGGGCGTCCCATGTTCGAATCCTGTTTTTTTTCGGGGGGATCTTTAGGACGCCTCTGAGTCCACCCAACTCTAATGGGTACCTGGCGTTAGTTGGGAAAAAGTAAAGGCGGCTGATCGTTGTGCTGGTCACATGACGCCCTCGTTAACTGTGGGTCTTATAAACAGAATACCTTTACATCATCTGCCATATTGATCGCAAGGTCTGAAAGGGGAAATTAACTTTTTACTATATTTGCGAGAGGGTGTCTGGAAAGGTTGGCCCTAATTGTATTATTTTGGGAAAGGCGCCAGACATAATTTAGGTTCGTTGCTATTAAGAAATTGAAAAAGAAAAGGTTTTAGTGAAACAAATACTTCATGGTTCATTGGCCTTAGTCAGTCTTAAGAAGACTGTGACTTTAATTAGCTTATCTCGTGGCAGGACACGGTGACAGCCTGGGGAAACACAATGCTTATAAAAAACCATGTCACATTGTAACTGGAAAAATACGCACAAAAAATATCCTACTGAAATAATTTTAAGAGTACCAGGAGTAGCAGCCATGTTTCAAGGACTTGTGTGTGCTATGACGTAAAAGATGGCTATCTACATAGCCTAGTACTAGTTTGAATCAGTGTCTTGTTAGTTTGAATCATGTCTTGTTAGTTTGAATCATGTCTTGTTAGTTTGAATCATGTCTTGTTAGTTTGAATCATGTCTTGTTAGTTTGAATCATGTCTTGTTAGTTTGAATCATGTCTTGTTAGTTTGAATCATGTCTTGTTAGTTTGAATCATGTCTTGTTAGTTTGAATCATGTCTTGTTAGTTTGAATCATGTCTTGTTAGTTTGAATCATGTCTTGTTAGTTTGAATCATGTATTGTTAGTTTGAATCATGTCTTGTTTTCACGAAAATAAAAAGTTAGATTGAAAAACGAAACAAAAGGAGTTATATAAAATGTAAACCATATATTTTCATCATTAAAAAAAACTTTAAAGGGTCATTTTCTAAAAGAAATTTTAGACTCCTTGGCGCTAAAACGCTCCATCAAAACATCAGTTATGGTATTGTTGTCAAACCCTTCATGAGGCTTGTCATACTTCCCGTTCTTCATCATGCCTCTGCTACTGCACTTTGCGTGTGTATATGTGTATCTGAGTGTGTGCGTATACAACAACTATTAAGTAGACAGTATGGTGTAGCCTCTACGTAGAATTTTGTTTTTGACCACTTCACATGGCTTTTGGGTCGCCATGAGCACTCGCTTGGGAGGGAGTCAAAGTCTTAGCATAAGAGGGGCGTG
Organism: Biomphalaria sudanica; assembly: GCA_036873155.1. Lineage (NCBI taxonomy): Eukaryota > Metazoa > Mollusca > Gastropoda > Planorbidae > Biomphalaria > Biomphalaria sudanica. The sequence goes on along the minus strand of JAZGLO010004096.1, from coordinate 174,666 downwards.
AGTCAAAATCTTGTCCAATAGAGGCAGCTGAATTGGTCGTATGGACATTGAGGCGTACAAATGGAAGACAGGGACACAGAGGATGGAACACATAGAGACGCAGTGGACGTGGCGTCAATTGCAAGTTTTAATGATGCAATAAATAGTTACTCAGCCTTTTAGATGAATACTAAAGGATTTATTTCCCTTGTTGGTAGCAAACAAAATCATTAATTACCAGTAATTAATAAACTAATTGTTTATTTTTCTCGTTGATTCTTGTTTGTCTATGCCGATGAGTAATTCAGTAAAGTTTCAACTTGATCCGAGAATGGGTGTTGGAGAAATAATGTGTACAAACTTTTTACCATACAGACAGACAGAGTGAGTCTATTAAAGCTTTGTAAAATACTTTTTTAAAAAGACAATTCCTCTTTTATGAAGCTATTGACCTTTTTTAAAAACGATTACTTCGCTCTTAATTAATAATGAAGGATAGAAACAAGAAAAAAAACATTTTTAAAAATTCCTTCTTTAAAAAAGACAATACCTCCATTATACAATTTATAATAAAATAAAATGTTCAACCAAAAAAAAAACCTTACAACTTTAAAAACTCTAACCGGGTGTCGAATTCGTGTTTTTGGGACCGTCAGCTCTATGAACGATGCATTAAGGCCAGCAGGCATTCTTGAAGTGAGCAAATATTTATAAGTAGCTTACTTTCATTATATAGCCATCTGGAAATAGACGGGGACTTCTGATTTAGAAATCTTAATGATTTATATAGTCTAGATCTCAATCTACTTATAGATCGAGAATCCAGACATCATTTACGTAAAAATATAAGCAAAGATTAGATAATATATCTTTACAATAAACTTAAAGCATCGTTAAATTTAATAAACAACTTTGTTGTCGTTCCAATGTGGCTGACTACGCCATGCTATTTCTTTTTTTACTCCGATTTATAGCGAAATGGATCATAATGGATGGTGACTTGATTGTTGGGGCTCTCTCCTATACCCGCACATGCAATGTGCTCTGTCCTTAGGGGCCCCAAACGAGGTTCTGTTTTGCTTCCTTATTGCTCTTGCACTCTTTTCATAGGTACAGACACACGAGATTACATGATTTTCATTTATCTGTGCATGTCAGACAGCTGTATTGCCTCGCAATGTCTTATTATAGTTTGTTTGTTTCACGTTTCGCCATAATAATGAAGATCGTTAAACAACCTTAATAAACTAAGGGTCTCAACCGCGCATTGTTGAGCAGGTATTTCTCAAATCTTAGCTTCAGTATCTGGTCTGTTGACACTATGAGTTATTGGACTTGAAATGATCTCCCCTGAAGCAAACAATCTATGAACAAGTATACCTACATCATATGGTCGAGTTGTCGTGAACATTGCTTCGGTAGGCTATTTCTCAATGTTAGTGAGTACATCACCGAAGAATGTTAGACGCATATGTACCTTTGCTCCTTTCTACCCCAAACCCCCCACATTTTCCACCTGACTAGACCCCCCTCTTCCTTTCCCCAGAGACTGCTTGCTATTTGATTTAGCTAAGCGTGTACCTCAGTGTTGGCTTTGCAAACCTCAACAATCTGGGAGCGGAGGAGGGGGGGGATTTTGGGAAAGGAAAGGGCGTAGAGAAGGATATGTGTGTGTGTGTCGAAGGGTAGACGACAACTGTGTGGGGTGGGGGGGGGGGGCGCTTGGAGAATCTGAAGTAAATTAAACTCAGATGAAACAGTGCGCTATAAAAAGTAACACCCAGAGTTTGGCTTAGCCGTGTGTGTCTGTCTGAGTGTGCGTCTGTTCGTACGACAAATGTATTTGTTTTAGTGACGAGCTGATTTTTTTTTTCCTAAGGTGCACACTGCCGTTTGGGATTGTCGTTCAGTTCAATACATAGGCCTACATCTGAAGTGTAAGCTGACATAGCTGTAGAGGCGTGCAACATTTTGCCTACGTTTCAGTCATTTTTTTTGTCTGACGCACTTCTTTTATTCATATGCATAAACGTTATAGTTAACTTTGGCTACACATACTGAAAGCGTATTCGTCGAAATAATGCATGCATGAAGGTCATACTGCACTGTGAAATAGGAATAACTAACATACAATGGGGAATAATGAGGATACTGCAATCCTTTTCCAATCTTCAAACTCCAGGACAATATCTTTTACATACATATAGGCTAAACATGATCTATCTATCTATCTAACTATCTATCTATCTGTCTGTCTGTCTAGTTGGCCTCCTTCAGTCGTAGAGCGACTATGGTTCATCTCGAGCCCTTTTTCACGTGGCTGTGGAGCCCTATTTTGGAGAGACACTCCCGTCCACAAATAGCTGATGGTCATGTTTTTTCGCTGTCCATAGCATTCTTGGTCACTGTCTCTCTCCAGCGGTCTAGAGCTATGTCTTCCCAATGGTCAGTATCAATGTTCACCGATTTGAAGTCCCGTTTTATTTCATCCATGTAACGGAGGTGGGGCTGACCAGTTTTTCTTGAACCAGTCGCAAATTGTCCGTAGAGAATGATCGGGATGCGATTGTCCTCCATCCGGCGAACATGTCCAAGCAATTAGTATAGTACACTATTAATCTACAGACTACATCTCATTTTAGCCTGTGGTCCAGTCTAAGACATAGACTACCAACCAGCTTCCTCCAGGCGTCTCGGTTCTGGTCGAGTCTCTCCAAGGTTCGCGTGGGCCAGGGTTCAAGAATATGTTGGTGGGCCCCATTCCCAATATAAGACAAATTTAGTGTGTGCTGTGTGTAATATGAAATAAATCTAATCTGAAACATGTTGATAATTTTTTTATATCCATGAAATCTGCCATATAGTAGTAAACAATGACATCGATTGTTACATAATATATGTTGACTTAAAAAAAAGTATTTTCTTCATCTTGAAATTTTTCTTCCCAGTAGTCAACAAACTGCTTTTTTCTTAACCACGAGCCAGGTACTAAGCATAAATAAGTGTATGAAACTATTCCCCCTGGTAAATTTAGTCATCACTCTATCTTCTATTTCAGCGTTTCCCAAAATGTGTTTCGTGAACCCCAATGTTCCTCGAGGCCTGAATAGGTGTTCCACGAACTACTGGTACAATTAACTAGTAAGCTAGCACGTGAATTAATCTCTCTTATAAAAATGTGTTCTGCTAAATTCTCAGAATGTGCGAACTGTTCCGTTAAGAAAAATGTTTGGGAAACACTGATCTAGATCTCGTCGTGTTGTTACTCCCCTAATTGGATTCATTATTCATTGCAGTATGCAACAAAATATGTTTCTTTTTCTTGGTTAGAATTTTATGTTATATCTATATCTGAACCAATGGGGTGTGTTATGGCGTTGAATTAAAAATGATTAATTTAAAAAAAGGATCTTCCTCATGTAGGTATTGGTGAATACCTGGATTTTTTTCATGGTAGTGATGGTGGTTCTCCGAGTCTCTGCTTCATAAAGTAGTATTGGCTTAGGGAAAATTTCTACAGTTTGAAATGCAAAGACTGTAGTTAATGACGGGCCGCTCCAATGAAATGAAATGTACCATATACTAGAATACACTGGCCAAAAGGAGATTGTTGAAATGGGGGGTAATCTTTTTGAAAGTGGGCCCAAAAGTTCTTGGTTGGGAATGATGGCTTTCTATTGGAGGATGCCAAAAAAAATTATGCGATGTAATTGTTTTTCTGGCAGTACTACTGAATATACAAGGGCCAAAACGTCTGTTGTTGTGGGACAGGCGTTTCATTTAAGAGTAGTGTGTGTATTGTATGTGTGTGTGTGTGTAGGAGGCGTTATCATGCTGGCAGACGAGAAAACTACAACTGATGAGCCTAAGAAGTGTTTGTGCATTGTCTTTTGTGGGGGTTTCAGTCGTAGCGTTAGTAGCACGGGTATTAGCTCGTTAAAGCCTCGATTAGACATAGGCCTACTTTGTAACAAGTATTGTACAAATATAAAAAAAATCAGTTCCCACTTTTTATTCAAATAAGTAAAATAAACATTCATAGTTTATATTCCATAGTTTTTCTAACAATCCTAATTACTATCAGTGATACATGCTACAACACATAGATCTAATTAGCAAAATAGAAAGCAATTCTTTGTCTGTCTTCTCAATTCTACTTTGCACATGATTGAGAAAAAAAAAAAGAAATAAAAAAGGCGGTATGGAGACACTAGAGTTCATAGCACAACGCTCTAACAACATAGCTAACTGGACAGTTATAGGCCTACGTGTTGTAATAACTGCTTCCTAGCCGACGCTTCTTGTGCGAACAGGCGCACTGTTCAACACTAGTACACTGGACGGATTGTTGAGACGAGCAAGTAGAGACAGTCGATTCTGGCTAAGTGAAAGAAGAAACAGAATTAGAACTTGGTTCGATCCGTCTAGGGCCTCGAGTAACGAGAGTGGACAGATCAGAAAAGTGAGAAACAATGTAGGCTATCTGTGTGGGTTGTCTGGTCAAGGAGTTATCTAGTGGAATTCTTGAGTTTTCCCAGCAACTTAATGACATTTCTGTGGCTTTCTGACGCTTGAAACAGAAGAAACAGAACCAGAAGGTTGGAGTAAAACACTTGTCTATGAACCTTAGAATGTAGGAAAGTGAAGACAGAGGCGGCGCGGAGACAGTGAACCTTGCACGCAAGGGCTGGAGGACCTGATAACCAAGAGTGACATTTCCGTTTATAGTGATCATCTCACACCACTTTGTCACAGTATTGCAGTATTACATCATTTATCTTTTACCTTGTTTCTCGAAGAGTTGCATCTCTTAGATTTGTAACACTGTATAAATTTAGATCTATAAAAAACATCTAAATTTTATTCTAAGTGAACCGAAAAAATAAAATGGCCATCGCTATTTTTTAACGTCTTTTCTTCACTTAAAACCTGTCCCGCCTGTCCGTCAGTCTGTTGGGTCACCATATTTAATATGTCAAACGTGCTTCTCCATTTCGCCAGGAAATAAGTCTCTTCTGTAGACGGGTTTGTCCGTTCCTTAGTGTTGTCCTCCATTCGCTTCCTCTGTCCGCCTCTCTTTTACCGGATACTGTTTCCTGCGGAAAAGTCTTTGCGAGCCCTGTGGATCTCATCATATTTCATATCATCAGGCCCAATCTTTCCACACAGCGTACACAATATTTACCAAATACAGTGTTTAATAAAGTGATATTTCTGGAAATTTTAAATAAAATTTGTTGTCACGCAGCACGAGTTGATATGCAAAATTTCAGTTCGCCAGGATAATGAAAAATTGTCGTAATAAATTATTCATATTTTGCGGGGTTTTTTGTTTTGTTTTGTTTTGTATTATTTTCTTTTGAGTCTATAACGACGTTTGATATAAAATTGAAAGAGCTCTCATACAAAATAAAACAACAACTGAAGTAGGCTAACGTTAAAACGACTTGCTCGTTTTACAATGAGCTATGGGGCTAAAAAGGACGAAGATACGGCAATGCAACCGCCCGTCCTAGGCCACACCCTCAAAGGCGATGGGGTCTCGCAACTGTCTAACTGCCTAAGGGAAATGTGCAGTAGAGGCCTACTAATATGTCATTAACCTAGCAATAATCAAGACCATGCTTTTTTAAAAAGTTTTCTAAAGAGGGTAGAGGTCGCACAATAGGAGGGTAGGGGGCCTCTAAAAAAGAGGGTAGAGTGCCCCACAAAAGAGAAAGGGGGAGGGGTTCTACAAAAGCCCGTGCCAAGGGCCTCCACATACTTTAACCCGCCAGTGAGTGAGTCGGAATATAGCAAAAATATGTTCTATTTAGTAACAATGTTCTTTTTATTTCTATTTAAGGAAGACAATGATGAAATGCAACGTACACATGTGAACATTGTCGGGTGCTTATGTCTTAAGGGTGTCAAGAGAGTGGACAGACGCATGAAGAGTGTCTGTTAAGGTCGTCACAAATATGCTGAAAAGGCAACTTACAATCTTAACAAGTTTGCGCATTTCTCCAAGGCCCACTTGAAATAATTAAAAAAATATGTAACGCCATCCTCCACCCGGCACTACCCCCCTCCAAAAAAACAATTACACATACACACTAACACAATTTTCACAAACACAATATCTTTAGAACAGCTGGAGATTTACAAAATAAGCATACAAAGAAAATAAACATGTACAAATATTACGGTGTTAAAAACGTTTGCTACACCGCCGGCAAGTCGCGCGACAAGTAACATGTCACCCATGCGTGACGTAAGCTCGCGGGTTAACAGTAGACAAGTACGGTGAAAAAGGAAATGCTTGCATAAATTATGTGAACTATAGACTAGGACAGAGGACATTTTCTACATGTTTTGTCCAGGCGAGATGAAATAATACGCTATTATTCTGAAGTAAAATCTAAGCTAATAAAAGTAACATTTCTAGCGACTCGCCGATGTATTCTCCCTGTTCCAGAGGGTCAATTTAGAATTAAAAACATGTTTACTAGTTAAATTAGACATAACATTTGAAATTTACACAAGGGTGCTATTGAGGCCGGAATTCTTCTAAATTCTAAAGCAATGAAAACGAGGGTTGCCTCTGAAGAATATTCGATGACGATATCACCTGGGTTAAATAAGATAATATAATATATAATTCGCTTTAGAATTCTAAATATTGATATTACCACCCACCCTCCGTCATATCTTGTCCATGGTCGTAAACAGAATTGTTTTCGGAGGGAGTGGGATTTGGGGGAGGTTTTCTTTTTCTTTCCCTACACACACATATACCTGTAAGCTTTATTTTCTATAGTTAAACTTAAAACTACCCCCCAACCCAAAAAAAAGTCTGATGTCAATAGATGAAATACAATGTTTTGAAATTTTGGTAGAACTCTAAAGGAAACTAGACTTTTAAAATATTAAATTTAAGCCATTTATAGCAAACACTGAGATTAGCTGATTAAAAAGAAAGGGAAGTAATCTTTTTTAAAAAAGGGTTTTAAAAAATTCTTTTTTTTTTTACCAAAATGATTTTTCTTACTAAAATATCTATTTACAAATATATCTCCAATCTCCACATTTATAACCTTTTTAAGATATGTAATCGCCATTATTTTTAAAAAAAAGTTTCTACTACATAATTAGTGAGAGTTAACATGTAGGTAGATTTTGGAGACTCATATCCCCGCCTACATTGTTTTCCGTATTGCCGCGAGCACGCGATTTATTTTTAGTCTGTCTGGAATTTATGACGTAATGTTTACCCAAAGGTCTGACCAGAGGGGGCGCATTTTAACACTGACGTCATTTGACAATCTTCGATGATTCATCGGAAAACACTTCCAAGAAAACACTTAGTCAGACTACCAAGGAAAACCTAGGAAAAACCTTGTTACTTTGTTAACGTTACTTTAGAAAGGTGTTACAATTAATATTGACCTACACATGAATTAACACATGCAATCGTTTCTTAATGCAATGATTTCTCAAATGTATTTTACCTATTTGGTTCTTAAGGTGTAGGGCCAAATCAGTTCTTTAAATCTCATCTGTCCATTGACTTTCGTCCTAGGGTGCTGTGACTTCGCGTAACCAAATCCCTCCACTTTTCCCGGTCAGCAGCTGTTCTTGGCAGGATATCAAGAGAGAGGCATGTCCATTTTATGTTATCCAGCTAGCTTTTCTTTACATTTTTAATTTTACTGGGAAGCTGATGTTACTCTTCCAGATTTTCCTCAGTTAGGACAAATTTGTACAAACACTCCTTCTTCCCTAGTGCTATTAGAGCATGGAATGGGTTGCCTGAGCTAGCCAGGAAAACCAGTGATTGGCAGAATTTAAGTCATTTGTTAATATGCATGACTAAATGCATGACGCGTAGGACGTAATCATATTCTTTTTTGAAGTAACGTCTGTATTATATAAGATAAGAATAGATGTTTGATAGTTTTTAAATGGATTACCGAAGGTTTTTGCTTAATTTGGATGGAAGGGTTCTCGAGTTTGTAAAAATGCCGGATCATCGGGAATGGAATAGATGAAAGAAAACTACATAAAATATCTATTTATATTACTGTACTTTTCTGTAGTATTTGCTTGAGAAAATAAATTGCCCAAATAATCGCAAAGGAAGAGAGTAGACTACGTACTTCATGAAGGCCTAGACCTCTACACCAACATATAGAATAGATTAATGACTACAGTACAGTGTCTGGTAATTTACTTGATAAGAGTTAAGACAGACCTCAGTAATAAAGCTATCTATAAAGAAAATTAGCTGCAAAAGCTGCCACTGAACTCTCGCCTATTTCTGCTTCATCACGATGACGATGAATAAAACAGTGAATCAATGATTACGTGTCTTGTTGTTTCAAGTACAGCCCCCTCACTATGTGTTATTTTGGGGGGGGGGGGGGGGGGCTTGCACGATGGATTCCACTATTTCAACGTCTTCATCGTACAGAATGTCTTGACCAGTCAGTCTCATTCTAAAACAACTGTTGGCGTCATTGTCGTTTGCTCTGCACACCCGGGAAATCCTTTCGGGGAAAAAAAAAGGGGGGGGGGAGAGGTCGAGTAAATTTACATTTTCTGAATTGTTATGTTCCTGCTTTATCGGAAAGTTTTCACCAGGAACGAATTAGTTTTAATGAATAGCTCGTTCCAGCGTCAGCCAATTATACAACATCCAAGTGATTACTTATCTTTGAGTTTTGGAAATTGAACCATTCTCGTTGGCAGCTAGAAAATCTGGGGAGCGCTTTTTCTGCCGCCTGAGCTTTACAAAACAAATCATTATCTAGGCAACGAAATGTTTCGCTTTGTATGAAGAGCGAAGATCAAATAAAGTTAAATTAAGAAGGTCTGGGACGGTCCAATAGTGAAGTATGAAAGCCATTTGAGGCAGTAGAGTACTTTAGAGTACTTTGCAAAGGACTTGATCGTCCATGTGTTCAGAAAAAAAAAGTCTTGCAGAAATAAATCACAATAACCGCTCACCCCTTTGTGTTCTCGTGGGACTTACCGAGGTGTTTCTATATTCCTCAAAATAATAATAATAAAAAAAGATTACTTAAAGTTACATCTAATTTCATTTAAGATGAAGTGTTGCCAATCTTTTATTTCTAAGAGTTTTGAAATGTTGAAAACGTTGTTTTAATTAGAATTTGGAATAAATATTTATTGTTAAGAGTTAATATAGGTAGTTTGTTACTTCTACACTTCTGCTACACGACCTACTTTCATTTGATGTGTACACAAAACTATAAATATTAAACGTTTACTAACAAGAAAAAAAAAATAAATAAAACAAACGCTTGATGCAAGTCTGAATTTCAAAATTAATTAAACCAGACAATGTCATTATTTTTTTGGTCTTTTTTTTTCTACGCAGGTATTACAATTACTTTCTCTAAAAAAAAAGTCTCATGCCGAAAAAAAAAATTCATGCAAGATGAGCTGCGTGTTTTGCAGCTTTTTTTTGTTTTGTTTTTGTTAAATAGATTGAAGAGTTTTTCGTCCCTGCATGTTTTATTTTTGTTTTCTATGTATTAATCTATTTTCCTGAGTTTGACAAAAGCTCGAGAGAAATTCCAGTCCTACTTGGTGAGTACACGTGAGTCATTAAGAAACGCCTTCACTAGGAGCCGAGGAAAACACCTGCACATCCCGTGACTCACATGGGTAGGAGCTTTCCGCTTTTCAAAAGACGTCAACTCCATAATTTTGCCCGACAGCAAATGGAATCCGAAAGAGACAACTGGAGGACCCTTACTATAGCCGTATTATACACTTCGAGACTGAAGTGATAGTAGGCTACTGATAGTTACCGCCATTAACAATCGAAACGGTAAATAGAAAATAGACAACGGCAGACAATGTTTTGTGTGTGTGTGTGTTGAGGTTGGTAAATATGGAAGTCACAGATGGTTAGAGTTGTTATATTAAAAATGACAGGCCCAACATATTTTGACATGTTACAAATAATATGACGAATGGAATCGGCTCTTTAAGGCCAATATTGGATTCTACGGATATATTATATAGGCCTACAATTCTATAGACCCATCTTTGTGTAAAAAATAAATAAAATAAAATGAGATTGTGAGCCACTAATTCTTTTGAGGACCCCTGCATAAAGGGGGCCTATAAAATTGTAATGTGTTCGTAAGCAAAATAAATAAAACTAGTAAAAAATACATATTTACTTAGGTCATTCTTTTTTACGTGCTTTTATAAATGAAACAAAAAATATAGGGGGCTTCTAAAATTGAAATGTGGTCGTTAACAAAAATTAAAAAAAAAAAGGTAAAAATTCAGATTTACTTCCAGTGCTTTGAATAATGAAAAAAAAATTAGCGTCACGAGCAGGATTCGAACCTGCGCGGGAAAATCCCATTGGATTTCGAGTCCAACGCCTTAACCACTCGGCCATCGTGACACACAAAAATTTGGCTTGTCAAAATTACTTAATTCCAAGGCTTTCATGTTAGACTTGCAATTTTTTTTTAAAACCATTATAATTCTTTTAAATTTCTTTCAAATTTAGGTTTACATAACATCCAGAATCAGATGTAGCCGTAGCCCTATTGATCGAGATCTAGAATCCAGATCTATTTCAATACTTGTTCGTTTTCTGCGTTTCTGTTCTTGCCGAGACTATAAAATGGAAATTATCGTTTTTTTAACAAAAAACCTGCATAGATCTAGATATAACTAATATAGACTAATTTCCCCATCCATGTCTTGAAATAGGATTTACTAGATCTATATCTAGATCTAGGTCCAGTCAATCTAGACTCCATATCCTCTCCAGATTTACTGAAATGCTTAAAAAAAAATAAATAAAGCAGTCATAGTACGGACGATTATTGATTATCGAATATGAATAATTGTTTAATTAATATTTAGATATATATGGATCTGAGGTGTTCCTGGAGTCACAAACCTTGTTAGTATTAGGCTTAATATTAGAAGTGCCAGAAGTGAAAGATCATATTCATATCATAAAGAGAAGGCAGGCACTAGCTAGACAGAGAATCCTAGATCTATTTGTTTTAGTGTAGGCCAGTGGTTCTCAGACTGTGGAGTGTGGTTTATTACTGACAGGGCCGGATTTAAGGAGGGCACTAGGTATCCACAAGATTATCCTCACAAAAGATAATAAAAAAATGTCCTAATTTTGATGGGTCAGAAACTCTGAGAAACTTTATTTTTTTTACATACGTATATTATTTTCACTTTTTTTTTCAGACAATACTTATACTTGGCAACACTGTGTTGGTTAATATGAAGAGTAGGATTGTAGCAGTGCGTCATACTAGGGCCTACTCCTCACAAACTCAAAAATATACAATTTTTTAAAAAAATTTATAGTACTTTATTTCTTTCTTCTAACATATTTAATGCTTTTGGATATAGGTGTTGAATTTAATCCAGCCCTGGTTACAGATTATATATATATATATATATATATATATATATATATATATATATATATATATATATATATATATATATAGCCTACACATCATTTTATGAGGCATTCAAAATGTTCAATGACTGCATTAAATATAAAGCTATAAATATTTTTTAATCCACTTTTTTTTTCTAAAGGAGTCTTTTAGTCTAGGGAACTCAATCACTTATCTGACTTGCTGAAATTCTGTCCAGCTTAGCAGGACACACTCCAATGTGTGGTATTGTATCCATCTGACAAGTTGTTACAAGATGTTCTTGAATGGGAAATTTGCCAGATTTTGAATACTTTAATCTTTAGTGATTAAACATTGATATTAATTGTAAATAAAGAATAGGCAAAGTGTTTGTTTAGTTAGAACATGCAAGGCATGAACAAAGACAGTATAATGCTCAGTTGAAGATATTGATGAATTGTTTAATAACAAATGAGAATTTGAAAAAAAAATATTTTATTTAGACAATACTAATCATATTACATTAAAATTTTTAAAAAGCTACAAGATAAGGAACTGACTTTTGTTTGTCCATTCAGTGTTAAAAAAAAATAATTCTCAAACATTCAGTTAAATACAGAAATATGATTATATAATTAAATCAATTTTATTTATAATATTGTAAATAAATAATGGCATTAAACAACTCAATAACTGAGATTTTACCTTTTCTACACACAAACCAAAAATAGAAATATTGAAACCCCCCAAAAATTTTAATATAGACATGAGCATGTAATGGAACTTAGGCATGATTATATAATTAATATGTCTTGAAAACAGAAGCACATAAATTGATTTCACAAATCAATACTTAAATGTATACTATTTATAGATTTAATATTAGTAAATGGAGTAAACATAAAATATCAAATAATAAGAAACAAAATAAAATAGATTAAATAATAATTAACATTTGAGAATTTAAAAAAAACACAAACTAAACAAATACTGTTCAATAACTAGATCTATTCAAAAGAACTATTTGACAACTACTTAAAACATTTTTTGGATAACTAGTCACTAAAGATTTTAAAATAAAATAAAATATAAGAATAAAATAGTTGCGAATACACATTTAAAATGTATCTCAGAAAAAGCATGAGATAAAAAAAAACAACACTTTTTGTTATATGATTACACATAGTATTTAAAGATAAACTATATATATATATATTTGTAAATTTTAAAAGTAAAACATCACCAATCAGGGTTTATGTTGGGAGCTATAAAAGCAGGTTGGCAAATTTAAGAGTTAAAGCATTTAGAAGTAAAAACTTTTGACTAAAAAAAAAACAACAAAATGATGGTGTAGACTTCAAACTTAATCTGTGACATAAGGTAAACTAAACCCCTAAAACTCAATGATGTATAGAGTTAAAAAAAAAAGATTATAAAGGTTCCACCTATCGGTTGTCTGCACAGTAAGTAATGCTGGTATCAATATTTTCATCACGAATAGTAGAATTTAGGAAGTATAACCTATCGACTACCAAAATCCTACCTACCTCCATACAAAATACAACTATGTTGCCAACATGTATGTTTCAATGAACTGATCGTTATGAAGATATAGTTCAGTTTGAGCCTGGCCTAGCAAATGTGATTAAATGATCATTTTATTGGTGGTTGAACTACTGACAAAGGGGATGTTAAATGTTCAAAATCTCATTTATGGCCTCTGGTCATATGTCTAAAGGGTTTTCAGCCTCAGTAGCATATAATACACTAGTAATAAATAACATTAAAACACTGCTAATAAATCTTGTTTTTAAAATTTTGATATGTACCCACTAAATGCAAAAGATGGACAGACCACACAAAACAAATAGCAGCTTTTCCCTTTTACACTAAGAAAATTAGTTGGCTTGGAATCATTGGTTTACTTCCCTGCTAAAAAGTTTCATAATATATTTATTGGAGAAATTCACTTATGTGACAATAATAACAATTGGTATTAGTTTCTAAAAAGATGTTTTTTTACAGGAACCTAATTCTATAATATTTAACTTCTCTCTATAATTTAACTGGATGTCTACATTGTAGACTATAGTAGTAAGTGGATGATACTAATAACAATGCCAGTAAAAGAAGTCATAGAGACACATTTGATACATAACCATGAACGATTTTAGGACCTAACTGGTAAAGCAAAATCACAATTCTTTAAGAGTAGGATGTAATATTTTAAGCACTTTATCAATTGACTCTGATTAGTATGGTTAGCAGAATATAGCATATCTTGCAGTAATTTAAGATAGGAAAGAATATTGCAGACTAAAACAGCTTAAATGGTGGAGTGGTTTAACAAGAAGAATGAAAAGATGGTGTCCTCATAATAACTGAAGCAAATATATTAAGGTTTTAGTATTTTCTTTTTAGGTCCTTATTTCATTAGTAATACATTTAAACTCATATTCTGTTAAGTGTTGTTTTTCCTTGGACTAAGTCATTTCAATAATGTATAGGCATACATTAGAAAAAACAAAGTAACATAATTAAAGAAAGAAAGCCAGCATTGTGTTTAAGACAAACAGAGCACTAGTCAGACTAATTTGCCAGTCATACCTTAAGTTACCTCATGGACAATAAATACATTTGTTTGTTTACAGGTAAGAAAAATGAAGGGTATTTAACATTTTATTTTCAAGACTATAGATCCAATTGATTTCTATCAGGAAATTCTAAGCAGTCTGCAAATCAAACCCTCAATTGTAAAAGTAATAAAATGTTAAAATAAAAGTTGTTAAGTATTGAATTAAAAAAAACAACAGCATAAACTAATAACATAAAACATCAACGATTTTAAATCTAAAAAAACTAGGAATCATGAAAAGTGTGTTGTTTTTTAAAAAATAACAATTAAAAAGTAAGCATACCAATATTAAGAATGGAAGACTAATTAAAATAACAAAGAACAGAAAAAGGGAACCATCTAAAGTTACAATTAAAAATATTTAAATAAACATAAAGTTCACTCAAAATGACTTTAGATTATACAAAACTAAAAACAAATTCTTCAAAGCTATGCAGGCTTATAATTGCTATTTATAACATACCTAGTTTTATCTTCTACATGTGAAATGTTTTTTTATATAGGCCTAAATATAATTTGTATACTTCAGTCTTTCAAAAACTTATTGTATATGTTAACAAAGTGCACATCTAGAAATCCCTTTGAGAAATTAGGACGAACCCAATACATTTTAAAATGATGGCTACTTTGCCAAGAGACATAATTGTATGCACAAACAAAAATCTTTTATCTTATCGAAAGCTCTAATATTTGTAAAATGATTTTTTATTTGTAAAATGATTTGTGTGGGCTGGCTGGATTGTTGCAAGTGACTAAACTGTAATCCTAATGAACTTTGATTGAAATACAATTTTGATTTAGATAGGCTATTTAAAAAAAAAAGCAAGGTTAACGTAATCAATCCCACATTTCAAAAATACTAAATGAGACACAATTGAAACCATTAATAGAAAGCTAGTCGTAAATGGCAAAAACAAATTTGTAATACACCTGGAATAACTACCATGGTTTCTTACTGTATGATCTCATGCAGACAATCTAACAACTGATATTTTACAGCTGTACAGAATTAGTGCCATTTTTCTTCTTCTTCTTTGTTCTCATTTTACACGTCCGAGGGTTCAGATGAGTAATCCTATATCTGAGATGAACCGCGCAGTGGTTTCCAGATCAGGCAAGTTCTTCATATAGTTTTTGTTCTAAAGGAAGGTTTTGGGGCCAGAGTCTTGTTCGGGCCTCTTCATAGTGCCATTTCTTGTGCACATTTATATTAAACATCTTTAGTAAAATGAAAATATTGTTTGTATAAACTGAACAAAAACTTAGTTTAAAAAAAATTGCTAACAGAATGGAAAAATTTAAAAAATCTGATAGGAAATCTAATATGAATAAATGAAATTCATTTAGTAAAAATTTATTCTTTTTGATAATTTTATTTTTGTACAATATGAGTGGTTTCTCTTAGTCTACAAGGTTCTTCTAACAAATAACAAGTCTCTGAAGCACTTTGTAAGTAAATCACAACCCACTTTATTTAACAATAACAACATTTTAATCAATGATCATTAGGCTAGGCATGTGATCAATAGGAAACTGCAAGATGTTATCAAGTAAACCCATAACTGTTATTTATTTTAAAACAAAGAAATTTAATATTAAAATCACACTAATAACATAGAGATGTTGATTGTAGGATTTAAAATATGTTATGGCCCATACAAAAAAATGAGCTTTTAGCTTTCAAATGTTTCTCATCAAGACTTAGGAGAGGCAGAGCAGGTGAATTATAGCTCAACAGTTTCTGTGACCAAGTTTTAATGCAAGTATCACATATTCAGCACAGTTATCAATCAAAAGTATGACCTAAAAAGTAAAAATCTTAACCATCATCAAGATTCAAACTTGAAACCCATAGCAAACACTTGGCCACCATGTACTCAGATTTTCTTAATGTGGAATGTCTAAGCCAATATCTGAAATTTTCAAAATGTTTCACTAGTATATTTGCAGCTATTTTATAAAGAATCAAAACTGCTTAAAGGAATGGTTTTCAATTATTATCAAGAACCTGCATATTCTTACATTTATAAAGATTATTACAAGAGTTCTGAGACAATCTTGAAATTATTAGTTTTCCTTATTTGCCTTTTAATGTCATTTTGTAATCCATTATCAAACTGCTAGATGACAAGCAAAAAGCTGAGGCTTCCAAGAGTATATAAAAATAAACATTGTAAGGAATAAGAAACTATACGTTACCATACAAACTAGAAGAAATTTATTTGAATAGACATAAGGATTGTTCCAACATGTTTTATTAGCATTCAATTGCTTCAAAGTAAAGCTTCCGAAATGAGACATGTATTTCCTAAATACAGAGGAGGTTAAGTTGGACAAGCTCATTGGCTGAAGCAAGTTATTTGTGGCAAGGAAATGATTGCCCAGCACTGCATAGTGAAGTCTGCTTCCTTCATAACAAATACTAATTGCAATAATCCATAACAAAATGTAAGCTCTGTTAGCAAGGCACTATTAAATAGTTAATCCACTAACTCTGTTTTTCTTTATAACCTTGGTCATATAACAAAATGTAGGAAGAAAAATGAATGCACATATACAAGTAGATAAATATTTGTTCCGTTAAAATTAATATGCATACTAAAGTATATACTCATAAAAATATTATTCTTGAAGATCTGAAAATAACTAAGAAGATTTTGGCTACCAGTTAGACCCTAATACTTGCTACATTATAAGAATATGTCTTAGAAGACATTAATAAGTTGATTAGCTTCATAAGAAAATGTATGGATACAACGCCCTCCCCCAAAACCCACCTAAAAGAAAAAAAACAATGAAACGGCATTACTAAATTTGGTGACGCACAGTGACAAACAAAAGAAGTTTAAAAAAACAAAAGAAAACCAATAAACAATCCCCAACCTAGAAAATTAAAAGTAAAACTAAAATAGAACTTAGAACAATAGAAGAAAAGAGAAAAGTTGAAAATGTTCAGTTCAGTTTAATGTCCACCTAGAGATGTTTCAGTTGAAAAACAAAACCATGTTCACAAAATGTACTAAGTAGCAGAGTTCACTGGGGATTCATGTGATAAGTGGTAACAAAAGAGCTAAATGTATTACCCAATGGCAGAATTTACTGTGGATTCAGGCATTCAGTGGTTTCAAGTTTCAACAAAGTTTAAGGTTTTACTTACAAATTGAGTTCATTGTGGATACATACAATTAGAGGTTATAACATAATGTTTTATAGAAGCTAAAACCCTGACATTTTTTTAGGCCATGGCAAAGAAAGGTAATACATCTTACCTACTTCTGCTCTCTGCATTAACATAAATAGAGTTGCTCTGCAACCTCACCCAGAAAAAAAAAACAAATTCCAAAGTTTCACGAGAATAGCACCCATCCATGATTTTTTAATCCATTAGTTCACAAAAACATTAAATTAACACATTTTTTTTTTAAAAGCCAGTACAAATGTTTGCAATTTAGGTGACGGGAGGGAAGAGTCACCTCTTGTGACCCAATGAGCTCCACAATTATAAACCCTCTGCACTGAGTCAGTCTGAACACTTTAGCTTTCATGTGATTAACATTGACTAATTCACTGTAGGAACATTACACAAGCAGTTCTACATACATGATTACATCAATCATCACTGAATACTGGGAATAACATAAGAAACAAAGTAAAAATACAAGAATCCATTGGCACATTAGTATATAAAATTCTTTTTTTTTCCCACACCTAAAGTTAAAAATCATTGTCAGATTTCAATGCACTGTGTTAATTGTAACAGCAAATAAAAAAACAAACTAATTCTTAGCTTCACAATTTTATCATTTATAATCTTTGGCTAAATTTAGAATGAGTTTTTGTTAAGTTCATTTTTCATAATTCAAACCAATGAAACCCACATCATTGATCTATGCATGCAAGGCTCAATCCAAATGCATCCTAGATTTAAGAAGATAGTGCTAATGAGTTTTTATAATCAAGTTGTTTTTAAATAAGTATACCCAGATACCACAGCTTAAGCAATAATATTTGTAGATTGAAAAAAATTATAAACTCAAGTAAAATAAAGAGCAAAATAAAATGTATACAATTAATTGATTGGATTTGAAGACAGTAAAGGCTTTTCATAGGGAAGTCTTTGTAAAAATTCTTTGAATAATCAATAGTGGTTCAAACTATACTGAAGTCTTCAAAATTGGATTTTTGAGGCACTGGATTAGCTTGAAGTTGAGTCATACTTAATGACAAATAGTGCACATGAAAATTATGCAGGTTGCAACTGTGTATATGCATAGCCATGTCAAATACTGCATTCATCCATAATCTTCGAAATTCAAGACATTGCCATTATTATTAGTATTAAATATCATCTTGAATCAATGTCCAGGACACATTTAATCAACCAAAAACTGAAAAAAATCACATCAGACAATAATTGTTTTTAGTTTACATTCGCTGACTGTACCATTTCATGAGATCAAATCAGTAGACACTTTGATAAGATAATGTTTAAATAAATACAAGTTATGATACATGTGGTTATAGTTATAACAATTGCACATAATGTAAGTTTCTGTTAAGAAATACTTTCATGACATAGATGATTCATATGAATTATTGGGTACTACACTTCCCATCTGCACACTGTTTTAATTCACACACAAACCTCCTTTGCCAATTTAATTAAGAGTGATCAAAAGTGATTTAAATCCTCGTTCATTTATCAGAATGTTACATAACATGAAATTTATAAATGCAGTTCTGTAGATACATCAATAAATTAATAAAATATGATAGAAACAAAAGTAAATCAATTACCTGTTTAGTTACTTTTTAAATAACATCTTGAGCTACACAGAAAAATGGCCAAAATGTTTCCACACACAAAAATGCTGAATTTAATAAAGAAGACTTTTTGTTTTCAAAGTGCTGATAGACATAATGGATGCAGATTGCCTTGGCTAAGTGGAATCTGCATCAGTAGGAAAGTTTTAGCATGTTCTCATATATACAATACTAGGAGCATTAAAATAAATTAACTTTCATAGGACTGTTTTTCTTTAATTTTAAACTGGCCACTCCCCTGTTTAAATTATTTTACCAGTCATCCTGTACCAGCGCTGTGCTTTCCAGCAGCATGATCAACATGGCTATTTATTAATTACCTCAATCAGTACCAACAGTTAATCTATCAATAATGGCATTTAAACATATTGCAATCCCATTATACATCATAGTTGGTATTTGATATTGGGAAACTTAAGACTAAAAAAAATTCTTATTTAGATTAATTTATTTAATGTAATGACAAAACCCCCATTAATTTTTTAAAGGGATAGAAAAAGCCCTAATAAATAATGGGTTCTAAATATATGGAATAGTAGTAAAATACAATTCCATCTTATAATGGAATAAACATAATAACATTATACTTTATGCATATAAACACACAAACATGGCTCAATATAAAGTTAAAATGATTACTGCATCACAATGCATTTATATGTACCACACTGTAAACACTCAGTATAAACATAATTCTTTGTATAACAAGTGTTATTAGACTCAGAAATGTCTATACTGTAACATGAATGCAAGCTCAACAATGAGACTAACACGATATTTCAACACTAGTCTCTGTGTAACTACAGTAATGTTTATCACAGATTTCAAGTTAGGAGAACTACATTTTAAAAAGATAAATCTTTACAATCCTTGTTTTACTGGCCAAATAACAGGAGCCATTTCCAATTCATGAGTTCATATTAACTCTTTAACTGCCTAACCATTTGATGAAAATGTCTTACATTTGTACATTTGAAAACAATTGTTGTTTGTGGTACGATAGTTAAAGTGTTATTCTGAAACATCAGCATCTCTGTCTCCTAGCAAGAACAAAAAGTGAAAAGCAACAGCCAGGAATGCTGTTCCCAGAAGGTCACCAATGGCGGTCAAATAAGGGATGGCAACATTATCTGGATCTAAACCTTTCACCCAGATCAAGGGAACTAACCACGTGGCTATGTAGATCAGCAGCACCACCTGTGGGTGAATACAACATGATAGTTTCAATATTTGAGCTATAATAAATGCTAGGTAGAAAACAGAAATTGAAACACTTTGAAATAAAAAAATCTGGTAAATTCATAATGCACAAAAATAAAAGACCTTTTATCCGATCTACTGCAAAACCCTTATCCTATTTAAATGAGTATTACAAAAATGCAACTGTTTATCGGTATAACAGACATAACAGTTTACTATGAACAATCTCAGTATCATAAACTTATTTTGTGCATTAAAAAATGGACAAGTTTGTCTTGGTTTATTGTGACATGTCAGCATTAGGTGTCTAGCTACGTAATGATTAAACCAGTTACAACATCATTAGGTGTCTAGCCATTTAAAGATGAAACCAATTACAACAATGCAGGATGTGTGGCAGAGTGGCATAAACCATTTGGCTACAAACAATGTTAATTTATAGTGATGATGAGCTGGACCTTTTCTGCTCTGCAAGAAATTACACATTGCCCTTTGGACCTTTTGTTACCTGCCCTTAAGTCCCTATTCTCCTGAACTCCAGGGAGGAAATCACACTTAACACAAACATACATAAAAACATGACTACTGTGTTGAAACAATAAACTACCATATTTAATTTAAAAGAAAATATGTTAATATCTTTATTTCCAATATTCTTTTTTGGTATGCAAGTTTTCACAGCATATAGACTTTTCTTTTAGACAGGGTAAATTTGTGGGGTTACCACCAATATTTAGAACTAGTTTAATTTTTTTTTACAGACCTGCTACTGCAATCTAAGTCTTGAAACCACCCATATAAGCACAAACTAAACATATTATTCCAGTGGCTGTTTGAAACATTTGAGGATGAATCAAATTTTATCTAGATAAATTTGAGGGCAACTTTCCATACTCACTTTCATTTCACAACTGATTTCATCTAGATTTTAGATCAAGATGATCATCAATTTCCACTTCATTAACATTATAATCTTTTTCTAGATTTAGTATATCATCCTCAGAATCGTTGAGTATATAGTTCATTGATTCATGCAATGTGAATTTTTTTTTGCATTAAGATTACCTGTTTTAACAGCGTGTCTTTTCATTTTTTAAATCAATTAATTATTTGAAAATATACAACACTCATTTAATTGATCCCACATAACATGTTTTTTTCTTTGCATTTTAAATTACAGTCTGTCAGTCTAAGGTAAGGTGGATTTTTCATGCACAGACTTATAAACTGGGCAGACGAATTCTAAAGGTTAAAGGCTTAATGAGTAAAACAAATACTTAGAAGCAAAAAAAAGCTATAGTAAAATGAACAACAACAGACATAACAAAAAGACTTACTTGCAATAAGGCAGCCGACAAATAAAAACACTGGAACAACAATGAACTGGATGTGTGACCTGCTCGTAGGTAGAATATAGAGAATGAAAACAGTAGATGGCCAGGAATAACCAGTAGGGTTAAAACTCTGGCAGCTTTGGAGTGGACACCTGGATAGACAGAAGAAAACCGATGTAATGTAAACAATACAAATAGAATCTTTTCTTTTCTTTTACATACATTGTTTTTAAAATCCGAGAACTCTTCTCTAACATAACATTGTCTTTATTTGCATCTTTTAGGTTCATTCCTAGGAGAGAGAGTAAATAGTAGATAGTAAATGCTTCAGAATATTGCTGATAACAAGATAGATCAAAAAGGAGTTTGTGAAGGTGCAGATGTACAACTTAGAAAGACAAGAAGGAGAACTGGGAAATACTGTGAGTAGATGCAAAGTGTGAAAGTTATGATATTGTGACACATAAACCTGAGACTTAAACCATTCTTCATATTATTTCAGAAGTGTTTAACAGAAAATATGACCATAGAAACCATAAGAATTGATGGTCTGGTTACCAAAGATAGCATCTGAATGTGAGGTGTGGAGACACCACATATAAGTGATAAGTCCAGTGAGTCTAGCATTTTAGTCCCAATATTATTGAAGGTTAAAATATTTCTCAAATCAAATTCTAAGTAGAATCCTAAAAAAATCTCTCTTGCAGCAATCCACAAGTGTTTCATTGTGGCACATCCACTGTCTCTAAAGACTAAAGGAGCCATTTAATTTCAACTTCATGTCTAATAAGCAAATTAGAAAACTGTGCATGATGTAGTAAGCCACAACAAGAACTCATTCTGTTTGTTGGTCAAGTTAAGGAAACAGCTTGCAAAAAGAGGCCAGGGCAGTTTCATTAAGAATCAGGGAGTGTTTTATTTTTTGTTCAAGTATTTGCTAATGTGAAATAGATTAAGAGCAATTATTCTGCACACACACAAAAAAAAAAAAGGTTGAACAACATAGTGTTGTAAATGAACTAGCTGCACAGGTTGAGGTCACTGTGGGTGAACCCGTTGGCTGATGTTACTGAGGCCATCATGTTTCTAGGATGTATGTGTGTAAATAATATGGCGTATGGATGGTTCAAGATATGCTCTTTAGAATGTACTCTTGACAAGTTTTGTATATTTCTGGGAAATTTCAGAAACTTTTCGGGACCTTATGTAAAGCAGAGAGAGAATTACTAGTCTGTAGAGTTGATTATGGCTCGATACAGTTTAGAGTTCAGTACAGTTGAGTATGGCTCAGTACAGTTGAATACAGCTCAGGAGAGTTCAGTACAGTTGAGTATGGCTCAGTACAGTTGAATACAGCTCAGGAAAGTTGAGTACAACATGGTGCAGTCAAGTACAGTGGAATGCAGGTATTTTACAGTCTTTTACCCTACTTGTGTACAAAGACAAATTGCTATATTTATAGTAAATACAGCTATATGAAACTGAAATAAAAGTAGTCAAGTTCTTGGCACTGATTTTATGTGTGTGTATCTGTAAGATGATTAGCAAGAAGAAGACAAATACTGATAGTTAACAATATTATCAAGATGATGTTGATGGGTGCCATGTTAGTTTTAAACCATGTGGATCATTTCCAATGTTCAAATTTTAAGCGTTAATGTGATTCTGTTGTGGTCTAGAAGAAGGGGATATCAAGTTTGAATCATTTGTAGATTTACTATACAGTTCAAGTTTTATATTCAGATTTGTATTTAGAATTTCAAGATTAATCATGAACAATAATGAGAACACTTATTAAACAAAAGTTCTCGGTTTTATGAAATTAAATAGAGAACTTTTATGGGTCACAGTTTTTCTTTAACCAATTTACAAGCTACCCAGATCTCACAACTTTTTTTTGTCATCATGTATTTTAATGAAGATATATTGTAAGATGAAAAATTAACACTAGAAATGAAATCATATTCACTTGCCTGATCCAAAAAAGACTTTGAAAATATTAAGGCATCCTTTAAGGTGAGCATCTCTAACAGGACCGCCCGGTCTACCTTTTTGGTGAAGTGAAGTACTGATTCTACTGGCATGGACAGCAGCTAAGTTGCCACCAACACCTAGTTGACATAGAAAAACAAAACATCACAAATGAAAAGATTAATAGTTAAATTGAATGACATTTTTATTACAAAACAAAATGAGGCAATAAAGATTTGCTTTACTCTTAACTTTAAAAAGGATTACATCACAATAAAATTATAGAAAAAATAGCAATGAACATTACTTCAGCACCAAGGGAATGAATTTTTTTTAAACATAAATAACTTGACACAGTTGTTTTTTTGTTTTGGAGTATAATAGATATTATTTAATGCTTTAATCATAAGAAAGACTTATCTTATCTTATATAATACAGACGTTACTTCAAAAAAGAAGATGATTACGTCCTACGCGTCATGCATTTAGCCATGCATATTAACCAATGACTTAAGCTTTGCCAAGTCACTGGTTTTCCTGGCTAGCTCAGGCAACCCATTCCATGCTCTAATAGCACTAGGGAAGAAGGAGTATTTGTACAAATTTGTCCTAGCCTATTTGAGTCTTCTGTCCTGAAGGCTTTCTAAATTTAGTGATTTTACTATAGGTGTTACCCTAGTCAAATGTGAATATTCGTTTGTTATGAATCTCACTGCTCTATTTTGTGTCTGTTCCAGTTTCTTAATGTTTTCTTGAGTTGGGGGGGGGTCCCAAACGGAGGATGCATATTCTATTATTGGCCTAACCAAGGTTAAATAACATTTTAGTTTTATGTTCTTATTTGATTTATAGAAATTTCTTTTAATAAATCCTAATGCTTTGTTTGATTTTTTTATAGTTTCATCAATATGTGGATTCCATGACAGTTTTTCATTCATTATAACACCTAGGTATTTTGCCTTTTTAGTCTGTGTTACTGGTTTGCCATGAATAATATAAGTGGAATTAATTTGTTTTAGTTTTTTTGTTTCTCTTAACAACTGACATTTTTCTGGGTGGAAAGACATGCTCCAATTTGATTCCCATTTCTGTAATTCATCTAATTCTCTTTGTAAAATATCTGTGTCTTGTGTTGTTTTTATTGTTCTATATATTATGCAATCGTCTGCAAATAATCTGACTTTTTTTCCTGAAGTAATGCAATTTGGTAAATCATTGAGGTACACCTGAGTTTACTGTTATCGGTGTTGATTTAGAACCATTTATTATTACAGTTTGTTCTCTTCCTATCCGGAAATCTTTAATCCACTGATGCAGTGGACCATTAATGCCAAAATATTTTAATTTTTTAAGCAAACTATGGTGGTGAACTTTGTCAAAAGCCTTAGAAAAATCTAGTTAGATAGCATCTATTTGTTCACTATTATCTAAACCTTTTGAAAAATCATCAATTAGTCCTATTAGTTGTGTTTCACATGATCTATATTTCCTAAAGCCATGCTGGTATGGTGTGAGGACATTATGTATGTCTAAGTGGTTTATGATGTTGCTACATATTATGTGTTCTAGGATTTTACATGTGATGCTGGTAAGTGATACTGGTCTGTAGTTTCCTGGGTCAGATTTTTCTCCTTTTTTTAAATAGGAGATTGACATTAGCTTCTTTTTAGGATCCTAAAGGAAAAGAAATAGCTATTCTGTGTTTGCCTTGTTGGTTTGTAGATACCTCACATTAATAAGTCAAAAAAGGATAAGTGCAAATAAAATTACAATTTTACATTCAATGAACAAAATTTTTATAATTTTCATGTTTTAAAATTGGTAAAAATAAAAAATAACAAATATCAAGTATGCAGATGCATATTAAACTCAATAAAACGTAAACAACTAGGGTAAGTGACTAATAAAAAAAAAAGAATTAAATAAATGCCATACTGTTGGAAACAAAGAACAAGCACATTTTTCCCCAACAAAATTTACATTAAAATTATTTAAAAGTAAAAAAAAAAAAAAGACAAAGCAAGTAAAGAGAGAATCTAAAATTGTACAGACCAGGATTTTATACTCTTTAGGAAACAGTTAAAGCAAATTATTTGACCTGCAATTCCAATAAGGGATCACGTGACATCACAGATAATATGAACTCACCATTAATTACAGGCTGAAAGACAGCAATACCATCATAGTTAGCCACAGTAAAATCTAGAATCAAGCCACCTAGACTGGAAAAGAAATGGAAAGCAGCAACTTAGGAAAATATCAAAAACAATCATAAAAACTTGTAACTTCAACTAATTATTTTCCTAACAGAAAAAAAAAGGAAGTTATAACAAATAATTTCTATCTGCCAATATGTAACATTCTAATGGGAAAAAAAAGAGAAGATAATTTTTATATGTCCAATCGAATGGAAATTCCGTTTGTCTACAATTGAACATCTCAGCGTAACTACTGTACAATAACAATATAGATGCAAATACGAACAACATTCACACGAGAAATACATACACACTCACAACCAGCGCTATATGAATTAGACTTCTATGTACTTCTCGATGATGACCTTGAAAGACTGACCGAAAGTGGGATAAAGGAGTTTTTAAATCTTTCTGTTTTAGCCCCCCTAATGGAAAGGAGACGACGACTTCATTCAGATCTGATGTAACAGTGGCTTAATGGGTACAGATAGTCTTTAAGAATCATGATTGTTTTGGAAAGGCATCCTTCATGAAAAAGCTTTTCCAGAGATGGTAACTTTGTTCGAGTGATATACGATGTTTTTCTAATTAGTCCATGTCTTTGTGCCAGTGAGGTATTACCATACCAGCAGGTGATGGCAAAGTTAATTAGACTGCTGATGGTTGCTGTAGAGAAAAGTTTAATTATTGTTTTGTCGATGTTAAATGCAAATTTTGAGCCAAGAATCATTATACTGTCGAATTTGTTGATAATGCAGTTATGGGATAGTTTTGACTTGTTTTATACAACCATATATATATTTGAATGGGACATAGCTCAGTCAGCTATGGGAGATAAAGGTGGAGCTTAGCTTTGCTTATAAAAGCGAATGCCTAGTTTCTCCATAGTAAGATTAAGAAAAAGGAAAGCTTTGAGAAACAGGAGATATAGAAGAAAGTAAAGGATTAAGTCTATCCTAGAATGTTATAAAGTGGAAGTGATTTAATGATATTGTATCTTCATTAGTGAGCAATAGGTTCAATGCAGTAAGTTTTGACAATTTATTTTATATAGTAGTTGAAAAAAAAAAGTATACTGCTTTGTATATGTATACAGCTTCAAATGCAATATATCAATAATCTGAAGTACTATTTGATATAGTTACCTTGATATCATCATTGCACTCAAGACAGGAACCCACCCAGAATATATAACATCATTTGTATATTTATTTCGTATACAGATTACAACCCACAGTGGAAGCAGAAGTGCTAATACTACAATAATGGTTGGTGCTAACCAAACTTGTTTGCCTGGGGAAGACATATACAAAAAAACAGTTACTAAATGAAAGCAAATCTTTAAATAATCTTTTTCCCCACATTTTATTAGATGCAAGCCAAGAACTGTGTTGTGGTTGAATCATGATAGTGTCAACTGATTTATGGCGCTTCTTGCCTATCTAGGCCATGTCAAACTATACAACTGAGTCAAACTATACAAACATTAAATCTATTTTTGTTATGCTACATTAGAATCTGCAATCAATTTTTAGTGGGTATAAAACTAGTATTACATAGTACTGAAACAAACATGAGTGACTAAAGGAGGGGACACATTTTTTTTTTAAATTAAAAAAAGAATAGGAACAATAAGCTACTAAAATTTCCACTTAGTAAAGCAAGTAATGATACAAATTATTAGTAAACAATGGCTATTTCTTATGTCATTAAGATTTGATGCAAATACTTTATTTTGAAAAGAAAATTCTCTGCAGCTTCATAGATATTCTAGTAGAAGTAAATAAAGTCTTTTCAAAAAACGTATCTAAAAATAAATGACCTACCTATTGCTTCATATAAAAGATTCCCTACCCAGGCTAATATTGATAGTGTAACAAGATCACCTAAGCTGGCAGCTATGGGTGTAGCAACATTATCAGGATTTATTTTGAAGTAGCGAGACAGTAAAACAACTAGAACCATAATAGAACCTGAAAAAAATAGCATTTAATTTGAAATTAAATAATGCATCATTAAAAAAAACAACAACAACAAACTAACAAATAGGTAGAAACAAAAATCCATTTTTACAAGCAAGCTTAATGCTGACCTGCTAGTCTGACTTACCTAATATTAAACTAGCTAACGCTGCAGTGAAAACACTGCTGGCACACAGGAGGAGCCCATGCTGGATGTTGAAATCTCCTTTGGGTATCCAGCCAAGAACCATGGCAGTTAAAGAGGACAAAAAGCCCACAACTATAGCTTGAGCCTGGATAAAGAAAACATTTGCAACAAAAAGATAAGATCATACCTACAGGATATTAATTTAATACTTTACTAATAATTTACTTTAATATTAAAGATTTATATTGTTTAGGCACTATGAAGCTGACACATTCAAATTAGTAGCATTTTAAACAGAAACAAACTGAACCTCTAAATGCATTATAATATTATAACAATTTGATGACTAACTTAAATGGAGCATGTAAAATTAAATAAATTTCCCTTTGAGACCTAGCAATCCATGAGGCATTGCTGAAGGGCTTGAAAATTATATGATCATTGGACATATCAATGAAATAAAAAAATTATTTTCCAATCTGATCTTTAATTTAAGGCAGATAACATTGATTTAATCTTTTTTTTTTAAATTGTCCGATGCTTATTAAGCATTCTGTATGACCAACACATCCACCATTCAACTACACTTTTTTTTAGTGGTCAACAGGCAATTTAATAGAATAGATTCAAGGCTTCCTATAGTATGACTTGGTTCAGCAGTTTATTTCCTACTCCGCTACCACATTATATATCCTTCTTGATTATTTTTTCTCATAATTACTTAGGTATGTTGTATTGATTTTTTGTTTGCAATATAACAGGTGAAGGAATCAATGAACACATGTTGTATTGTAAGTGAGAAATCATTAAACATACATTTTCCTAATTCACTGGGTAATGCACAATTAAGAGTTTTGCACAGCTATATCTAACCAATTCATCTGAAATACTTTAGCTTGTAATTTATGATCATAAAACTTATCTGAAAAGATACTCTAGAAAAAAACTTATCTGAGAAGTTTTCTCTAAAACAAAACATAAAATTTACTTGCTTGAATGAGAGACAGGTTGCCGCCAACCATCTTCAGCAGTTCCTTCCTGGAATCCATGTGACCTAAATTAGCTTGCGTTGATAGTCGAGAAGCAAGCGTCATCTCCAGATTACCTTTGAGACCCAGCAAGGCTGGTACCAAAATAAAGATCTCTTTCACTTGTGTGAACACTGTCCAATGCTGTGGAGAGATGGACAACAATGTCAACAGATATTTTTTTTTTTTTCAAAATTGCTTTTGTATAGTTCCTGTTCTCAATGCACTCTGGTCCAATCTCTTTTTGTAGACATTTGCCGGGGGTGGGTATCTGGAAGAAGGTTTCTGTGCTACTTTAATGTGTTCAGCTCAGCTAGAGTCAGATCTCAATTAAAAACTCCTGGTCCACATCAAAATACAAACTCAAGCCCCATTCTTAAGTAGCCAACAATTAACCTCACTCAGTACACAACCCCCAATTTATAATTAAATGGTTTCTGAATGTTTTTGTTGTTTCAGGTACAACATAAAGAATAAATATGAACACATGAAGCGCTTTTATTCTAGACCTATAAGACTAATGCATATACATTTTTTGTTATTAGTGAAGATTATTCAAAATCTTTATGAAATGTGGTGCCTGAGTGGTGCAGCACTTAAATGTTTATGAAATGTGGTGCCTGAGTGGTGCAGCACTTAAATCTTTATGAAATGTGGTGCCTGAGTGGTGCAGCACTTAAATGTTTATGAAAAGTGGAATTTTACTTTTGGGTGAATTAGAGACCATCCTGAGTCCAGCCAGCTCAAACATACAACCAGGAATGAAAAGATATTGCATTGGTCATACAGAACCGTTAAAAGTCATGAGAACAGACACTAGTAAAAATTAACTTCCCCAGCTTAAGATACTAGCAGGCTAAATATAAATTTATTATTCTGGAAAATGGGTTAATTAATTTATTTTTTAAAGTTTATTTTATCATGAAAATAATTCTCAAAGATTGAGATTAATCGTTATAGCAGGCATCAACACCGATCAGCAACGTCGCAACCTGTGGGCAGGGGAGACCAATAGCTTGTTGCCACATCACAGGTCATGACATCTAACATGATTGGATTGAAATCAGAAGGAAATGCATAATAGGAAGATCAAGAGTGAATGAATTAATGAAGCATGTCTAATTTCTCCATGGAGCTACTGAACCATTGTAATGATTCATTGCACAGTAGGCCAAATTGAAAAACACAGACATACACACTACTAAGTAGCAAACATGGTTTTCATTGTCTAATGCAAGATAGTCTAGCTGACAAATACCCATGTCTAATGCAAGATAGTGTAACTGACAAACACTCATGACTAATGCAAGATAGTCTGAATGCTAAATAGTCTAACAAAACCCCATGTCTAATACAAGATAGTCTAAATGACAAACACCTGTGTCAAATGCAACAGAAAAAGGTGAGATTTACATCTGCACAGCTAGACCACTAGGTGTCAAAGGGAAATTTTAAGATCTAGTATCTATAGTTCTCACCCAACACAGACCAAAAATATTGTATACAATCAAACCCTTATTATATTTTTCTACAACTAACAATTCAAATGACTAAAACCATGCAAAAGACTTCTTAAGAAATGCAAAAAGAGAGCCCTATAAAAGTTAATAAGATAATTTAAAAAACACCCCAATTACAATTTATTCATGGGCTTTTATATATTAAACAACTAACTCTGCAATAATGAAGAAGAGATTTAAAGACCATCAAAACCAATAAGCAAAGATAAAATACAAAAAAAATATTTAAAAAATCAAGCTTAGAAAGTAGAATTACCTGGACAATGTCTAAAACCATGCCAGCGCCCACCATACCGAAACCTGCAATGATGAACGGTAAGGTCACCTGGGACACGATACTTATGGATGACTCCTCACCAGGCAAAGACTGCAAGAGTGAGTTGATATTGTAGACCTCTCCCTGTCAGTATAAACAAAACAATTTTTTAAATATTTTTTTTTAAACAGTTTGCTTTTCCTCTGGATCTTTTTCTAATGGAAAGGTCAAAGTGTTTGCATTCTGGACATTGTCTTTGTAGTAATGCTCTTGTTATTGAGTTCTATTACTGTAAAGGGGGCCTGTGGCTACAATGAAGCCAACAACTCAAATTTGGCATCTATCTTTGGGTTTAATAGCCTTATGATCACATCATAGTCAGAAAAATACTGCATGAAATCTTTCAAAAATGCTTTGTTTAAACTTTTGTTTAATTAAGTCTGTGGGCACAGCACTATGACCTGTCAACTCAAATGAATCGACACCAGAGGAAAAGCTGCTTAAACAATGTTCTAAATATGCTCAAAAGGCACACATCACCTGATCTTTCTTTCTTTTTTTCTGAGGCTTTGGAGATTCTGACCTGCTTTGGGACTGCGACCCATTTTGGGACACATGTTTTCTGGAATTGGATGCAGACCTACCTCTGGAAGATCTACTGACAGAGTGACGCCTGTGTGCCATGGTGGCGTGCTATACCCTGTCAAAAGCTCTGGGTCTACAGATGACATTCAGGCAGTTCCTCATCATAAGAGTCAAGTTATAATTGTTCCTCTAGATCTGCCATGGCCATACATTGTTGGGTGATTTCCACAAAAAAAAAAAGCTACATGAACCGTGCTGTGACTCTGCTACTTCATAATTGGCAAGGCTAATTAATTCCCCAGCCAAGCAGGATGACTAATAACTGTTTCCATTGTTTGGATAAGTAGGCAACTGTTGTTCATAAATTATTCATTACATTTTGTTTTCTCTACCTTAACTTACAGGATGTTATTATCACAATATTTTTTTTTATGCATATTATTCAGAATAGGTGCATTTTGGTGCTTCAGGTAAAAACAAAAGTGATAAAAACCTTTTATATATGTAAATGTGGAAAAACTGCAATTTGAAATAGAATAATAAAATTGGTCATGTTGCTGAAGTATAAATATATGTATATATGTATAAAACATATATAAAAATATCTATATAACAAACAAATTTGACCCCAATTTTCCAAATTCAAGTTATGAAAGAATATTTATAAAAATATCTATCTCTTGTAGAGGCCCTCCATAGACTTTAATAAAATTAACATAAATAAATTTGAAGCCAATAAATAACAATGCTAGGATTTGATTGAGTATTTCAGAGAATTTTTTCACTACAGATTTTTATTATGCTAATTATATTTTTAATTTTAAGATATTAAAATGATAGTTAAGAACAGACTATTATAAAACAAACACAGTTCGGGGAAAGTAAAAGATAGAAATTCAATACATTTTTTTTTAAATATTTAAAAAGGCAAATTAGTCTCCGAACGAATAGCACTACCATAACAAGAAAAAAACTAAAAAATACTTTTAAAAACACAACAAAGCTTATACAAAGTATAATTGTATTAATTAGATTGGATCAGCCATGTAATTAAATTAGTAATAGATCTAGACCAACAACAATAAATTTGTGAATTAATAATATTTTTACCAATTGTTTTTGTTAAGTGCTTTATCATGCTTTTAGCTTTCTCAATACACTACAATCCTATCTATTATCCGGACCAGTTGGGAAAAATGGGGTGGGGGGGGGGGAGAGAGAGAGAGAGAGAGAGAGGGGAAAGAAACAAAGGGAGTTCTGGGTGGATTTTACCATAATTGATTTTTAAAAGCATAAAAAAAAAATTGAGCTGAATTCAAAACTTGTCACTCACACCTCCTCTAGCAGACGTGCTAACCACTCTGCTAGTAATGTTCTTATGACTAAAGAAGATTTTATAGTTATATATTGTTCTATAATTTAGAGCGGCGACCTTATAAAGGGGACTAACTCAGCTTAAACCATCGCTTCAGTCAAGTAAAGCTCCTTTCCCTTGTTCAAGATACCAAACAAAAGAATTAATTATTATTAGTAAATTAACTTATGGGTAATTTTTAAAATTAATTCTTGTGTTGTTGGGTAAAAGAAATTATTGTGAGAAATTTTCAGCTTGAACCGAGAAATAACACGTATGAAACCTTTTTACCAGACAAACAGACAGTGAGTTGATATAAGCTTTGTAAAAAGTATAACTGCAACAAAGTATAGCTACAGGGACCTAGCTCTCTAAAGCAAACATCTCCATTTTTAATAGTTAAAAAACTGCCATACAGCTGTTGAAGATGAAAACTTTACTTTAGAAAGAGATATTACAGCTTGTACTTACTTCATCATCAATGACTGATGCATCATCAGAGTTTTGGTCAGGTGACAACAACTGCCGAGAATCATCACAAGAAAGATCATCCTCAACATCTAAGTTGGTCTCAGCTATTGGTGCTTGTATCGGACTGTAGTGGATTTCCACTGGGGCTGACCCTGCCATGTCAGATGTTTGGCCTCTATCCTTCAACTCAAACACCTCAGCATCTCTAATGCCATGGTCTTCATTTTCTGAGACCGCCATTATCCGTGGAACCATATCAGATTGTTTCAATGGCCTAGATCGTTGTCTGAGGCCTTCCAGGGCTACGTCTCCCATAATGTGTAACTAACATTTGTAATAATGTCTTTAGTGTCACTTTTTAGTTATTATAAGTTGATTATATAATCCTTGGGTGCCTGTTTAGAAAAAAAACATTTGTTAACAGAATTTTCTTTTTTACTTAACTTACTTTACTAAACTAAAGAAGCCATTTTTAAGCAACTGAAATGAAAAAAAAAATGTGCAATCATAATGGTGATTAAATTTACAAAGTGTCACTAACAAACATAACATAGCTCTTTGAGAACATAACAGACATATAGATCATATGGTAGAAGTAAAAATATAACCTAATCTAAATAAGTTTTGAAAAGATTAGCATAAATCTGGTGCTACTTTTTCCTGAAATAAAGTCTTTTTTTAAAATTACATCTTGATAAATGTAATACAGTAATCAAAATATGTTTGTATACAAAATCCTTTTAGTAACATCCTAAAACTGCTTCAATAAAAACAAAATGAAATAAAAGTGTTCTGGAAAATCTTTGTAAGTGATTGTTATAATTCCTATTATTATGCTGGGCCACAGAAGATTCTTAATGAAGCATGTACTTTTGTTCCCCTTTTGAAGCAATCTCTTTTAGATCGCTATTTAGTAGATAGTGCATACAAACAAAAAAACAACTGTGTAAACAGAAGTTTCACATTAAGCAGGATTGTCGCAGTGAGCAAATTTTGGTCCTCGCTTGAATGGGATGAAAGTTTAAAAGAGAGCACTGAAACGCTGGTAATACAAAAAAAAAGTAGAACTTGAATTAGTTAGTAAACAATAGACTAGCAGATCAGTTTCAAAAAGTAGAGTGATTCAATGCCTTACACATGTATTTAATAGTCAGGTAATCAGTTCCAGCAAGTAGAGTAATTCAATGCATGAAACATTTATTTAATAGCCAGGTAATCAGTTCTAACAAGTAGAGTGAATCAATACATAAAACATGTATTTAATGGCCAGGTAATCAGTTCCAATAAATAGAGTAACAAGGTATCAAGTATTTTTTTTTCTCTTTGAAATGAACATTTCCCACTAACACAAAAGTTAAAAAAAAAAAAAGTCTAATGCTCCATGAAATACTCACATTGGTGACATCAAACAAACAATTGAACAATTCTATTTTTTAAAACTATGCAAGTTTACATTACATTAAAATCTTGGTAGATTTATAAAAAAAAAACAGATTAGATTTTCAGGTTCATAATTTACTAATAATAGGAGAACTATAAATTTAGGAAAATTATAAACATCGATATTTAAGAAATGATATTTATCATTGCTGTTCTGTAGTGAATCTTTATCTTTTCAATACTTCATAGCCGTGATAATCATTTAACTACAATTTAAAGTGAAACTCTCAATTTTGAAGCAAGATATTGATTAAGTTTAAATATATATATATATGCATATTAATGTCCCCAGTGACACTTTATAGCTGTGTTAAATAATTTTTTATTGGTTTGAATACAGAAATATAATGTAGCCCATATTGATGAATTCATGACAGAATAAAAAACAACAACTTTTTAAAATGGTGACTTAAATAAAAATATAACTCTGTACTATTCACAAAACTGTGGTAATTTAGAATGTAAGAGTGAAAACTTTTTTTAATGTATATTAAAATGAATCCATTAATGCTTCAAAAACTAAAGCAAGGGATTATGGGAACATAACAGTTTGACAGACTTCATAAAGGGAAAGTTTTAAAACTTTTTTTGTTTTATTTATTATGCTTTAATTATTAGTTTAATTAAAACTGTACAATAGACATACATACATATATATGTCTTTTTAAACTTGTGTCTATTGTTCAGAGTATGTCTTAGATTATGTTTTTATCTGTACAATATGGGTCAAAAGTTTCAAGCTCACAAGGACTTAAGACTACAGTTAAAGACTTTCCTGTAAGGAGTAGTACAAGGAAATAAAAAACAAATTAGGCATCTGAACCTGACGACATTCAAGCAATGAGCTAGCCCCAGTGTTCCAAATTACTCTTTTTAGGCTTTACTTAATCAAGTTAAGAGTACCAAAGGACTGGAGAGAAGGTAATATCACTCCCTCATTTAAAAAAAGGAGATAAATCTGAACAAAGGAATGGACAGGAAATGGTGTAAGACAGGAATGGAGTTAGATATTTGGTGTAATATAAATTCAACAAAATTTAAAACAAGTTATAGATAAAGTTTCAAGCATTATGGCTACTTTATTTTGTAATCTTCTGTCCTAGAGTGTTTGGTTGAGGGATACCAGACAGAGGATACAAATTCTAGATATTGGTGTAAATAAAATTCTATAAAATGCTTTGTTATTTGAGTTTCAATACATCAATACCAAAATTCCATAACTTTTTGTTTAAATAGCATTTTAAATGTTAGTCTGAGACTGGGTCATTGTTTTTAATAATATTTTTTTTAGTTTCTTTTATAATTATTAATAGAGTAAATTCATAAAACAAATAATTTTTTTTTTCAATCTGCAGACGGGTGTTTTTGTCATTGCATTGTTTTATACCTTAGAAACAAACAACAAAGCTAGACAGGAACCCCCAAAAAGAACATAGCCACAGTGTACTAGATAAAGCCGAGGGGACAGGAAAGAGCTAGGAAACCATTAAAAAACTAGCAAGAGACCTTGGAGAGTGGCGTGTTTTTACTGAGACCCTATGTTCCATGAGGAACGCAAAGGAAAGATGATGATTGTTTTATAGCAGTGATCTGAGAAAATGTTGCTTTGTCTAAGAAACATGACAGCTTTAGTTTTACAGCCAATGATTTTGTCATGGATGAATGTCTGTATGTGTTAAAATTCGAAAAATGGATTGCACACAGTACTACCACAGTATTTCTGTAATAACCATCAAAATAAAGACGCATTGATAGTGAAACGCATCTTTGATTGGTATAAATTCTTGATCAACTTAAGTCTGAAAAGTTTTCGCTTGCATATAGCCACACTAAAATGCTAGCAGAAGAGAATCTTGGACATCATTCTTTTCTCTCAAAGCAGAATTTGGCATTCAATATGCATCACGAATATTTAGAAATGAATCACCGGTGGCATTGTAGCTGATATCTTTTTATTTTTGTTACCCTCAAGATTTCAAACAAGTCCTTGTTTGAGAAGTTCAAAGGTTTCTGAAAAAATGGCGCCAAACTGTTGACGCCTCTTTCGCTCCAGCCAATTTTTTTGTTGTCAATGTTGCTATGAGCACAATCGAGATTGATTTCAATCTGAGGATTCAATAGTTGGGATAGCAAAAAAATTCATATTTACCATCCACATCATGATATAATCATATTGGGTGATTATTTCTTGAACAATCACGTCTAAGGAAAAATAAATCTCAATCCGTAACCCCTTCTTATGTGTTTAAACAAAATCTTCACCTTTTTCGCTTGGCTTCTTTTTATTGTGGCCAATACGTCTTTGAATAATAATAATAATAATGGCTTCAGCGTTGCCCTTCCGACTAGTAGTTATTGATGTTTTTAATGTTTTCCATTTAAGTGTGCAGTCTCGAATTGAAGATAATTGTTTTTGAAGGTAGACTTACCCGTCGTTTACTTCAGTTAATTCAGAAGCCAAGAATCCAAAATAGGTGAGAAAATTAAGACTGCATAGCAACTAATAATCAGCCTACTTTACAATACTTCTTCAACTCGTTCGTGACGCCCACTGAGGACCAGATTCTGCTTTGAGAGAAAAGGAATATAAGAAAAGGAGTATAATCCAAGATTCTTTTCATTATCAGATTTTTACCTTTACGACCTTTTGATCCCTGCCATCAACCATTTTAACCAGAGAAGACTATTTCTCCGCCTGAGCTAGCACTATGAGCGCCAGCCTGACTTATCAATCTTGAGCAACGCCCATAAAATTAACACAGAGGCAAAATAAATAAGTTTTTTAATCAAATACAGTAGTTTATGTTATGCTCAGTTTGATGCCCTCACCACTTGATGCCCTGAACCACCCGCACATGGCTAGCTACGCCACTGCTATGTCTATAGTCTATATAATAATTTTTATAATATATATTCTAGAAATAGATCATTATAATTTAGTTTAGATAATGATATAGGAATATAGAATCTAGATAGATTAGATCTCTTAGAGTTATTTTGTAGACCTAGATCTGTAAATTAAACTATAGACTAATATATATATATATATATATATATATATATAGACTAAAACTCTACTAGTTGTATTGTTTGATCTTGATTTGATCTAGATCTAATTAAAAAAATTAATCTCATCAGACTAAGTCACTAATCTCTTTTAGATCTAGATCTGTGCCTATCTAGTTAGTAGTAATACTTGTATCATTATCTAGATCTAGTGACTATACTTTTTTTTTACTAGTATACTAGAATTTCTAGATCTAGTACATTTTACCATAATATCATTAGTATAATTAGGGCTAGGCTTATATTGTTTTTTTTATTAATAATTAAAGATCTAGACTAGATCTAACCCTAAAGCCTAATAAACTATAATAAAAGCAATAAAATAAAGCCTTTAAGGCAATAAACTTATAGACTTAAGTTAAAGCTTACACTAGTCTAGTTATACACAGAACACACCAGACCATAAATACTAGAGACTAGAGGCTAAGACTAGACTGACTAGACTTAGTATTTAGATCTAGATCTATCATAATCTAATATTTTTTAGAGTCTAGAATATTAATTATTAATAGAATATTTAATATTTATAATAGATCTAGATCAATATCACCGATATAATTATATAGATCATGATCTACACCTCTATTGGTAAATTGAGAGCTGGTACACACAACACACGCGCTGCTTAACATGTGCCAACGACAACGTAGCAACATTTTATCACGAACACAGCTGAGCACATGATATTGTAAACACTGATACCGGATATAGATCTATATCTAAAACTATTTAAAGGGGGGAAAAATAGAATCTAGATTATTATCTATTGTAGGTGATGTAGATGTAGAATCTATATCTAAGTAATCTAACTGCCTTTGGCTTTTCTGTCAACACATCTATGATCTAGTCCTAGATCTAGATCTATATGATATCCGACATGGGCACGGGAGGCAAGCGTTTCTCATAAAATATGATAAATGTCTATATTGACTATATATATATATACACACCGGTATATATGAAATTAACTTAGAAAGTGAAGTTTGGTAAAAATAAATTAACTCTAAATGTTTGAAAAACCCAAAATATTGAAAATTGTGACAACTAGTCCCACCTTCCCCTACGACCACTGGCGGATCTGGGGGGGAGGGGCGGGCGGTAAGGGTGATCACCCTCCCCCCCAAGGGGTGACGGACGAATTTTAGTATAGAATTCACTCAATTTTTATACGAATTTATTACTTATGTTAATAATATATACTAATTATTTATATTTCAATCTAATTTTTTAAGATTATTTCGCCCCCCCTTCTATTATAGTACGTTAGCCGATTTGGTGGGGTCGGGAGGGGCGATAGCATCAATCCCGCCCCCCCCCCCCAAATCTGGTAAAGTTTGATTCAAGGTCTACGGCTTACATTTAATTTAAGAAAGAATGTAGGACAGAACGAATTGCCATAACAAATAAATGTTTGTTTTTATTTATGTAATTATATATACAATGTATAGCTTTACTGAGAAAGTTTGTCCTCAGTTTGATGCCCCCCACTTGATGCCCCGTGCGGTCGCACCACCCGCACATTGCTAGCTACGCCACTGATGATAATGTAATACAAATAACCTGAGTATGTATTACCTAATTAAAATATTAACAATAATTTTTTGGCGCATCTCTGCGTGTGAAGCCCCATGTGATTATAGATTAGGCCTACACCAACTCAAGTATCAGCATCCGAAAAAACAACAACAACAAAAGTAAAATTAAAAAAAAAATCTTTTTAAAAAATAAATAAAAGCTTACATTACGAGTATCAATCAATAAAATTTCATTTTAAATAAGAAAAATATATTTTTAAAAAAGCTTATATTAAGCGCAGTTGTGTCAATTAGTTTAGATCAGTCAATAGATCTAGACTAACAATTATAATAAATATGTTTGATTAGAAAAATATATTCACCAATTGTCTTTTTTTTTTTTGCACAATGTCATGCTTTTAGCTTTCTCACTACGCCATGATCTTATAATATCTTATCTTATATAATATCACTTGTCTGGACCAGTTGGAAAGTGGTGGAGGAGAATGAACAGGGCATCTGGGTGATCGCTTTTTAAATATAATTATAAAAAAAAAAAGTGAACGACCTGAATTCGAACTCGCGGGCTTTTCGGGCTTCTCAAGCCAATACTGTTTAGCCACTCGGCTAGTGAAGAGCGTATGAACATGGAATATTATATAGTTATCGAATTGTTTTTTTTTTCATGTTTGTGTTCACTAAGCCTCGGACAATTACAAGTACAATTTTTTTCTATTGTTCGAGATGCCAAGCAACATAATTAATTGCCAATAGTGTTTTAACTACACCCTGGCAGAACCTGTGACGCCGCTGACCCCAAAGTGTATCGGCACTACCGTTCCTTTGGATAGGCCTAAATCAGCTGCGTGGAGAGGTGGAACTGATGTGTGGGCGACATCCCTTCGACCTCAGCTGACGCCCAGGCATTCATCTAATTTCATATTGATTCTTGTTGTGTTGTCAGGTAAAAGAAATAATTGTGCAAAATTTCAGCGTGTTCCGAGATTAGGTGTGGGAGAAGCAACGTGTAAAAGCTTTTTACCAGACAGACAGACAGACAGTGTGATTTGATATAAGCTTTTTACCAGACTGATAGACAGTGTGATTTGATATAAGCTTTTTACCAGACTGATAGACAGTGTGATTTGATATAAGCTTTTTACCAGACTGATAGACAGTGTGATTTGATATAAGCTTTTTACCAGACTGATAGACAGTGTGATTTGATATAAGCTTTTTAAAAATAATGCAAACTACAGTCACCAAATTTTTCAAAATAAAACAGTAAAACCAAAACGAGCAAAACAATTTAAGGCCTACTGGATTTCACAGAAGAGCAAAGGGAATCTTGAGATTCACATCTCCCTCCCACCCTTTTAAAAAAACTAAACAAAAAAAAAAAGATTTAATTTGGATAACTGTAGCCGGGGAGGGTGGCGTGCATGCCCTCCCCTCAATAAAAGTCTCTGGGCTCCATTAATAAAGCAAATCTTTAAAAAAAAAATCAAGCAATAGCATGATAAAAACCAACGCTAACAGCTAACGTTCTCGGCAGGTGAGAATTATCAGACTAATTTGTCCATCACTGAGTATTTCTAACGCTGCATGTGTCTGTAGCACAATGGCATCACGTTTAACCTCCAAAATGATGTCGAACTGTACATGTAGGCCTATATGTCTCTTTCTGTCTCGAGAGACGATTGGTGGCTAAACAAACCACAGTTCATAAACGTGAATGCATGTTTTAGAGCTAGCGGACAGCGCAAAGAAAACACTAGTTAATTTATCTTGTTAAACAAGGCATCATTTTTTGTCTGAAATATTAACACATACTTCGTTATTGAACAAAAAAAAAAGTGCTAATTAACATAACATTTTTCAACGTTCACTTTGTCTTATTCTTATATTCTGTCCTCCTGGTGAGTTTTTTTTTATCTCTTTTAGTGTCCCTTTGCTGTTGTGTGAAGACAGTTTTACCCTCACAATGTTTCGGTATATTTAATTTATCATTTGAGTCTACTTACAAGAAACTAAAGAATTTTATATTTTCTAATTTATTATCAGGAATATTACTATTTTAAAATACGATTCGTAGATTTTGAAAAAAAATTTCATTAGGCCTTTTTAAAAATTGCACTTTTGCATAGGGTATAAAAACATGAGGCTACAAAGGTATATTTAGTCTTATGCAATTCCGTTGTTTATTTGTGGGTTGTTGTTTTTTTCTATAGAATGTGCAGGCAAAGAAGGAAATTATGAAGAAGAATTACAATACAAAAACATACAATACTTTAAAAAAAACAACAACAGGATATCACAAGGAAAATCTGCATAAAAACGCCTAGCATATGACCCGTTGACCACGGGCTTTAGGGTATTAGTTCTTGTAAGTGGCGAAGCAACCATGGCGCGAAGTGGTTAATTGCGCTCTGCCCACGATCGCTAGGGGCCCAAACGGGGTTATGTGTTGACTAAGAGTTTAAATGCATCACATTATTACATTATTTTAATTAAACCATGTTCATTGTTCTTAAATTCAATTTCCGGTGTCCGAGCAAAATAACAATGTAGGCCAAATCTATTAAAGGAAGGTACGTAACTCTTAAATTGTCAGTACAGCGTTTCATTTAAATCTAACTTGTTATATTTTTTAAATTTAATAATAATAATAATAATAACAATAACTATTTGTAAGCCTAATCTTTGTGAAAGGGTTTTATATGATGAATTATTTTTGCTTTTGATTTGGTCCAAGTTTTATTGGTTTCTATTACAGTACATATTGACTAGTTGAAAGACTTGAATTAATTGAATGAGTAAATAGTAGATGTTAAGCAATTGTTAGAGACACGAAAGAATGTCTCTGTAAGAAGAAAAAAAGCATTTCACTTAATGGAATTATTTACATTAAATAAATGTCGGGCTTGTATTGGGATGTAATTGTAAGTGTTCTTGGGTAGTCAATGTGTTGGATTGCTCCCTCGAATCAGAAGTCTTCGACACCTTGTTTTGTAGCCCTTTGGTCCAGGTACAAGATAATTGTGTGTAAGCCTATATATATCTAAGATGATAGTGTGGATATATCAAGTTTTGGTATGTGGGTGTGGCCATGCATGTATTAGGGTGTAAATATTGGTGTGTATTTACCTTTATTCTTGGTTAGTTATCCTTTGTTTGCTGATATGCTAATCCTTGTAATATTTTTCTGTCTCTGATGGTCTCAATAGTTATGTAGTATATCTTGGCTTTTAATTATAATTTTATTATTATTATAGTTGTAATTTTGTAAAGTAAGGGTTTGACCCATTGTAGGTGAAACCGAACTTTAAATCACAGTCGACTTTCTACCCAGTAGACTGAACATTAATTTCTTGACAAAGGTGAGTTAAAACCATCATCTCCTAACTAACGAAGCTGAGGACAATAGCGCTTTGGGAAGTATTGAAACTCCTATTCCTGTGACGACAAATACACATTCGGAATATATGAAGATTCAGCACGTGACTCGTAGCCCTGACATGTTACAAAGTTGACCAATGACATTGGTCCTTCAAATGATCTGCTGTGACTAGTCTAATTTAGAGATTATGTTAGTTTCGTAAATAAATACGTTGTGCATTGTTTTTAGCGACGGTCAAAGTAGTGACGTAGTCAGACAGACGAATGACGTGGCAGAATAGGAGTAGGGGCCTACATGATAGGAGAAGAATATGGCTAGGTCTTGTAGAAAGATGGATATTGAATAGACGACTAATTAAATAGGTAGACAAGACGATCATCCCCTTCTGTAATTAAACATCAGTTGAAATCTTCATAAGTTTTATCAAGTATGTTCTAGTTAATTGTTGTGTCCCTTGGATGTATTCGGACTCGCATTAGAATAAGTGAAGTAGTATCAGACAACACACAAACTCCAAGACAGGACAGATCCAAAGCTTGAGGAAATTGTTCTCTTTTACTCCACGAGGAACAGGTGTACCTTGTGTACTGTCTGGCGTAGAAGTTTGTTTTTATTGACATAAAAACAAAACAAGACACAGATATTTTACAAAGAGAATTAGATGAATTACAGAAATGGGAATCAAATTGGAGCATGTCTTTCCACCCAGAAAAATGTCAGTTGTTAAGAGTAACAAAAAAACTAAAACAAATTAAT
The DNA here is from genome assembly GCA_036873155.1 of Biomphalaria sudanica. Taxonomy (NCBI): domain Eukaryota; kingdom Metazoa; phylum Mollusca; class Gastropoda; family Planorbidae; genus Biomphalaria; species Biomphalaria sudanica. The sequence continues at coordinate 131,603 of JAZGLO010004096.1, read as the reverse complement.
TCCACTTATCTTATTCATGGCAAACCAGTAACACAGACTAAAAACTCAAAATACCTAGGTGTTATAATAAATGAAAAACTGTCATGGAATCCACATATTGATGAAACTATAAAAAAATCCAACAAAGCATTAGGGTTTATTAAAAGAAATTTCTATAAATCAAATAAGAACATAAAACTAAAATGTTATTTAACCTTGGTTAGGCCAATAATAGAATATGCATCCACCGTGTGGGACCCCTCAACTCAAGAAAACATTAAGAAACTGGAACAAACACAAAATAGAGCAGTGAGATTCATAACAAACGAATATTCACATTTGACTAGGGTAACACCATTAGTAAAATCACTAAATTTAGAAAGCCTTCAGGACAGAAGACTCAAAAGTAAAGTAGCAATTATACATAAAACACTGAACCATAATCTTCAAATACAAAAACAAAATTTAATAAAATACTCTGAAAGACACAAAAACAAAGGCACATTCCTCGTCCCATATGCTAGGACAAATTTGTACAAATACTCCTTCTTCCCTAGTGCTATTAGAGCATGGAATGGGTTGCCTGAGCTAGCCAGAAAAACCAGTGACTTGGCAGAATTTAAGTCATTGGTTAATATGCATGACTAAATGCATGACGCGTAGGACGTAATCATCTTCTTTTTTGAAGTAACGTCTGTATTATATAAGATAAGAAGAAGAAGATAAGATGTACTCTCTCATTACATATAGTAGAGCCCTGTTTGGGTTCAGTCACACTATGAGAAGGCCGAATTTCGCATTCCTGAACCCGGGACCATGGGTACCCTGCTACTGGTTCTAGTCGTAGTGTTTCCCAAACTGTTCCGCGGAATCCTAGAGTTCTTAGGGGCTGAACAGGTGTTCCACGAACTACTAGAATAATTAACTTGTAGGCCACCAAGTGAATTAATCTCTCTAATAAAAATAAGCAAAATGTTCTGCTACTTTAAATACTCAGAAGGTGCTAAGACTTCCATTAAGGACAAAGTTTGGGAAACACTGATCTAGTGCATCAGATTTTGAGCTATGTCTATTTCTCCTTCAATTTTTTTCATTTTGCCACGAAAAAAAGTGGAGTATGAAAATGGGCTAACCCGTCATATTCATATCTAGGCCTAATACAAAAAATACTGTGAAATGGTTTACCCGATTTGTTAAAAAGTTTCATTCTTTAATAGAGATAACCTTAGTTTTTTTAAAATTGTATTCTAGGGCCCTCCGGTTGTGTTGTGGAAGGGGGGGGCATTAAATTAAACGTTCTCCCCATTATATAAGGATCATTTATATTATTAATTTATTAGTAGTTAAAAGTTAGGCAATCAATCACTGAGTACCGGCACCTATTATATATATATATACCATGGGCAACACTATCCAGTTGTTTTCTCTCTTACAATTATATAATTAATCTCTGCAGACATCAGGTGATCAGATTTTAAAAAATACTGAATAATAAAAATATAATAAAAGCATTATTATCATGAAAAGAATTTATTACACCAAATAAATGACAAGAGATGAAAGGTTAAATAATGCATAGGACTTTTTTTTTTTTCCAAACATCAAATGGACATCTTTTGAAAGCTTTTGTCCATCAATGGTTGGTTGAAATAGTTGGCAGCTAACAAACAACAAAACAAAATAAGCACAGTGCATAGAGGCAAGGGCAGACAGCTCACATATTTAATGTAACCACTTAGCACTAGTTTTAACAAATTTGAATTCATAACAGTTAATTCATAACATATTTTTCCGTGCAAAGTTGTCAATGCTTTCTTTTTTTTTATATGAGAGGGAACGTTTTTTTGATCGTTTCCGTGAGTAGTTTTCTTTTAAAAAGTACAAGGTGGATTGGTCAAAGGAGAATGTAGGATGTTTGTTCTAAAAACACTAAAGCACTTAAGCTATTCATTATTATCAGGGGCTCAGGGAAAGGAGTTTCCTACAACAATGATTGCACTTTACATGACATTCGTAGTGCTGATTCAGTTAGAGCTTTACCATATTTTTTTAATATAACATAATATATATTACATTATATTATATCAACAATATCCAACCAATTTTAAAAAAAAATGTATGGGTGTGTTGTTAGCTTTGCAAAATATCATACATGACCTTAAGTACCTAAAATAAAGTCTATTGTTGAATGGAAATTAATTATATTCAATCAGTGATAATTTCACCACAAAGCTCATCACTATTTATAACCTAACATTATGAAGAAGAATTACAATACAAAAACATACAATACTTTAAAAAAAACAACAACAGGATATCACAAGGAGATCACTAAAGTTGGCAACAGAGAATAAAAAAGAAGAAAAGAAATAAAATGTAACACATTGAAAAAACTGACTTTTTCTTTTTTAGAAGAGAACATTGCAAAACAAAAAAAAGGTTAAGATATTATCCTATTAATTGACAGAATAAAAAAAAAAAAAATAAACAACTTCTGATCCAATATTATTACACTACATGTAAACAGTATTTTGTTATAGCAGCATACTAAAATATTCATGTTTAAATTTAATCATTTGTGGAGCTACTTGTAGTAAAAAGAAAATCTTATGTGTAAAATGTATATGTCAAAGTAGACAGGTCTAATAACTAATGTACACTAACCTCTAACTGATAGTGAAATTAACACACACACAGTTATTCATTTTTTCCCTCCTTTTTTTTATTACTGCATGCTTAAGTAATTCATATTTCCAGTGCATTTTTTGTACAAAAAAATAGATGCCGGTACTCAGTGATGGATTGCCTAACTTTTAACTACTAATAAATTGATAATAAAAGTTAAAATACAAAATACGGTAGGCCGTACTTGTGCGTACCATCACAAAAAAAAAAAAAAAAGCACTGCATGTTTCTGCAGAAAATATAAATACATGTATCCAGAAGACATGTATCTTGACAACATGTACCGGCATATAGAATGCATGCATCCAAAGGGTGTGTATCCACAAAACATAACTTCTAACCAAGATTAAAGAGCATTTGTTCTAAATTAATTTCCATAGATAGATCAGCATATTGAGAATACACTGAACTCAGAGCAGATGTAATCTGATGGCAAAATGTGAATATGGATTTCAATTATAAAAAAAAAAACCAAGATGAAAAATATGTTAATTAATGTGTTCAATGTAAAAAAAAGTTTCCATAGATACAGCTAGTTACTCTGTTAGAAATGATGAAACTGTTTAGAATCTCTACCTTGTTATTTTGTGTTCAATATTTAAAAAATTATAACAAAATCATTCATGGCCTTAAAGTGAACTCTCATATAATAGATATTTGATGACTGGATTTTAAAAGTTGTTGAATACTGTGTGAACTGGTCAACTGTAATTACCAAAAAAATAAAATTGCAGGCAAACACTTTCAGTTCAGGTGTTTGGAGGAAGCAAGTTACTTGAAGAAAAAGTAATGTTCAAATATTAAGTCAGTGTGTTTCCCAAACTGTGTTCCGTGGAATTCTGCGAGGCCTGACCAGGTGTTCCACGAGCTACTGGAATAATTAACTAGTTAGCCACCACATGAATTAACATCTCTAAAAAATAAGTAAAGTGTTCTGCTAAATACTCAGAATGTGTGAAGTGTTCCCTTAAGGAAATAGTTTGGGAGGTATACCAATGTACTTATAGGCCATGTAGGTGCAATCAAAATGACAGCGTTATTTCAACTAGGCTATGTAATAACATTAAAAACAAGTGGGTATGGTTAATATAAGCTAATTTTAACATAAAATCTCACTTTACTTGCAGTAGAATCAACTCAAAGAATAATTATATTACGCATAGTTAGAAGAAGACAGAAACTTTTAACACTTATATAAGGGTTGAAGATGTATAAAGTTGTGGTTTTTAATCAGAAAAATATAATCTTTTCTTTTAAACCTTTACATAGATAAAATAACATTATGCATGATTAAGTGACAGAAAAAAGAATATATTGATGCTATAACATATATATATATAGTGTATAATTACTAAAATATACAAATTAAATTTATACAGGAATAGATGAAAATAAAAGTTTTCTCGGTAAACAGTTAAAATTAAAAAAAAAAGAATTGGCTGATAATAACTCACAGTAATAAACAAAAGTTACTTATAAAAGTGTTCATTGTTTCTCTTTGAGGTACCAGTAATAAATACAGTTGGCAGAGGAGTTTAAAAAACATTATGAATTTGTACCACAGAAATGAACTTGTACAAAATTAGAAACAAATTTTAAACATGTGCAGATGTCCTTTAATCATTTAGCTTGTAGCCAATTGTTTCAAAAATAAAAATTATTGTACACATTTCTATCAAATTACAAAAGTTAATGAAGAGATGGGTTATTCTGCTGTTTAGAGAGTAGACACTGGAATTCTCCATCTCATTTGAAATGTCTTTAGTTTCTATCACATATAGGCCCTACATTTTTAAATTATAGGCACTAATAGTTTGCATTAAGAAAAAATGGAGCAAAGTGGGTCACATTCTAAATATAGCTTACATAAGCTTTAACTTTAAATACAGAAAAGTAAGGAATTAATTAAACAAATGCTGAGAGGTACAACTGTTAGTGTAAATATCATTGACTAAAACTTTTAAAGTCTTAAGAATTTTGTTACTGATAGTTTACTGTTACATCTCGCAATTTCTTTTTTTTAACATTTAGCCAATGCATTTACAAATTCATGTTCTGATCTTGGTTTCTTCAATAATAATTTCAACCAGAACATCAGAATGATAATTTTTGTCTTCAATTTAAAGAAAAAAAAAAGAAAGCAAGTTTTACATAATTAAATGTATTACTAAAAGTAAAAATATTTCTATACTGTTACAATGTTTTGTTCCAAAAATATCACACTCAAAACTAGCAAAAGCTAAAGGCTGCTCTCCCCTGTAAAAGTGCAAGAATCAAATAAATAGGCTTCTGTACAAAGAGTGGAATCAACACAAAAATACTGGTGGTTCAAACTAAAAACTCAGACATACACAAAATAAAGACAATGGAAGTAATCATTTATCTCAAGTGTCAACACTAAAAAATGACCTAAAAAAGGTGAAAATACTAGAATAATTCACTAGACTGACTACCAATGTAATGATTACTGAGTTAATAATCTCAGTAGTAGGTGAAAAAAAGAAAAGGACAACTCACAATCATGAATCAATGACTTTCCTTATGAATTAAGTGAATTGGTAAGTATGTTTATGTCTTATGAATTTAAAGGAATCTTTAAACAAAGATCACATAGTTCTAAAATCAAAACCACAAGCAGGGATGCAGGGGATGATCAGTGTATAAGATATTAGCTTCCCCTTCGAAACCTTTGTGTTCACAATCACTCATATATACAATGTCAACCAGCCAGCCAATCAGAAAGTAATCTAATGGTGTTCTTTTCTATCATAGCATTCAAAAAACAGAAATGGAAAAGTGGTTTGAGTGCTGGGACAAGTCCCAAAAAGTGTGGTGGAGGCTGTCCAGGTCTGGAAAAGCTATTATAGCACGATGCAGGACAGGCCATTGTCCTGTTGGCTCATATTTCTCATGGCTATGGCCAAATTTTGATTCACGGTGCCCCCGCTGCATGGAAGAAGAGGAAACCGTGCTTCATATTCTGTTTGACTGCCCCAGACTTGCTGACCTCCGTCTCGACAGGTCTGGGAAACCCAAAATTCCAGACCTGTATGGTGACATGTTTGCACTATGCAAAACAGCAGGGTTTCTGTCCAGGGCTTTGCAAGAGAGGATCTGAGCCTCTCAAGCCCTTACTCAAATGGAGTTTGATGATGATGATGATCATAGCATTAGATTTAACAACACAGGATGAAATTTTGATCAAATAGCAAAGGACACACTATATATAGTTTGATTTATAAATTGTTTAAAATTATTTTACAATAACATAACATTGTTAAAACATAAACATTTGTTACTTTTAAGCACTTTTTTAAATGTCTTGAATGAATGAAGAATTATAAGAATATGTCATATGTCAGATCAACATTATAAAAAGTAAAATGAAAAAAAAAAGCACTAAGTTACATAAACTATTGAGTATTTATTTTTTACAGACCATTTCTTAAGAAAGGGAGATACTCTTCTCACATGATCTATAATAAAACACTTTTCCATCATTTTTAATTTCTATGATTTAAAAAAAAATTGGTTTTATATATTTGTATTGTCTATCCCATTCTGAAATGACAATCATAATTATATACAATTAATATAGAACAGGAAAAAGAAATAAGTGTTACTGTAATAAATAAACGAAAAAGAAAAAAGTTGTAATCTCAACTAAAAACATAAAAAAATGGCATAAAAAAACTTTGAGCAACTTGTATATTATTCACAGTGTAAAGTAAAACAGAATCTACTACAATGGGCTGTTATTTTTCAAGCAGCCTTAAAGACTGTCTCCTAGAAGATACCAGTATTGTTGTTAGATATATACAATAGTGTTGGTTTTATACATTTCAGATGTTTCTTCAGAACTGAAGATGATTACGTCCTAGCCCAAACCTCCTGCAGGATGGTAAGAGATGCAAGCAGGCAGGATTCAAACAAGAACCATGGTGACGAAAGTCCAAAACACATACTACATGATGATGTCTACCATTACAAAAGGTATGTAGATAGACATATTTGATTAAGCAAAAATATCAAAAATGTTAACAAAAATCATCATGTTTAGTAATTGGGAAAATAAAATTAGTCCATTTAATCAATCATTATGCTATTCACTAACCTACATATTCGACCTAAGAATTACAACCTTAATTTAGAAATGTAGGCTAATGATTGAGATAAAAAAAAAAAAAACCCCTAAAAAAAAACAACGTTTGGTTATTTACAAAGGCTTCAGTGACATGTACAGTGAAGAGAACACTATATAATTGCAATGAACACACTACAGTTTCAAAAGTAAATATTGGTTAATATTTCATGGACAAATGCTAAAACATAAGGTAGTAAAAAGAAGCATTATGCTAATGTGTGCATCATGATCTGAGAGCCTCGGCACTCGTGAAGGAGAAGTGTTTGAATACATTCTGATTCATTGTTTTCAACAGAGTTGGATCTGGAGGAGTCAAGCCAACTTTCTCTGTAGTAAAGTCCGAGTCAAAGTTTGAACTGTCACTGGCATTTTTCTGAAATAATGAATTATAAATCAAAATCAGGCAAACTGAAAGCTAAAGCACAAAATTAACACAGAATATCAGCACCATTAGCTCTCTTTCCCATCCTCTTTTAGATTGAAAATGTGAGAATAATATGTGTATGCCCTGTACTGTGCTTTTATTTATAAAACTGACTTACCTAATTAATTAAACATGGAACTATATTTGAAACCATTTCAGATGATTACATATGAAGCATTAAAAAATAGTAATCTGAAATATTACTTAAAGAATAACAAAAGGGAAATCCCAATTATAGAGAATTTCTGGCCACCCAGAAATGTTCAATTATTGATAGTAACTAAGAACAAGAGAAAAAAAATGCATAGCTCAAAATACAAAGGCGTCATGAAATCTCAAAGCCTAATTTTCAAACTCAAACAAGGCATAAAAGAAATTTTCACAAAGGAACTCATAAAACTCAAATGCTATACAACGTTAGTTAAACCAAAACACATCATGTTTGAATACTTGAACTAATTAAAGCATATCCAGACAGGAATAAATTCCCCCCCCCCCCCCCCCCCAAAAAAAAAAAAAAAGAGCAAAGTCAGGTTTGTAATAATATTTACTTTTACCAAAATAAATCATTTGTAAAATCACACCAATTAGAAATGTTTCCAAACAGATGATTAAAAAGTAAAGTAGCAATAATTCATGAAATAAAAAAAACAAACTTCCCAATTCTCTCAGAGACACAAGGCAACAGTAAAATCTGTAAGAAGCATCTGTAAACTTTAATACAAGACTTTGTAAGAAAAAAGTAAAAAAGCAAACTTACAACTTTTGGTTTAAAAGGAGGTGGAATCTGTCTGGCTTCAAGTTTTTCCCAGTCAATGTTACGGAAGAAAGGCTGAGAGTTGATTGGTCCAGCTGGGCAAGTGGGCATGCCAAGTCTATCTGGTGGGTTGCGGTCAAATAACTGTAGGAGAAAGATACATTAAAATTTCATTATTTCTTTAGAATTTAATATCAAAAGATGGATAGAAAAAATTTATTTCGAAATTCAGTGAACTGAAATTTGTGAATGATTACTTTTGTCATCACTATGACCAACAGACTTATTGACTTTTTTTCCCAAATAACACCCAGATCAGTTCAGTGCTGGGTGCTTTTATGAGAACATCCTCACAAACAAAAAAAAAAATTGGCTATGAAGACCATAATTAAAACTATAAATGTTTGATCCAGCAGTAAAATGCAGTACTCAATCCCTATACAGAAAATATATTTCAGGTTAATTGATAGCCAATTTTTTCCTTATTCTGATTGAAACATTGCATCTAATCAATAAAATGAGTAACTGAATAGAATTATTATTGTTATTATTGAATAAAACCTCTTTAATAGATATAAAAAATATTCTTTTTTTTTTCCTGGCAAATGCAACAATCCATAACTCTTGCTCTAGCTTTCAGAAAACTTAACCTGTATGCAAGACATTTTCTAGCTAGCCAAGAACAAAGATTCAAGCTGTATAACCAAGTGTATGTTGTAAACTAGTGTCCCAGTTACATGAAGTAGAACAAACTGACAGTCTACTTCACATCTGAGCAAAGAATGTATTACTTACTAAAGTCAGCATGTTGACAGCTTCCTTAGATGTGGCGTGAGGATAGCGTGGAGTATCATGCAGAATGGAGTGGAACAAGTCATCCTCATCATCACCATGGAATGGTGACTGGCCAATGAGCATTTCATAAACCAGCACACCAAATGACCACCAGTCAACTGATGCATTATACTTGGCTCCCTTTAAGATCTGCATACAACAATGAAAAGACAAATTCTATTATTTATACTTGAAACTAAAAGAAAATGTTAATTACTTGCTGACAGAATGTTATTTTTATAAAGGCCAAAATTTTTTAAAAATGATTTTGTATACAGCCTACTATAGTCTTGAATTTGTATTTTAGGGTACATGAGTGTAAAATGTATAGTTTTTATCTAAATTAAAAGATTGTGAAACATTGATGCTATTGAAAGCTTTTTCTTACTAACATAAGAACTAGAAAGAACATTTTCTCATTTTGAGAGAATAAAGCTAAGATTAAAACATAAAAAATACTTTTTACAAAAACAAAGCTTATACAAAGTGTCACTGTATTAATTAGTTTGGATCAGTCAAGTAAATTTGTAAGAGATCTAGGGATTCTAGACCAACAACAATAAATCTGTGCAATTAGAAATATTTTTACCAATTGTTTTGGTTTAGTTCTATTTCATGCTATTAGTTTACTCAATACGCTATGATCCTATCCCTTGTCTGGACCAGTTGGGAAAATTGGGGGGGGGGGGGGGGGGGGGGAAGAAAGAAAGGGATATCTCTGTGAATTTTTATTTGCTTCTTAGAAGCATTTATTAAAAAAAAAGGAATGACCTAAATTCGAACCCATGGCTCAAGCTTTCTCAAGCCCACATCCAAACCCTTCTGCTAGTGAGGCGAAGTGTGAAAATAGAAGATTATATAGTTATCTATTGTTTGTATAAAGTTACTTTGAAGCTGCCACTTATAAAGGGGACTAATTCAGCTTATAGCACCACTTCAGTCATGTACAATTTCTTTCCCTTCTTTGAGATACTAATTAATAATTAATTACCAATAGTTAATAAACTAATTGATTAATTTTTAAGACTTATTCTTGTATTGTCAGGTAAAAGAAAGAAGTACAAAATTTCAGCTTGATAAAGTTTGCAAACATTTTACAAGACAGAGTGAGGTGATATAAGCTGTGTGAAAACTTTTTGAAAATGCCAATCTAAGTATCATTTAAAAATAATAAAACCAAAGTTTTCAATGTAAATGATTGCATACATCAATAGCAGTTTTCAATGTAAATGTTTGCATACATCAGTTGCAATGCTAGTTAAAAGTCTAGATTAGTGACTTACCTCTGGGGCAATATAATCTGGTGTACCACAGAAGGTCGAGGCTTTATTGTCTCCAAAGATCTTTTCTTTACACATACCAAAGTCAGCAATTTTAATATGTCCATCTTTGTCTAGCATGACATTGTCAAGTTTCAGATCTCTGGATAAAAAGGAACGTAACAAAAAATTATTTTCAATATTTCAATAGTTTTAATTAGTCAATATTATTTTTAAAAAAAAACCTGTCCTTTTACATTTTAAGACAAAATCATTTCTCTTTGGAACTTCTCTTGTGACTAAAGAGGCCAATCCTTGATACACATCTGCGGTCACAGGTTGGACATCTGTAATCACCAGGCGCTATTGCACTTTCACCCTTCTTTCTACTTCTGGTGTGTATGCCATCTGCAATCCAGGACCCTTCCTTTAAGCTTGCTCTCCATGTGGATCTATGCAGTGCCTCTTTGTCTTAACTATTAGTGTCGATTTCGAAGAGCTTGATGTCATGTTTGTATACATCAGTATACCTTAAAAGTGGAATCCAGCAAACTCTCCTTATCTTATCTTATCTTATATAATACAGACGTTACTTCAAAAAAGAAGATGATTACATCCTACGCGTCATGCATTTAGTCATGCATTTTAACCAATGACTTAAATTCTGCCAAGTCACTGGTTTTTCTGGCTAGCTCAGGCAACCCATTCCATGCTCTAATAGCACTAGGGAAGAAGGAGTATTTGTACAAATTTGTCCTAGCATATGGGACGAGGAATGTGCCTTTATTTTTGTGTCTTTCAGAGTATTTTATTAAATTTTGTTTTTGTATTTGAAGATTATGGTTCAGTGTTTTATGTATAATTGCTACTTTACTTTTGAGTCTTCTGTCCTGAAGGCTTTCTAAATTTAGTGATTTTACTAATGGTGTTACCCTAGTCAAATGTGAATATTCGTTTGTTATGAATCTCACTGCTCTATTTTGTGTTTGTTCCAGTTTCTTAATGTTTTCTTGAGTTGAGGGGTCCCACACGGTGGATGCATATTCTATTATTGGCCTAACCAAGGTTAAATAACATTTTAGTTTTATGTTCTTATTTGATTTATAGAAATTTCTTTTAATAAACCCTAATGCTTTGTTGGATTTTTTTATAGTTTCATCAATATGTGGATTCCATGACAGTGTGGGAGTTGATCTTTTGGCATTCTGTTAATGTGAGCAAGTCAGCCAAGCCATCTGCTGCTAATAACAGCACAGATCTCCTGGCATCCTGCTCTTTACAGCACTTCCTCATAAGTTATTTAAATTTTGCCCCCTTTTTTTAAGAATTTCCCTTACCCATCAGAGTGAAGATATTCAGCTTTTTTCTCTGCCAAGAGTAGGTTGACCAGGTAACAGTAATCAATGTCCTTTAATCTAAAAACAACATTCATTGTCACTCTTCTCTACATTTCAATGACCTATACACACCTTGAGCAATTGTTCTCTTCACTTGGCCCATCTCAATAACAACTAACTTTTATCACACACTGTTGATAGTCCACTAAATGATGGCCCTAGATGATAAACATTTTTACAAACTAAGCTAGAAGACAGTTTGTGAAGATTGCACTTTGAAGTACATGATTGAGTGTGCACAACATTGAAACTGTAGACCAATTGAAGTAGGAGGTATAGAGGAAGTCAGAGAATTAGAATAATATATTCAAAATGTGATTTTTGTTTTTTATTAGAAATTATTACACTGAATGAGGTGATGTCTTCTACTGTAATATGGATAATATATTTAAATGTTCTTTATACCTATTTTATTTTACTACACAAAAAAGCATGATATAGACAAAACACTACCAACAACAGCATTGAAGGCCACTTTGTTATGAAGAAACAGTCACCTTTCTTGGAACTTCATTGTTTCTTTATATAATCACTACCAAATGTGTTGTTAGGCGCTTCCGGAGATATCAAATGCAGATAAACCAAACAGAGGTAACACTTAATCCTATAACACCGGCGAAAGGCCGAACAATCAATTTAAGTTAGTTTACGCTGGTACTAAACAAGTTTAATAATAATGAAGGGAACTATTGAATGTCAGCTAATTCTCTACGTTAATAACAAGCTTCCAATCTCTAAGGTGTCCTGGAAGTAGTGTTTATGTCGGCTGATATTTCATTCTGTCGAATACCTATTCTTATTTTTACTAGTCACGCCATTTTCTCTATGTCAAAACTTAACCTATTTCCGAAACAAATAACTAATTCCTAATCGTGCCATAACATTATTTACCTATAAACTATTCCATTTTTGTGTAAAAACTGTAAGCCACAAATGATTTCTGCTGCATAGAATCTAGAAACAAAAAACAAATAGAAAGTACAAAATTAAGTAGGATACAGTTTGTGGTCAAGCATATGTATGACATTAAATGCCACAGCAATTAGTTTAATGAAAAATATGGTAAACAATTTTGGGAACCAAAACTAAAAGTAAGTAGACAAACTTTGTTCAAAGTGCAGCAGTTAAAAAAACACATACTTCAAGACTCAGAGGTTTCAACTTTGCCAAGGATTCAAAGTTTAGGGACTTCTTTCTGCACTTGAGCAACATGGGTCCGCTAATATTTCGTACATTATGATGAACATAAGGTCTCTACTTAATTTGAAATCAAAGGAGTTAAGTCGATTCATGTTAACAAAATAGAGTTCACTTACTGAGCTCTTTGAAACTCAAACTTCCCAGACAGCTGTATATGAAACATTAAATCACCACCATTCAAATATTCCATCACAAAGAAAAGATGACTCTGAAATAGACAACATATACACTAATTTCTGTAAAGAAAAATCATTAGTTTTGTTTAATTTATATTTCACAAACAGATGCTAAGTACACAGCAAATTAAAAAAAAAATTAAACTACTTTAAGTTACCTTATTCTGGAAAGTGCTATGCAGGTGAGTGAGAAACGGATGCTGGCATCCAATAGAAAGCACTCTCTTTTCAATCAATGTACATTCCACATCATCATCCTCCAGAACTACATCCTTCCTTAAGGCTTTGATTGCATAGAAAGTGTTGTTCTCTTTGAGCTCTGCCAGAAAAACCTGTGAGATGACAGAAGAGAATGGAATGGGTTGCTTGAATCAGCCAGGAAAACCAATGACTTAGCAGAGCTTAAGTCATTGATTAACATGCATGACTAGATTGACACATAAAATGTGTGGAACTGTAATTATCAACTTTTTTGAAGTGACGTCTGCCCTATAAGATAAGGAGTTAAAAACACATTCATTTTTGATTATTATTATTTGAGCAACATGTCTCCATGCAAGTATAGACAAACTTTTGAGGACAAGTAAGATAGAGATAACTGGGTGAAAGTTTTTGTGCCACATTTAGGTATTTAGGACATATAACTCAGTTTAAGTTAAATATTCATTCCTAGTCTTTATTTGGATTCAAACTTGAGTCCCTCAGTTAAACAAAGAAGCCACATACTGCATATAATACTCAATAATAAGTTGAATGAAGTGGATGCTGAAGTATCTGCTACAAACTCTAAAACTCTTTTAAGCTAAGACCTGATCGAGACACTGGTATTTTACTTGAAGAGGCTTCTAAATGGTTAAACTCAAGTCTCCAGATTAATTCAGCTCTAAATCATTACTTGATTTCAAGAATGATTCACTAAATTATTGATTATTCTGGCCACACAATACAACCTTAACAAATGTACATTAGAGAGCAATTCAATGGACTTTGGAGAAATCTGAGAGTTCTAGTCTTTTTTTTTTAAAAACAGTAATTAAGATTTTTTTTCTCAAATCCATAAAGACTTTAGGCCAAACTTAAAGCCCTGAAGTGAAGTCTCATTTATCCTATAGAGATTCAAAACTTAAAGATACTTTGATACTTTGTGTAATGAGAAGTATGGTTTACTAACATGTTTGTTCAAGTGATAAGTGAAAAATATAAATATTGGATGTACCTTTCCAAAGCTGCCTTTACCCAGTGTTTTAAGAAAGGTGAAATCTTCAGGAGTAAACTTGCGGACTTGCAAGGCTGGTGCCATTTCTGTGGGAACTTCATCGATGTCCCAGACTTTCTGGTATGGTGAGTCATCATCACTGTCCTCATCATCATCAGGCTGTGGAGCCTTAAGAAAAAAATGTGTGCATTTAAGAAAGCTATTATTACAAACTGAACTAAAGTTAGACAATTGAAATAGTTTTTATTTGCAGTCAAATATTATTTATAATTCTTGTGAAAAGGGGAACAAAAAATTGCTTGAAGCTGAATTAGAAAATATACTTTTCTATATCTAAAATTGCTCAGGAAATTTTTCAATGTGACAAACAAAATTTGGTTTTCAATGACTAGTGAGCAGGAGCTCTTATATTGAAGTTGAAGGAAAGACAATTCTTCCAAATGTGGCCAATAGGCAAGGGGCGCAAGCTCCACCAAAGTTAGCAAAATAGTGACATTAAGTTTCCTGTTTTCTAGAAGCTATTGTAATAAGTATACAATGGTGAGAATTGTAAAAAAAATAATTTTTAGATCATTATTTCCAGTTACATTATGTCTGTTATTATGAGGAAAATCATAAAAAAAAAAAGAACAACCCAATGTTTAACACATGTGCTTGAAAAACAATTTAATTTTAAAATTGCTTTTAAATTTAGACATTGTATATTACAAAAAAATATATTTGAACAATGAAAACATCATAGTATACTATATTCCAGATATACATTTATTTGAATTCTAGGTCTAAGCTCTGGGACACTAACAAACTCTTTTATGGTATCACCTTTTAAAAAAAATATATTTCAATTTTAATAACTATTTCAATTTTAATAACTATAGTATGTTGTAATGTCTGCCAATAATAGTTTCAACCTTTTGTTTTTTGCTTTTGTTTCAACAGTTTTGGATTTCAACTTTTTTCTTGTTTACTTTCTATGTTGTGATTCTTAAATTAAACAATTGTTAAAAACTATTAGCTTAAAAACAATATTTGAATGTAGACAAAATAAGTCAGTAAACAAAAGAATTCAGAATCATTGAGGGAGCATTTCAACTTACAGAGCCTGGTTGAGGTCTCTGTCCTCCAGGGGACGTTGATATTCTAACCTGCTGCAAGGCTTCGGCAAGAAGCTTCTGGTTTATGCCACACAAATTAGGCATGAACTGTTTACATTTCTTGTGACAGTTGATGCCACAGACTGATAGAAAAAGATGAAATAAAATATTATTGAAACAAATAAAGTAGTTCTAATTGTAAGGATGTAGATAAAATGGAATAATTAATTCTAGTAGGTAGTTTCTTCAAAGTCTTGAGAGAGCTAAATAGTCTGGTAAAGTGTCAGAAGAGAATTATGTACCTTCACATTTTAGTCCCTGTCTAAAGAGACCAAACAGCATGGAGCCACAATGATCACAGAATGTAGGAGACATGTAATTGTAAAGTTTAAATCTATGAGGCACATTAATGTTGAAGCGTTCTGTCAACATCTGTAAATAACAAATGAACAATTACCTTTAATAAACAAATATATAAATATACTGTATATATATGCGCACCATCATGGCACTTTCCATAAAACATTATAAAGTGGTAGAATATAAAACAACAACATATGTATTGATGGAATAATATGCTAAACGTTAAAACTATTGAAATTATTTCATGTTCCATAAATTATTTTCTGAAACTTAAAAAGCCCAGAAGTGAGATGTGGTAGCACTATTAATTAGGCAGACAAAAAATGTGGTATTCAAATAAAAACACATCTTTTAATCCAATCACAATATGTAGACAACCCGAGGATCTCAAAAAGTATCATCAAAAAAAGTAAAAAAAAAACGTTTTTTAAAAGATATCAAAAGCTGAGGCATACATGAACAGTTTGTACTGAGAAAAAACTGACAGAAAGAACTAATACAAAGCAGCAAAAAGGTTGACTGGCCTGGAAACAACATGAGGACAAACAACTTTATAAGGACAAACAGCTTTGTGAGAACAAACAACTTTATGAGGACAAACAACTTTATGAGGACAAACAACTTTATGAGGACAAACATCTTTATGAGGACAAATAGTTTATGAAGATATCCCAAATGTCCTAAGAACTGATGGGAATTAACTTGCTAGAAGAAAAGACATTTAAGAAAATAAACAAAATTTAGAACTTTAAGCACCCAATACTAAATAACTCTGCCACCTAGCTTTCAGAAAAAGATCACAATGTGGCTAGCAGGTGCATTAAAACTTGAGCATTAAGCATAAGAGAGAAAAAGTGGCATGATAATTGTCCCATTACTAAGTTATGACAAACAGAAAAAGAAATGTACTCTCTCTTATGTTAATCTCATAAGATAAGGAAGTGCTTTAAAATCCAATCTTGCCACCAAGTAAGTTTTATACTGTACTAGCTTGTTGTGAGTGAAGAATGTAAGTTTGAAAGGTGTTATACTAAACATGTGTTTTCACCTAGTTTCCTGCAGGTGTGTACATTATTCACCTACAAGGTAAAAGATGGTGTAAGAAGAGAGAGATGAACAGATTTTATTTAAATGTTTAAGCACCAAGCAAGCTAGAAAAAGCTTCTGCATAAAATAATAATCATGATTATTCCGTTGGAATTTATTGTATTCTCTAAGAGTTATCTATTAAACTATTCTATTGTATCCTCTAAGAGTTGTCTATTAATTAAAACTGTTCAGAATAAATAATGCCCATCATAGACATTTATTGTTGAAAAGTGTTTTTAAGAAAGCATTGTTGTTTTAATTTTCTCCACTTCCAGTGAGGCATTTATTTACATGTTTATGTCATTATGTTTTTTGTTACCTTTACCTATCCCTTAGTCTGTTGGACCGTTGGGGCACCATGCAAGATTTGTTGACCATCTTTCTGCATTCATCTCTGTCTTGTGCCTTAGTTAGAACCTTTCAATGGCAGGCCAGTCCATTCTTTTATGTTGTCTTCCCATTGCTTTCCCTGTCTGCCTCTTCTTTTTCCTGATACTGTTACCTGAAGGAAGGTCTTTGGGATCCCTGAAGACCTTGTAACATGGCCATAGATTTTTAGCTTGCATTTTTTATGATAGTTAGCAGGTTGTCATGGGGTCCAATAGCTGCAGTAACCCTGTCTCTAATCTCTTGGTTTGTAATGGGGTCTTTAAATGTGATGTCGGAAGCGTGGTCTACAGACTAGGTAAGCTTGAACTTGGCTTGGCTACCTATGTAGGGGGCTAGAGGTTCGACACCCAACTCAAGCAGAGTTGTGTTTACTAATTGCCTAAAGGCAGCACAGAAAAACATTCTCCCAGATACCCTCCCACTGGTTTGCAAATGAGATTGGACCATAGCACTCTGCGCATGCTATAAGCATGAAAGTAGGGCTATATAAAAGCTATCATTTATACCTTGGATCCTTCTGTAGCATTTCAATTCCAATGCTAGGATTCTCCTCTCTAGCTCTGCAGTCAGCATCCAAGTCTCACAAGCATATATGCTTTATTTCATTATATACTTCTACAAATCATATTTCCATTTGTCAATCTAAAAAAAGATTTTTTTATTTACACTGGTTGATATACCTCATTCAGGAGGTTTATGATCCCTCTTTCACACTGGTTGAGGTCCCTCATTCACAATGGTTGATATACCTGATTCAGGAGGTTTATAATCTCTCTTTCACACTGGTTAAGATCCCTCATTCAAACTAGTTGATATACCTCATTTCTAAGGGTTGGAGTTAGGGTTAGGGTTAGGTTAGGATCCTATATATTCTTAAAGAATAGCAAAGAAATGGAGGAAATAGTTGAACTTGTTGGTTAAACAGTTAACACTATGTTATCTAAGCCGTGGGTGCAGAGTTGAGGCTTAATCTCTGATTTTATCTTTACTACAATAAAATGATCCAATATGTCACATCACAAACCAATCTGAAGTTCAATAGCAACTTAACCAATATCTTTACAACTCACCATTGTCTCTCTACTGTCTTTGGCATTGCCTGGACATTTGCCTAAAATTTTGTCATGGCATTTCTTGTGCACAGCACAGTTACAAACTGAAACATAAAAATAAATAAAAAAAACAACAATGAAGAGATAATTTAGTAGGAGTGTATATTTGAGACAAACAGAACAAAATAAATGTTGGCCTTTTGAAATAAACATGGAGATGTCAAATGAAAAGCTTTTTAGACCAATGTAATTACTATTTCTTGATGTATTTAAAAATTGAACATTGAAATGATAGTGCTATGTTAATTATCCACATTTCTTTGATTAGCTTTTTTTAACACTAAAATATCTTGCGTCTGCCCAATTTCCAAAAATGTAAATAAAAACAAATTTACTAGGTACATAGATAAAAAATTTAGTTCAGATGTTTAACATTGTTTATAGTAGATGGAGCATAACAATTGATATAACTCATCAAAAGATGGGTCATAATAAATATAACTTACAAAAAGAAAGAGCATAACAATGATTCATGGTGAAACATAACAATAAACATCCTTTTTTTTTTCTCTCACAACTTTTGGTCAGAATACAGAAACATGAAATCAATCAATGAAATAGTGACAAGTTAAAATATACTCACTCTGACACTGATAGCCTTGTTTATTTAAACCCCTGAAACAGAAAACAAAACATTTAAAAAATAAAGTGGAAGAAGTTTGAAGTTTGGGTTTCAGAAGCTTTTAATTTTTAAGGATTTAGGCTCTTAGAGCATTATACGCTGCTGGCATTATATAATTACGCATTAAATATAAATGAATTGTAAGTGCTTTAAAAAAAATTTAATTATTTAATGAAGATATTAAAACAATGTGTAGCTTGTATGCTTCCAATCAAAACTACATCATTCACATCATCAAACATTCATTCATACAAACTCAAAATCTGAACTTTTCTTAGAAAGAAGTGTAAAGTTCCCCTTTTAGACTTTGTGGTCTATAGAGCAGATGATGTCAAGGTCATCTGTTTCTGTGGCCTACGGTTAATGAGGCTGTCATGTGGCCAGCACAACGACCAACCGCCTTTACTTTTTCTTACTTAAGTAAAATGTTCTTCTGCAAATAAACTGTACATGTTCATTAGTGACTTAAACATTCACTGACATCAGTATGTTCCTTACCAATATATGTTCCCCTTGCACTACAATACATTTCATAACCAAATATGACTTCACAGTATGAAATGCATTCAACATAAAATCCATAAAAGGCCCTGAACATAACATCCAAAATTCCAGTTATAGTTTTGCAATCAAATTTCACAGTTTTAACATAATATTTCAAACACATAGTCCTCCCTTTTTTTCCCTCACAGAGCATAGCATACTCATAAAAGACTGAACCATGGGAATACAATAAATATTATTCACAATGTTAACCCATTCCTACTAAAAGAATTAAAACACAAAATCACAGTCTAATCTGATCTCACCAGATGGTGGGTTCATGGCACAATACAAATCCATTCATTACATTGAAGACTGACTGAATGATACACATTATTCTATGCTGGAAGCCATTTAGAGATTTGTTTGGGATGGAGTGGAGTTGAAACTATGAATTGATTTACAGGAATTTAAAAAAAAAAAGGACACAGCTACTTTCAAGGAGGAATAACTCTACCTTTAAAAAAAGAACACCGTTATATTTCAGTGTTTATTACATAAGAGATTTTCAGACTTTTCAGATAACCTGATTTAAGTTCAAATAACACTTGAAAGAATGGGTTCTTATATGATTTTATCATATGGAAAAAGAAACATGGCTGATTCTTTATATATAATAGCTTCAATGTCAAGCAATCATTATTTAAAATGCACAGCTGTTGACCATTGTTTGAAATGCATAGGTGTTAACCATTGTTTAAAATTCACAGCTGTTGACCATTGTGTAAAATGCCCAGCTGTTGACCATTTTGTAAAATGCCCAGCTGTTGACCATTTTGTAAAATGCCCAGCTGTTGACCATTTTTAAAATGCCCAGCTGTTGATAAAATGCCCAGCTGTTGACCATTTCGTAAAATGCCCAGCTGTGGATCATTGTGTAATGATATAGATTTATTTGCCACAGAAACTAAAATCTAGACTAGTATGCCACCAGCTACACTATTAGGGGAGTTGTCTGAACTATTCATCTTATTGGAATGTGTTTTTAAAAGGCAACTCAAACTTCTGGTACAAAACTTACCAAAGAAAATCTGTACAGAAAGAACAATATGTTGGAGAGCGGAAAAATTTGGCTATGAACTGGTGACCTTTAACCTCGTGGACTTTCTGTTGCTTCATGGCACCACGCCGTACAAAATGTGGCTTTTGTGGATCCATGATGGGTATCGCTGAAATGTAAAACAAAAGGCAACTTTATTGTTTCGTTGTTTGTTTTAATTTGTTTATTTGATGCAGAGAACTTTTGTTTTCATGTTACCAATGAGTTTTGTTTTTCAATTACTGTCTCATTCATAGTAAAAAAAAAAAAGGTGGAGGCTGGTCAAAAGTTGGGACGTGGTAAATGGCACAAGTAACAAATTGAATCATTTATTTCAAGCCAAAATTAACTTGAGTAGGGCATCACAATAGTAACACAAATGTCAAGGGTTCGATTCCCATACTGGGCCATTTTTTTCTCTTAACTTTTTAAATGGTAAACAACATGAGTGTTTAGTTTACACTATTGTTTGAACATAAGTTTGGAATTAATGTTGTTTTCAAATGTAGATAACTTGTAAAGCTAGGTGTAACACATGAGATTTTGAAACCTAAGACACTTTCTGTACTGAGCATTCTTTTAAGTGACTCCTCAAATAGAGATGGTAGGTAACCATTGAGGGTGTTCACTAACTCAGAAAGAGAAAAATCTTCAAAGAGAAAGTTCATTGGTTCACTAAGAGAAAGGTCACGAGTTAACAAAAAGAAAGCTCATCTAAAAGAAAGTTCACTGGTTCCTGGGTTCACTAAATGAAAGCTGGTCAAAGAGAAAGTTCAACTGTTCACTAACAGGAAAGTTCTGGTGCTGACTAAGAGAAAGGTATGAGGCTCACTAAGAAAAAGCTCTAAGAGAAATGTTATGGATTACTAAGAGAAAGCTCATGGGTTCACCAAGAAAGAGCTCATCAAAAGAAAGTTAACAGGTTCAAAAAGAGAAACTTCATACATTAACAAAGAGAAAGCTAGTCAATGAGAAAGCTCATGAGTTCACAAAGAGAAAGTTCAAGGGTTCACAGAGAAACCTCTTCAACGAGAAAGGCCAAGGGTTTACAAAGAGAAAGGTCAAGGGTTCACAAAGAGAAAGGCCAAGGGTTCACAAAGAGAAAGGCCAAAGGTTCACAAAGAGAAAGTTTAAGGATTCACAAAGAGAAAGTTCACAAATTCACAAAGCGCCAAAGAGAAAGTTCAAGGGTTCACAAAGAGAAAGTTCAAGGGTTCACAGAGAAACCTCTTCAACGAGAAAAGCCAAGGTTTGACAAAGAGAAAGGCCAAGGGTTCACAAAGAAACCTCTTCAACGAGAAAAGCCAAGGTTTGACAAAGAGAAAGGCCAAGGGTTCACAAAGAGAAAGGTCAAGGGTTCACAAAGAGAAAGGTCAAGGGTTCACAAAGAGAAAGTTCACGAATTCACAAAGCGCCAAAGAGAAAGTTCAAGGCTTCACAAAGAGAAAGCTCGCCAAAGAGAAAGTTTATGGGTTCACTAAGCAAAAAAGGGTTCACGAAGCAAAAAAAAAAAAAGCAAAAACAACAAATAACTAGCTATCAGGCTTTGGCTACACAGTTTAATAAAGCATAATTAGATCTGGTAACGATTTCCGTGGTGCAACATCCCTAGCTTGAGCTCCGCAAGCTCTCTCCTCGCGTACAGTTTTAGAAGATAATTGATACTGTACTGTTCTGTTAGATGGCTCAACTACAGTGCAGGTATAACTTTTTTTTTCCACATACTATCACTGTAAGCCCAAATAAGAAAGTTATAGAAAACGTATAGCTTTTAAGTCCCTAAGCTATTTGAACTATGGAGCCCCTTATAGGCCCCCCACTGGCTACTCCCATGTTATTATCTAGTTTAAGTATCACTTGAAGCAATATTTTGGGCCCCAAAGTAAAGCGAGAGTCAGAGCCCTAAGCAATAGTTTATGTTGCCTATAGGTAAATCCATCACTTTTAGAAAACAATGTTCTGAGTTCAACTAGCAATCAACCGATACGGAGGAGAGCTTAAAGTCTAAACATCTTGGACAGGGAACGTCCTTAGCAAGTTTTTTTTAGTTTTCAAGACATTTTCAAGTGACTAGACATTTGAGTTTTGATGAAAAAATGAAGATCTGAAATGTTCCGGTCCATTGAGCTTTCATTGATTGGAAAAAGAAGTTCCGGAACTAGAAACTTCTGACATTTTCTACAACTAGAGTAAACTGACCAATTAGAACCAATCTCTGAGAAAATGAAGATGCGAGTCATGTGACTAGCAATACATTATCACTGAATTGACTGAATCATAATGGCCACAAATAATTGTAAGATAAAACCACTTTGGGAAATTTCAGAATAAGGCAAACTTTATAAGATCTAGAATCTAAATCAAGGGAATCATTTAATCTTGCTACCAAGTTTTCAATTTGTAATTGAACTTTAAACTCTCTGCGTGAGGTTACAATTTGTCTATCATCTATGTAGGTCTACTATGGCTATAACACATTTTTAAAAACTTTGTTGTGAAGTTTTACTTGCCTAGTATTAAAAGGTGAGATTCGCCACGTGGCTAGACTGGGTAGATATAAATCAACATTCTATATCCATTCCTGAGAAGTGTGGCGAACTCATTCCTTTAATCCTATTTCATGTGTAGAGCACTCTTTAAAGTCGATCCCCTCAAGGGGATCAACCCAAAGTACTATTTAATTCCCTTCTCAAAAAAAAAACAACAAAAAAACTTACGTTCTCCAGCCTCTGGATAGAACCTGACTTGAATCTGCAGACGCCCTGATGGCTTCAGTTCCAGCTGATGAGATGAGAAATAATATAGGACAATTAGAGGGAGAGGAAAGTTGATAATTTGGAGTGGTGACTTAAGTCATTTTTTTTTACCATTAGCTGTACAAACATGGTTAATAATATTATCTATTTCCTTCACGAAGACTTCAAAATTACACGACGTTAATACACAACTTGTCTTTCTGAAACGGAAGAATGCATTTTTATGTAGTCAGAATTCAGAACATAAACGTGGCCATAAATAATGATAGAAACACTTACTTTTATTTTAGATGTGGAATAACACGTTAAGTAAATTAGGAATCTTCAATTTCTTTGGCTATTATGTTAAATCTACCGGCACATTTGCCGATAAATCTTGGCCTATACTTCAAGATTAGGTTATTATCTATTCACTTTTTAAAAAATTGATATTTTTACAATTTTTTTAACCCAAGGTTCTTAGTAATAATAAGACTATTTTCAAATCAGTTTATTAAGATAACAGAATTATATCAAGGAAGTTTATTAAGATAGCAGAATTTCATCAAGTCAGTTTATTAAGATAGCAGAATTTCATCAAGGCAGTTTATTAAGATAGCAGAATTTCATCAAGGCAGTTTATTAAGATAGCAGAATTTCATCAAGGCAGTTTATTAAGATAGCAGAATTTTAAAATACAGGCCCAAGCACTAAGATTTGTCCGTGGAACCTTTAGGACAAGTCCAGTAAATGCGGCTGAAATAATGGCTAATATAGGTCCACTAAACCTTAGGAGGGAAAGGTCAGTACTGACCTGCTATGAGCGGTATAAAAGGCTGGATGAATACCTCCCAGCTAGAAAACTAGTGGATGGTTGGAGAAGCAGAAGACGTATCCAGATGCTGTCTTTTATGCATCATGCCACTAGACTATCTGATGAAGCTGGCCTCTCCACCAACCGACAAAACATTCAACGCTTTCATCCCCTTCCCCCTTGGTGTCGCCCAACGACCCCAGACATATGCTTGAAATTAGTAGACCCTAATGCCACTAAGCAAAGCCGTTCATCTAACGACCTTCAAATCCTAGCTCTGTAGACCATTAATACCTTCAAGCCCAGTGCTATTTTTGCATCAATAGATTCTGGAAGAGCAGGCTATGGAGCCTACATCGACTTTCTTGGCTCTTACACAGTCAAAATCTTTGGACCATGTGGTAGTGTTTGCAGTTTTGATGCGGAGACCATGACAGTCTGTGAAGCCTTAAAAGTCATTGACTCTCAACTCGGCGAGGGACATTTGAGGGCAACACAGATTGTTGTGGTCACTGACTCAAAATCTGTACTACAGGCTTTGCAAAGCCCCGGACCATGCCCCCCCCCCCCAATATCAACACTGTCATCATGGCTTCACATAACATTAAACAGCGCTATGGCACCCCTGTAATTATGCAGTGGGTACCGAGTCACATAGGTGTGACTGGCAACACAATTGCAGACTCTTTGGCCCACCAGGGAGGGCAAATTCCACCCACTAATGAGGCTGTAAGCTTTCATCAAGCTCTGGCTATAATACAAAAAACAGAAATGGAAAAGTGGTTTGAGTGCTGGGACAAGTCCCAAAAAGCCCGTGGAGTCTGGGAGCGCATGAGGCGCCCTGACCGCGCTTCACCGTGGTGGAGGCTGTCCAGGCCTGAGCAAGGTATTATAGCACAGAGCAGGACAGGCCACTGTCCTGTTGGCTCATATTTCTCGCGGCTATGGCCAAATTTTGATTCACGGTGCCCCCGCTGCGGGAAAGAGGAGGAAACCGTGCCTTATATTCTGTTTGACTGCGCCAGACTTGCTGATCTCCGTCTGGACATGTCTGGGAAACCCAAAATTCTCGACCTGTATGGCGACATTTATGCACTACGCAAGACAGCAGGGTTTCTGTCCAGGGCTTTTGCAAGAGAGGATTTGAGCCTCTCAAGCCCTCACTCTAATGGAGTTTGATAATGATGATTAAGATAACAATTATATCAAGGCAGTTTATTAAGATAGCAGAATTTTATCAAGGCAGTTTATTAAGATAGCAGAATTATATCAAGGCAGTTTATTAAGATAGCAGAATTTTATCAAGGCTACAATGACTGACTCGAATGTGACTTACGGATTTTGCCACATGGAAAGCAAATGTAGCTGTTTTTTTTAAGGGGGAGGGAGAGATGACGTTCTATGACACTTTTTCTTCAAAACAAAACATGCGATACAGTTTTAGTAAGAGTTCCCTCGCCTGCCCTTGCGTATGCCGATTGTTGCCATACCTGCACTAATTTTCTAACAAATAAATAGAATCACTTATTGATGGACCACCGTTCATGCGATCATTCTACACACATAAGAATACAGCATCGAGTTCGAGTCCCAAGATTAATTGCAATATCTCATGACTAGTAGAGACCTACATATCTTATCTTATCTTCTTATCTTATATAATACAGACGTTACTTCAAAAAAGAAGATGATTACGTCCTACGCGTCATACATTTAGTCATGCATATTAACCAATGACTTAAATTCTGCCAAGTCACTGGTTTTTCTGGCTAGCTCAGGCAACCCATTCCATGCTCTAATAGCACTAGGGAAGAAGGAGTATTTGTACAAATTTGTCCAAGCATATGGGACGAGGGATGTGCCTTTATTTTTGTGTCTTTCAGAGTATTTTATTAAATTTTGTTTTTGTATTTGAAGATTATGGTTCAGTGTTTTATGTATAATTGCTACTTTACTTTTGAGTCTTCTGTCCTGAAGGCTTTCTAAATTTAGTGATTTTACTAATGGTGTTACCCTAGTCAAATGTGAATATTCGTTTGTTATGAATCTCACTGCTCTATTTTGTGTTTGTTCCAGTTTCTTAATGTTTTCTTGAGTTGAGGGGTCCCACACGGTGGATGCATTTTCTATTATTGGCCTAACCAAGGTTAAATAACATTTTAGTTTTATGTTCTTATTTGATTTATAAAAATTTCTTTTAATAAACCCTAATGCTTTGTTGGATTTTTTTATAGTTTCATCAATATGTGGATTCCATGACAGTTTTTCATTTATTATCTTGCCACTCAATGCTGTTGTCCGCCGTTTCTCTTATCACCTTTTGCGTTTGTCTTCGGCACGGACTTTTCTTTGTGTCTCAATGATGTGTCCGGCGTCTGGCTTACTCCATATTGACATTATTTTGTGATACAAACGAGGACTTACAATTTTTTTTCCAGTACTAATACACGCACAACTATTGATCCTATACCTTTTAATAAGCAAAGCTTAACACTTCTAGCTATTCATAGTTTGTCCCCATGGAAACCTCCAACAAAGCATTTGTTTGTGTTCTAAACTTTTATTTTTTCTTATGTCAGAACTGTGACATTTCTTCAATTCTTGGCGCCTTTTGCGTGAAGAATTTGATTTGATTTTGATTTTAGGCACATCAGCACAATTTAGGCCATGTCGTGCCTGCAGTCCCTTAAGGACTACTCTCTCTCTCTAAACAACAAGGGCCAAATTCTATACAGTCATATCATTAAAATCAAGGTCTATTCACAGTTAAAATAGTAAAGGTAGTAAAAATGTAATTATTTGGTAAAAATCTAATGTAAATAGTACATGTTCACAAATTCTTCGTGCGTGAAGAAAACGGGCCCGCTACACAACATCTTGCTGAACACGAGGACCATCTTCAGAGGATCAAGCCTATTACAAATGTACATGTTGTTCCCTCAAACTCAATATTGGCACTTCGTAAGTTCACTTTATTTGACCAGCGCTCTTATTACTCAAAGACAAAGTAGTAACCTAGTAACACTAACAAAAAAAGTTTGAGAAACACTGTTATGCAATGGTTCAATGAAAAGGAGGTAATACAAAGCAGATCTCAGCAATAAACGGCACTCAGTTCATTTATGGACGCCCTCTGGCGATAACAGTGTGGATGTGACGTCACAGTACGATGTATGGATTACTTTACAAAATGGCGACCAATGATAGTTTTCAAATGCCAAACTCTTGAACTCGTGTAATCTCTCGCGGGAACAGAAAGGAGGGGGGGGGGACAATATCGACAATGCAATTTCGGCATATCCTATTGCAACAAGTGGATCAATACCGAGAATAATTTCTCATAGGATTTGTGCATGGCTTACAAGTTAGGCATAGAGATCTAGTAGTGGACAATAGGGCAGATGATGTAAAGGTCATTTGTTTCTGTGGCCAGCACAACGACCAACCGCTTTTAGTTTTCCCCGACTTATGTTAGGTAGCCATTAGAATTGCGTGGATTCAGAGGCGCCATAAGGAGCCAAAGTATAAATCCCAGTCTTCACCAGGATTCGAATCCGGGACCCACGGTTCGGAAGCCAAGCGCTATACCACTCAGCCACCGCGCCTCCGTACTAATGAATGATAGATAATAAAAAGATTTTTAAACTCCACCCCTCACCCCACCAAAAAACAAAATCCTTGTAAAGAGCATGTATAAATCTATTCAGTTTTCACATGTTTCCCTGTGTAGCCAATTAGTAATTCTTTTCCGAAAGATATACATAAACTGTCCAGTTTCTAGGAAATTCGTTGGAGCCGTTTTGTTTTGTAATTAGACCCCAAGATAAGAGGAATTTAAAAATCAAGGTTACAAAAGACAGTTTGCGTGGAAACACAAACTCAAAATCGGCCCCCGAAGTGGTCCACCCAGGCAGGCTTCAATATTTTCAGAAAGAACATCCAAATAAAATTATATCAAAGACAAATGAGAGATAAGAATGGAGAAAGACGGTTAACAGATCTTGTGTACTGCCCCAACGGTCCCGCAGATCAAAGGATAGGTGAAAGTGAATGTAAACTAGTTACCCTTTCAGACCTTGTGGTCTTTAGGGCAGATGATGTAAAGTTCATTTGTTTCTGTGGCCTACGGTTAACGAGGGTGTCATGTAGCCAGCACAACGACCAACCGCCTTTCCTTTTCCCCAACTAATGTCAGGTCCCCATTAAGGCTGAGTGGACTCAGAGGCGCCAAAGGATTCCAAAGTTGAAAATCCCAGTCTTCACCAGGATTCGAACCCGGTACCCCTGGTTCGGAAGCCAAGCGCTTTGCCACTCAGCCACCTCGCCTCCCCTGGCCTAACTGATGTCTTATAATTGATTTAATTGTTTTGAAAATTTTCAAACTCTTATTTCCGTCCTCAAAAAATTATTTATGAAAATGAAGTTTACAAGATTACTATTCGTTTTCAATTAGGTCTAACTTATAATGCATACTAATTCGCCTTTTCTCTTTAAAAAACTGCTTGCATAACTGATTTTAAAAATTAGATTTTTCGCTTTCAGAAAAAAAAAAAGTAGCCGTTGCATCAGAACTTTGAATGGTCTAAAATATTGTGATGTCGGATTTACAATATCTTTTCTAGTTTACGAGATCTAAACGGGATGGACGGACAGACATTTCGCACAAAACTAATAGCGTCTTTTCCCCATTCGGGGGCCGTTAAAAAAACAACTAGGAAAATAATAGTTGCATATACCCTTTAGGAAGCTGGTTAGATTACTTATAAGACTGAACTAACATAGAATTATCGCGGGTGTTAATTGTAAGTATTTTAGTGATCTAGTTTAGCTTAGAGAGTACATTAGTCTGTTTACAAATATTGTGCATTGTATTTAGTGACAGGAAAAAGTAGCGACGTAGCCAGACAGACGAATGACGTTGCAGAATAGGAGTAAACGAGAATATGGTTTGAGCTTGAAGCTAGAAACATGGAAAATGAACCGTTAGTTAAAATATTGACAGATCTAGAGGCCATCTCATTATGTAGATAAACATTGTTGAAGTATTCAAATGCCTTATCGAGAATTTCGTTGTTATATTATTCTTGTGTCCCTTGAATGTGTCGAACTCGTTGTTAATATTGAGCAATAATTACCAAGTCATCGAAGTCGGGAATCTTGTGAGATCGAGTCAAGAGAGTGAAAAGACACGAGCACATTCAAGTACCCTTTGCAGTATCAGGGCCAGTCTTAGTTAATTGGAAACCTGGGAGGCTCTAGATGAATCGAATAAGGAGGCAGGACCCAAATGAAATAGAAAAGCAAACAATTAAGACCCTTAAAATACGCAATGAATTATAAAACCGTCTTTTGTCTATATCTAGATCAGTGTTTCCCAAACTTGTTCCTTAACGAATCACTTCGCACATTCTGAGTATTTAGCGGAACACTTTGCTTTTTCTTTTTTTAGAGATATTAATTCATGGCATACTAGTTAATTATTTCGCTAGTTCGCGGAACACCTATTCAGGCCTCGCGGAACACTCTGGTTCCACGCAACACAGTTTGGAAAACACTGATCTAGATCAATATACAAGTTAAATTCATATAGCGCCGATAGCACTAATGTGCTTCATGGACAAATCATGATCCCCAATTTAGAAATAACGTTTCCACATTTCACCAAAGCATATGTAGTCTAACAAGTAGATCTAAACATTTGTGAATAAATCTCGAATCATAATAGAGACATATAGCTAAGCTAGTAGACATAAAGCCATAAGGTTTTGCTATGTTTGAAATTTGATCCATGTTTCACTGCCTAGTTTGCCTATGCCTAAGGCCGGAATATTAAAGGTTAAATCAGATTTTCAATAGCATTTAGTGTTGTTGTTTTTTATAAACGTGACGAACAGACCGACCAAAAGACAAAACGCACAAAAAATAAGCGCCTTTTATCCTGATGGGAGCACTAAACAAAAAATAAATACAATCTGATCATTTAAAAATTTTTAAGGAATTGGTTTGGGGTCTTCTCATGTCACGGCGTTACACTACTGCACGAAAGTCGCTGCATTATAAGTCCATTTAAAAAAATGTACGTGATATTTACATACAAATGCATTCTTAGCATTTATAAACAAACATCAAAGTTTTCTTTTAATTTTAGCAGCTAGTTGACCAGAAAAAACACCTTTAACTAATATTTACATTTGTTGTGAACATTTCTTGTACATTTTATAAATATATTTGACTTAGTAATACTGAAAATGCAGAAAAAAAAATTGTCCTTCTTTGTTAACATATTATAACATTACCTCCCTTACATTTATGTAATTGTTTTAGAATTTGTGTATTTTTATGAAAAAATCGCTTGCATAATTAATTTTATAAACTAAACGGTTTGCTTTTAGAAAACCAAAAGTAGCCGTTGCACCTAAACTTTTCAAGCCACATCGCATGGTGAAATAATATTTTTCATTTCTCACCTAGTTTTCGAGATCTGAGCGTGACAGACGAACATTTTGTACAAACCTAATAGCAACTTTTCCCCTCACGAGGGCCGCTAAAAAAGGCTACCAAATAATTTACGAAACAGAAAAAACAAAAAGAATCATTTTTAAATCAATATAGGCATCATAGTATTAGATCAATACAATTAGTCAGACCAGTATTTGAAAACATATCAATAATTCAAAAATCATTTGAAAAAATCATTAAGAGACTAGAACAAAACACACACACACACACAAATCGGTGACAAGATTAATCCCAATACGGGTAACAGCATTAGTAGAATCAACACATTTAGAGACGCTCTCCAGGATGGAAGATTGAAAAGTGAAGTAGATATGGCATACGTTACACCAAACACGAAACCATTAATGACATCTAAAATAGTTAAATGTATACATACTCTTTCTTGCTTAGTGTCATTGAAGCATTGAACAGGTGGATTGACTTGGCTAAACACAATTTCATTTCCAGCCTCACACGAAGATTACGCAACACGCGCACATAATGTGCGCGCACACACAGGATTCAAATAAAAACAAAACAAAATAAAAAGTTCAGTTCAGTTCTGTTCAACTCACATGTTGTACACACCCGATGTGTGAATCATGTCCGAGATCAGTAATACAATTCTCGAACAGGTTAAAACCTCATATGGGTCAAATCCTCATATAGGTCAAATCCTCAAATAGGTCAAATCATCAGCCATGTTAAAGATGAGCGTAGACATAAATTCCAGTTAAGGTAGAAACATGTAAACAAAAACATAGTGAACTCTGAACATTACAATTGACATTGCTTCTAACAGATTAAACTTCCTATATCAAAAGTAAACTTTTCCCAATCACAACCTGCGGTCCTTGGGGCCAGAGGTGACCTTAGAGGATGTCGAGTGGGTCAACCGCCCCAGGCCTCCTACCTTAAGGAGGCTAAGCGATAAAGAAAAATCTTTGGTCACCGTCAGCCCATCGTACAAATATTTGTGGCCTTCTTTGACACTTGGGTGGACTCAGGTCATAAGAATCCCGTTCAGGATTCCTCACTTCACCTGGATTCGAAATCTTGACCCAAGAGATCTGAAACCAAAGCTTTTCCATTCAGCCACCGCGCCCCCATTTAAGCTAAGTATATATACATTTTTCTAAAAAAGATATTAATTATTTATATTAAGGTTATCAACTTTCCTGATAAACAAAATCACCTACATATTTCTGATATGTAAATGCCATAACTTTGATCCCTAGCGTCTAATAAGCAACCAATGACAACTTACTAATGTCATACCAACATGGCAGTGTTAGCAACACTAACTAGGAAAAACTATCAGTCGACAAGAGTTTCTTTGTCATCTTGTTCAAGCCAGTCGATCCAACAGAAAGTATATTAAAAACACTCAAGCGTCTATCCCAGCAAGACTTTACTGAGAACTGGGTTCGATAGTTTAAACCTACTTCAACCCCGTACCTCCCCCGCCCCCTCCACATACACGAATCACGGAGGCCCCTCCCTAGCAAGTCTGTCATCACCCCTCCGTCACCACGCACTGCCATCAAGGCGATGCCAGGGAGAAAGAAATCCAAACTCTCCGAGTCTATTTTACTTTTGGTAGATGATTTATCAGAAGCGTTTTATGGGCCGTGGAAGGTCGCATAAAAGGTCATGCTTGACTGACTTAGTGAGCTATAAAAGAAAGATAGTGATTTTTTAAAGTCAAATTTGGTTTTAGACAAATCGTTCATAGCGATTGTCAGCTTTCTGTCATTAACCACCAGGACCAGCCCACGATACAGACAAGAAGACTGTCTATAATGGCTGTTTTTGTCACTTGTTAAATTTAAAATGGCGAATGGTCTTGGGGAAGAACAAATAACGAAGAAACGTACTAAATAAAGATGGGTGTTTTTTTATTCGTCTTGAACAGATCGTGTGGCATTTGCTGCTGGACAACTCTTGGATAATATGCGCTAGCAAATGTAGATTGAGGGTCCTGAAAAATTGAACGGAGTTAAGCATATAGCAATATCGCCTACATCGGATCATGCGTCTTTTTAATAAGAGTTATCATAGTTTTTACAAGAAGAGCCATTGACAGAGCACGTGCAGAGTTGTTGTTTTTTTTAAGTAAAACGAAATTGTAAGCGAACGATTATGTTGAAATTGACAAAAATTATATATATATTTTTTTACCTATTTACATAGCTTACTTGTAGCTTACTGATAGCCTATTGTATAGCTCAGTGGTTGCTACTTCACGTAGCTTAGTGGTAATCACTTGTTTAATTAGTTGACTGGTAGCCAACTGTTTTGAGTCTAGCAGTAGTAAACTCTTTTTAAAACAGACACTTCCTTTGGAATCTTGGTAAAAGTTTGCTCGTAGAAAAAAATCGCAAATAGTAACCGAATCATTTGGTAATCATTTAACACTAAACACAAGGAGAGGGGAAACTTCAAAACGTGCTATTCGGCTATGTCTGAACACAACACCGCCAAGTTCAATAGTCCTTTTTTTACACACACACACGCAGAAAGAAAGAGAAAGAGAGGGAGGGAGTGAGGAGAGAAAGAAAGAGAGAGAACGAGTGAGAAAGACAAAGAGAGAAAGAAATAAAGAGTTGGAGAAAGAGACAGAGCGAACGATAGAGAAAGAGAGCGAAAATACATAGAAAAAGAGAGAGAGAGAGAAGGAGAGGGAAAGAAAGAAATAGGGAGGGAGAAATATAGAGGGAGAAAGAGAGATATCGAAAGACAGATAAAGAGTGAGAGATAAAGAAATAGAGAGAAAAATATATAGATATATATAGAGAGAGAGAAAAAGAGAGTGAGAAAAGAGGATGGAACATGACCGTACTATTAATTAGTAACCATATATATCAAGCAATATTAATAAATACTTGTAAACAAACAAAGACAAATTGTCTTTAAAGAACAGAATGTGAAAAGTGTCAAAGACGTACACTCTGACATTCCAATGTTGTAGTTACGAGTAAACATTTTTTTTTTAATTCTGGGAGCCCAAGTATCTTAACACGGACACGTTGAACCAATTCAAGTATAATTCGAGAAAGTAAAACCATAAGCAGTCAGCTTTTTGGTGTATCCGGTGAACAAACGGGTAAGTATTGATAAGCGAAGCATTTTAATAAATCATATAATAATTTTAGTGTGAATTCCTCATTAAACTCCACGTGAAATAAACACAGCATGTCAGTCGAGTGCCAAAGCAGAATACTAACAAAATACATTTAAAAATTACTTTCTTTAAAAACCAAAGCTTATATTGAGGGAAGGGAGAGTACCATAACTGCCATACCTCTCTCACACTACACGGTTTCCGCTGAGCCTGGTGTCCCACTACCTTCAACAAAACAATAAAAACAACTCTTATATTAAGGAAAAATCGTTTGTGAAAATAGTAATGGAGACAATTTTAATTACCAAATCTATTACAAAGTTTTTCTTTATAATAGATGAACATATGTAGTCTATCATTTTGACATTCACATTTTCTTTTGCTATAGCTTATCTTTCAATTCAATCCCCTAATCCTCTACACAAGCCTTATCTCCACTTAGTTTAGTACATATCTTCTATACTATAAAGAAGAATGTGAGGTGCATGTATGTGACTTATAGACATCAAAACCGCTTGACCAATCTTGATAAAACTTGGCAGAAATGTTTCTTGGGTACCAACTTAGACCTTAGTGTATGTATTGTAGCCCTAAAACAAACTTAATACCCTAAAAAAAAAATAAAGTTGTCCGACTCTATTAAAGCTATAGTATTTTATGGATCTAGTCCATGTCTACAGTGTCGAAAGGATTTAGACCTAGATCTAATTTTAAGAAATACACTTTGCGCTGATAGTTTTTTTACTTTGACACATGAAAATACAAAAGAAGATCTATTGATTTCATTATATAATAAAATTAACCTTCAATTTTGTGTTTCAAAAGCATTTTTTACATAAATTAGTTCCTTATATCTGTGACTACAGATTTCCTGACGAACATTCTTTCATTAGACAATACCGTAATGAATCGCGTACTAAAAATTAATTCGTTTAATTGTTTACTTTAAAATCCCAACCCTAGATCTAAAACTCTAATTCAACTCTAAGATGATAAAATTTCTCTTCGCACAGATAGTTTTATACTTTAACACATGAACATACTGATTATAGTCCATTCATTTCATATTTTGATCAAATAAACATTCAAATTTGGTTTTCTAAAGCATTTTTAAGAGACTATATTCGTTTACGAAAGCTGCGAAGCCGAGCGAGTTGAGATAAGCCTACATCTATATTCATTCATGAATCGCGTACTAAAAATTATTTCGTTTAATTGTTTATAATCTTTATAATCCCATTCATTTAACAAAGCTATCGCTCTTTTCGTTTTTAATAGACATGAATGTATCGGCTTCGGGTAAACCCATTTTCGCAAAACTAATTTTATTTTCGTAGCGAAAGAGAAATAACGTGAAATGATCATTAGCTAAGTTTAACATACATCTAAATTCAATCCACTACATTAGTAAACACAAACTTAGACCCGCAGGCCTCGGGTAATGGCAGGCTAGTTCTATATAAAAACAAACATTAATTAATTACGACTAATTGATTAACTAATTGGTTGATTTGTAACTGATTTGTTTAGAATCTAGGCGAAATCCAACAAAATGTGTTGGTAACGAGTGTTGATCATTCAGAACATTTTATGTCGTAATAAACGGAGTTAAGGGACTCGTCCGCTAGCGTCGCTGTGGCCATACTAAATAACTACGTCCTCTATAGAAACATTCGACTGCCTTCCAAGAAGCTTATCTATTTACTAACTTTAGTTCACCTCTATTTTGAATTTGTGTCGCTACGCTGTGAAAATAAACAAAATGAACAAATCATTACTTCTGCGAGCCAAATTCCTATTTGTAACCTAACAAAATGGTGTTGCCATCGAGCATGAGCTTGTACGCACAATTTTGGAAGAATAGAAGTGGTCGAAAAATCGATATAAAAAATCGAAACATACATAAAGAGAAGAACTCCATATTTACAACTGTATCTCTCAATAATGTAGAAGTTATTTCTCTTTTTCTATATCATACAAAATAATTAATTACCAATTGATAATTGACTAATCGGTTAATTTTATAATTGATTTATGTTTTGTTTGGTACAATAAATAATAATATTTGTACCAGACAGATAAGAGTGACTGATATAAGCTTTTGATATAAGCTTTGTAAAAACGTACAGCCGAGAGTGTAAAGAAGGCATTATTTCCAGCGCTTTGAAAGAGTCTTCTGAACGCCACCGTCCAAGCACGACGAGTTGGTC
Source organism: Biomphalaria sudanica (assembly GCA_036873155.1). Classification (NCBI taxonomy): domain Eukaryota; kingdom Metazoa; phylum Mollusca; class Gastropoda; family Planorbidae; genus Biomphalaria; species Biomphalaria sudanica. The sequence continues at coordinate 95,899 of JAZGLO010004096.1, read as the reverse complement.
CTCGTGACAAAATGAAAGACTGTTGTCAGTGTATAATATACCGCTACGATAGAGTTGTGTTTGTATAATATACCGCTACGAGAGTTGTGTTTGTATAATATACCGCTACGAGAGAGCTGTGTTTGTATAATATACCGCTACGAGAGAGTTGTGTTTGTATTTTACCAAGGTACACATGGTTTTGGTTTTCATTACATTGTAAGAATGGCTAAAAGTATTGATTCTGAACTACCTATGAAGTTGGTCGAGTTGATTAATCTATGGGACAAAACAGTAGAATATACAAGTGTACAACATTCGCTCTGCTACGAAAAATACTTGGAAGTTTGCTTCAGCTTTGAGGAAGAGTTTTGATAATTTGGAAGATAAAAAAAAAATGAGCTTGGAGTCTATATTTAATTTTTATTCGAAATTAAAACAAGAACAAAACTTTATGTTTGGCATGGCATGTTTGCAGCATTGGTCATCTAATAATTGCAAATTGTATTAATTGTATAAGCTGCAAATGCTCCTCTTAATGCTCTCATCATGGCCGCAAATTAACCTATTTCTTTGATTTCTGTTACGGCGGCAATGATGACTACACATGGAAAATACGTTAATGACACATCTTACATAACAACTTGCAACAAACGAAATAAATAGCAAGCGAACTATTTTTTTTTGTACAAATCTTTTTAAAGAGAAAGCTAATCTAAGGGGAAGAGCGTAAAAATCACCACCATATATATCAATACTGCAACAATAAGCTGCCATAATTAATTGACTAATTGGTTAATTTTCGTATTGATTCATGTACTTTGAATAATTAAACTTGAAGTGGAGGGAAAAAAAACGTGTATAAGTCGTAAAAGGGAAATAACTTTACATATACAGTCACATATTTCAATAAGTAGTATTTATTTCCCTTTTTGATACCAAATAAATAATTAGTTACCAATTATTAGTTAACTAACTGGTTAATGTTTTGATTGATTCATGTTTTGTTAAGTACAACCACAAATTGTGCAAAGTATCAAATTGATCCTAGAATGGGAGTGGGAGAAATAACGTGCACAAACATTTTTACTTGAAAGACAGAGAGAGTTGATACAAGCTCTATAAAGTTGTGGGCTTGATAGATAGTTTTGATACAAGCTATATAAAGTTGTGGGCTTGAAAGATAGTCTTGATACAAGCTATATAAAGTTGTGGGCTTGATAGATAGTTTTGATACAAGCTATATAAAGTTGTGGGCTTGATAGATAGTTTTGATACAAGCTATATAAAGTTGTGGGCTTGATAGATAGTTTTGATACAAGCTCTATAAAGTTGTGGGCTTGATAGATAGTTTTGATACAAGCTATATAAAGTTGTGGGCTTGAAAGATAGTCTTGATACAAGCTATATAAAGTTGTGGGCTTGATAGATAGTTTTGCTACAAGCTATATAAAGTTGTGGGCTTGATAGATAGTTTTGATACAAGCTCTATAAAGTTGTGGGCTTGATAGATAGTTTTGATACAAGCTCTATAAAGTTGTGGGCTTGATAGATAGTTTTGATACAAGCTATATAAAGTTGTGGGCTTGATAGATAATTTTGATACAAGCTATATAAAGTTGTGGGCTTGATAGATAGTTTTGATACAAGCTATATAAAGTTGTGGGCTTGACAGATAGTTTTGCTACAAGCTATATAAAGTTTTGGGCTTGATAGATAGTTTTGATACAAGCTATATAAAGTTGTGGGCTTGATAGATAGTTTTGATACAAGCTATATAAAGTTGTGGGCTTGATAGATAGTTTTGATTCAAGCTATATAAAGTTGTGGGCTTGATAGATAGTTTTGATACAAGCTATATAAAGTTGTGGGCTTGATAGATAGTTTTGATACAAGCTATATAAAGTTGTGGGCTTGATAGATAGTTTTGATACAAGCTATATAAAGTTGTGGGCTTGATATATAGTTTTGATACAAGCTATATAAAGTTGTGGGCTTGATAGATAGTTTTGATACGAGCTATATAAAGTTGTGGGCTTGATAGATAGTTTTGATACAAGCTATATAAAGTTGTGGGCTTGATAGATAGTTTTGATACAAGCTCTATAAAGTTGTGGGCTTGATAGATAGTTTTGATACAAGCTCTATAAAGTTGTGGGCTTGATAGATAGTTTTGATACAAGCTCTATAAAGTTGTGGGCTTGATAGATAATTTTGATACAAGCTATATAAAGTTGTGGGCTTGATAGATAGTTTTGATACAAGCTATATAAAGTTGTGGGCTTGATATATAGTTTTGCTACAAGCTATATAAAGTTTTGGGCTTGATAGATAGTTTTGATACAAGCTATATAAAGTTGTGGGCTTGATAGATAGTTTTGATACAAGCTGTATAAAGTTGTGGGCTTGATAGACAGAGTTGATACAAGCTATATAAAGTTGTGGGCTTGATAGATAGTTTTGATACAAGCTACATAAAGTTGTGGGCTTCATAGATAGTTTAGCTACAAGCTCTATAAAGTTGTGGGCTTGATAGATAGTTTTGCTACAAGCTCTATAAAGTTGTGTGCTTGATAGATAGTTTTGTTACCAGCTACATAAAGTTGTGGGCTTGATAGATGCGGTATAGGACAATCCCATAGCACGGGAAAAATCGTACGATTTATTTTTTCCGTAGAGAGAAAAACGTATATTGCTGTATTAGAAGCTAACCTTTGTAGTTTGTAGTTCTAGTCTTTCTATGACTGATCTAGGAAATGTGAAGGAGCTGCAGAATAATACAATTGTATAGAATTTACGTGGGGGCCGAAAAGTAAAAGACAACTTGAAAGATTAAAAGTGAATGTGACAGATACACACGGGATTTCTTAACAATAGTTTGTTATAACATATAGCTGGAATGTCCATGCTGGTTTAGCTTGAAATATCACATGCATACAAGTGAAAAAAAAATCAATTCTCTGAAGATCCTGACAAGATCATTTCGTTACAAACATTGAGAAGCAACGATTTATTTCCCCTTGTAAAGTAATTGGAAGCAGAATATAATAGCCCTGTATTCCGTGTATATAAATCAAGATCTAATATTCACCAGGAAAATCACATTGCTTATTTTGCAAACTTGAAGGATTTTGGATTTTTTTTTGCCTTGAAAAAATGTGCTGTTCACCAGAATAGCTATGAGAACGGCTATCAAATAAAAAAAAAGTAGATTTAAAACTTTTAAAATGTCTTTATTAAGGGATTAATTAACTTTAAATTATCAAACATTCTAATAGATTGGTAGAGAAAAAAAGGGATTTCAGTTAACGCTTGTTATTTTATTATAAAATTTATAACAGAAGTTCTGTTCGGTGAAACCAAAAGTGTTGGTTGTTCTACACATTTACCTATCGCTATCATTCCTCACTCTACATCACATAAATGATGAAACAAAATGATGCTAAGGCCGAGGGTCGTGGAAAGAAGGAGAATACAGGCAAGGGAAGGAATTAGGAAGAACGAAAGGGCGTGTTTCTAGGACAGCGGAGCAAAACCTTTTTCGTTCTGGGAATGAGGGAGGGGGGAATGTCGATGTCCGACAAGGGCAGCAGTACCGCAAAGAAGCTTCCAATCCAATGGAACTGAGGTTTCATTAAGCTCTGCGGGCTGACGTTTCATAAAGCTCTGTGGGCTGAGGTTTGGCCACCATTTGGATAGCGTCGTCACACAGGCCGGATATGACCAGCAGGCCATAGTTTGGCCCTCACTGTTCTAGTAAAATGTTGAAAAGTGTTAGGCGCCTCCAGCGCCGTCTTGTGCAGTCTAACCGTAGGTTAGAATAAATAAGCAAACTAATGAACCAACACTGTAAGGGTACTCAACGCTGATGAACGACGTCCAACAAGAAGTTAAACGTGAAAGGAAACCGTCCAATGTCGTATTATCTAAATATCTACTTCAGAAACTAAAGCCGATCACCTTCTAAAACTGCCAAAAGTATTCTGTGTTTACTTTCGCTTCAAATCCTAGTTGTTGTTTTTTTTTATTAATCACGTGACTGTCTCTAAGCAAAACGTTCCCTTTTAATGAAACAAATAACTTTTCGCGCCAAATCGTGTCCTACCAACTGACGGTTCCCTTCATTGCCCATAGTTTGGGCATCTAGTCAAATGTCGACAAGAAATATGATCTAAGTCAGAATTGTTTAAAAATGTTATTTCTTTCTTTTTTTTTTAAATGCTTAATCCAGCACATGTCTGCCACGGTGTTTGATCGCTTCACAATCTAGACCTTTTGGCAAGAGTTAACACACATATAACTCAGCACACATTAAGTCGATTCATGAGCCCACCAAGAAGACTCGATACACCTTAGATCTATATACATTCAACAGGTCAGCTATACTCTACCGTATTGGATTTAGTCCACTGGTATTACAGCGATGATACTGGGCTACATTCTTAAAGTCTCCACTGTCACACTGACGGCTGAAAGCAAAGACTGAAAGGATACTCCCAACTACAATTTAAGTGATATTGATTGCGCGTATGTTCAATGTGTGCAAGCGAGTCTGTGAGCACGCGCATTCATGCACGTGTGAAACTTGCAGTTTCCAAAGCCAACGATTGTCGTAACGAAACGATTGTCGTAACGCTATAGCTCATACCACGCTTCAGTAGTGATCGGGTATCGGGGAAAAAAAGGGTTCAGAGATAGTCCCATAACAACGCAGATGGTAAGAGGCGTTCATGATTTATACATTTCTCTTCTGGTTCGCCCTGCTCAAGTGGTGGGACTAAACATAGGATGGTGACGTGACATTGACAGATAACCAGGGAAGCAGCGTTCCAAAGGAGTCCTGGACCTTATATTCCCGAAACATCAAACAGATAAACTCCTTCTACCTACGCTGTCTAAGGAAAATTCAAAAGGTGAATTGGTCTGACCACATACCAAACACTGAAATCTTACATTTGTCTAACATGAACAGTATCAATGCCACACTAAAAAGGTCCCAATTTCTATAGGCGGGACATGTAGTCCGCATGCCGGACAATCGCCTTCTCAAACGACTTTTGTACGGCGAGCTGTGTGTAGGAATGGCCTTCCAAGGGTGTAGGTGTCAATACAAGCGCGATAAAGACACCCTTAAGAGCTCCTTCATCGAGAGTGATATTGATAGTCAAGGCTGGGAAGCACTAGGTCTCGATCACTCCTCATGGCTTGAAGCTGTGAGTCTCGGAGTCTCGAGATACACAGCAAGAAGAGTGGCCACGGTGAAAGAGCGCCGAACCATCAAAAAGCTGAGAGTAAAAGCAGGCCTATCTGCAACTGACCAAACCCACCGTTGTCACGTATGCGGCCGGTTTTTTAAAGCGAGTCCACAGGATATGAGAAATGTGCTCCTCTTCGATCACGAATGAGGAGCTATATTTCAAAGGAAGTAACGCGGTATAGAAGAGTCTTCAGTCGTGTACCAAAGGCCTAAGCAGATAACTATTTGATATGTCCGGTGTACAGAAAATAAGAAGTGTCGAGAGGCTAAGTGCGCTTGAACCTTGCTTGGCTACCTAGAAGGGGCTCGAGGTTCGACACCCGACTCGGGCAGAGTTGTGTTTACTGAGCGCCTAAAGGCAGCACGGAAAACTAACTCCTAGATACCCCCTCCGCCCCACTGGTCCACAAATGAGATTGGACCAAAAGCGCTCTGAACATGCTATAAGCATGAAAGTAGCGCTATATAAAAGCTATAATAATAATAATAATAACTATGTAATTTAGAAAAGTGTACTCTAAATTTTGGGCACTTTTAAGCACTATCAAATCAAACTTCTAAACACTTGCGCTTCTAGATCAACATCATTTGCATGACTTGATTGGCGACAGTGATTTTTCAATTAGAGACCTTTACATTATTTTGTCTTCCCCCCCCCTAAATCTCACCCAAAATCTTCCTCTTTTTTACGTTTTTCTTTAGGTTCCATTATATCATCCTACATACCAAATGTCTTCATAGCGCGTTCTCTTATTTAGCTCTGAATTTCATTGCTTAAACTGTGAATATCTTAACAAATGAAAATACATAATAGCTCAGAACTGTTTACAATCAAGTTCGAAATCAAAACGAGGATTCATCTTAATTGTAATTAACATCTATTCTATCCCTCTTCCTACCCACTCCCGCCCGCATCCGCGCCTTCCTCGCTCTCCAGCCATGCGCACGCAGTCGTTTGCCCAAACCCACCCCATTTGGACAACTGTGTCTTTCAAGAAGTGTTCACCCGTCACTAAATAGCAGCGTATGATACGCCGCGGGTCGCTTGTATTTTTATATTATTTATTTTTATATATTTATAATCATTTTGACAAATGTTTATTATTACTAAAACAATTACTTCAAAGAGTAATCGAGAAGTCGATCTCAGAAAAAATCGATACCATGTTTTTCAATTATACTTTTAAAAAATTTAACAGAATTTCGATAGAAAAACACACCGCCTTTAGCTATTGAATCGATATAGTCATATAGAGGCACTGAGGGAGAAAGAAAGAAAAAGAAGGAGAAAGAAAGAAAAAGAAAGAGAGAGAAATGAATGAACAAACGTCATCTAATTGACAGAAACATATGTTAAACATACACGCAGCTGAAAGACAATAGACTTTAAACTCTCTCTCAAACAAAATCAACACTAGAGTATTCACCACAGGCCATAATACATCTTTTTAAATAAAGGGTTGAACAACCCTCCACATATATGCCTGCTATAAATATCCAGGTGGTTTATCAATATACCATTTAACCTTTATTTGCCGAAGAGTTTAAGGAGCTTCTTTAGATGCAAGATGTTCTAAATGTGTTAAACATTTTAGGGTTAATGAAATTCCGTAACACAGTAATGTACTAAGACAAACGATATGTTTGTTGCATGCACGCCGGCCCTAAATACAACCCAAACCATAGTAGACAGGTTTCGTTACATTATTAGCATCACTAGAACTAAATCTAACATCACTGTGATAACCACATAACACACACTCCTAACCACATAACACACACTCCTGTTTCAGGAGTTGGAAATCTACAATCTTGACAATTAGGTATAAATATAAAACGTATAATGTGCTATAGAAAGATCTATCTATAGAAGTTTAGAGACGTTTTCACCCTTGTACATGACTTGCATGACTAAGAACTAGTAACAAGAACTATTTTTGGTTACTTCTAAACTATAATTGTATTGATGATGCCCAGTGGCGGACTGGCTATATGGGCAAACAGCAAATGCCCGGTGGGCCGGTACCAAATGGGCCGGTCTGATAGCGACCAAGAAAAAACAATTCAATGCAGACAACTAAAAAACAAAAGTGAAAGCAGCAAGACACAAAGGCCCGAACACGTTTTCTTGTTGTTGTTGTTGTTTTTTTAATTCTTACTACAATTAATTTTGTTTGAAATTCAACAAGAAAAAAAAAAACACTATACATTGTACGTATTATCATTTGCAAAACGTTAGACCGTACTTGGTGCTATGCACAAGCGGCATGGACTGCTTTGATGTCTTCGAGGTTGTGTTTGGCCTAATCATTTTTGATGGTCGGCATGGACCTTTGAGGGCGCTCCCATTTTTTTGCTCCTTCCCTCCCCCGTATTTTGATGGTTCCAATGAAATTTAACCAAAAAGAGGGATGAGAGATGTTAAGTTAGAAAACATTGATATAAGATAGGCACGACTATTAGCTCTTTAACAATAGGAACCTTAACACATCTATTGGACATGTGACTTTGATATGTGCCTACGCTCCTACTCTGAGTTCCACACCAGAGGCCAAAGATATGTTTTATGACAACCTTTCGTCTGCTCTTAGCGAGATCCCAACTACGGAACAGGTTATCATCCTCGGCGACCTCAATGCACGCGTTGGATCTGACAACTCTGCATGGGACAGCTGTATTGGGCGTTTTGGTGTCGGAAAAGTAAATGAAAATGGACAAAGGCTCCTCGAGGTTTGCTCACTACAATCCCTCTGTGTCACTAATACCTATTTCAAGACTAAACCGCAGCACAGAGTATCTTGGCGGCACCCTCGCTCCAAACACTGGCACCAACTAGACCTAATCATGGTAAGACAAAAGTGCTTAAAATTTGTCAAGCTTACCAGGTCATACCACAGTGCAGACTGCGACACAGATCACTCCTTGGTATGTTGTAAGATCAATCTTATCCCAAAAAAAATCCAACATACCAAGCAGATTGGAAGACCCCAATCGGATGTAAGCAAGATGTGTCACCCTGATCACCAGATACAGTTTGCGGAATCTTTTGAACGCGAGTATAAAAATATCTCTGAAAATACAGCAACTGAAAAATGGGACCACCTCAAGTCCACCATACAAAAGACTTCCCTGGAAATCTTTGGAAGAAAAATTACAAAACAAAATGATTGGTTCGACTCTAAAGCAGCTTTTTTAGCACCTGTCATCAGAGCAAAGAGAGATGCACTCGCTACTTACAAGGCAAAACCTACCAAACGCAACCTGCTAAACCTGAAAGAAGCTAGAGCCAATGCACAGAGGACAGCAAGGATCTGCGCCAATGAATACTGGGTAGACTGCAACAATTACAGGGGAATCTCCCTCTTAAGTATTGTAGGCAAAGTCTTTGCTCAAGTGATACTTCCCAGGCTACAAAAACTCGCTGATCGGGTCTATCCAGAATCACAATGCGGCTATCGCTCAAGGAGATCCACGATTACATGATTTTCTCCATCCGCCAACTCCTGGAAAAGTGCAGAGAACAAAGGATGCCTTTGTACATTGCGTTTATTGACCTGACAAAGGCCTTCGATCTAGTTAGCAGAGATGGCCTCTCTAAAGTTTTACAGTTAATAGGCTGTAAATCCAAGCTACTAAATGTAATAATATCTTTCCACCAAAATATGATGGGTACAGTGCAATTCAACGGTGCCAGCTCTGAAAGTTTCAGTATAAACAGCGGAGTTAAACAAGGATGTGTCCTGGCCCCAACCCTCTTTGGAATACTATTTTCACTGCTAATCCACAACGCATTTAACAAATCCACTGAAGGCATCTATCTCCATTCCAGATTTGATGGCAAACTCCTAAAATATTGCCAGACTGAGGGCCAAAACTAAAATCAGAGCCACCCTCGTAAGAGATATGCTATTCGCGGATGACGCAGCGGTAGTGGCACACACACAAGAGGAACTTCAGTCACTAATGTCCCGCTTCTCTCAGGCCTTTAAAGAATATGGCTTGACTATTAGCACGAAGAAAACAAATGTTACGGGACCACCTGCCACAGCACCACCCTCCATCCTCATAGACGATAACAAAACAAGCTGGACGCCGTAAACGAATTCTGCTATCTGGGATCCACAATTACAGATGACCTGTCTCTAGAAGAGATGAAAAAACGCATAGGGAAGGCTGCCTCGACATTCGCTAGACTCAGACCAAGAGTTTGGGAAAACCATGAGCTAACTACGGTGACCAAAATGGAAGTCTACAAGGCATGCGTTATGAGTACACTGCTGTATGGCAGTGAATCATGGACCACCTACGCAAAGCAAGAGAGAAAACTGAACTCATTCCATTTGAGATGTCTCCGTAGGATCTTGAATGTCACATGGAAAGAAAAAGTGTGCAATACTGTGATCCTTGCGCAATTAGGTATTCCCAGCATCTTTACAGCCCTCAGACAACGCCGTTTGCGCTGGCTTGGACATGTTCGCCGGATGGAGGACAAGCGCATCCCCAAAGTCATCCTCTATGGTCAACTCGCGACTGGCACAAGAAAAACTGGTCGCCCCCACCTCCGTTACATAGATGTAATAAAACGTGACCTCAAATCAGTGAACATCAATACTGACAATAGGGAAGACATAGCTCTAGACCGCAACAGGTGGAGAGAAACAGTGACCAAGAAAGCTATGGACAGTGAAAGTACATGGGTCTCAGCCCAGGAAGAAAAACGCACAATCCGAAAAACGGCCAGCTCCTCTACCACCGAACCCACCTTAACCTGCGCTATCTGTGGACGAAAATGTCTCTCCAAAATAGGGCTCCACAGCCACATGATGTGTGTGCTCTGAGATGAACCATAGTCGTCCTACGACTGAAGAAGGCCAATGATGATATATATATATATTTATATATAAATTGCGGAGTGGGGTAAAAATCCCCCTCCCACCGAAAATATGTGGCATGCCATTTGTGGGCCGGTTTATATGGTAATGCCCGGGCCGATTTTGATACCCAGTCCGCCCCTGATGATGCCCTAATCTGCTGTGGTGGAAGATGTCTATTTATATTTTTAAAAAAACAACAACATTTCGTTAAGATTTCTCTAGCAAGACTTAACGTTTATTCAACACTTGATAAAATTAAAAGCGCACGCGGGGGGAATGTTGCTAGAAAAAGAGATTTACTTGCCTTAAAAAAGCCAGGTCTGAGAAATTGGACATTATAATAATAACACTTGTTTGCAGGAACTGTGACGAGGCGTCACGTCTGCTGATGAGATTGGACGACCATGGGGGATTTTTTCTACTTCGTCAATATTTTATGACGTTTCTATTTTTAGACTCTGATTGCTGTAGTGAGTGCAGCAGCTTGTTTGGAGAGTATGTGAGATCATGTGAATGCCACAGAAGTTATCAGCACTTGTCTCATTTTAGCGCATAACAATTTTTCCCCACCGGCTACGCCCATTTTTTTTTTTTTAAGTTATCATTGTGAATTACAAATGCGTTCTTTGTTCAAAATTCTATGACATCTCAACTCCACGAGATTCAGTTCTAAGCCTACTTTGTTCATAGTTTTACTGTTATTTCCTTACTGAAAGGTCACATCTATAGCATTCTATAGCATTCCAAGGAAATTAAAAAAAAGACTTCGTCTACCATTAAATTATATAATCAAATTAGAGTATCGAATTTGTTTAAAAGTTGAAACTTCTATAAGCTGCAATAGAGGAAACATGAAAAAAAAAAAGATTAGTAGACGCAGAAAATCATTAAAATAATTTTTTGGATAAACTAAATTCGGTCAAGATGTGTAAGTCGTTACTAAAGTTTATGTCAGATATTTTACTAGGTCGATGTGTCCGACTTACTATCCAGGGGGCAGGAACTGTTTGACATTTTACTTTTGATACAACGTCCTGGTTCTCGACACTAGCAGTCCGAAAAGTCTCCAATCAACTATCTTGTGATGATATCTAGTTATGTTCATGTAAAGATAAATACATAAACTTGTTAAAAATGGCCGAATGATGCCTGTATTCAAGTTCATTAACGATACACTTACAACTTTAGGAACAACTACTTGATCTAATAGGTCACATAGCAAAGTCAGGAAAAAACGGCTTCCACTTTTCCTTCTGATCTAACAATCTATTAATTTGACATTTCTTGACCCATAAGATGCACAACCTAAGGTCAGGGGAATACATTGGACTTTGGTGCGATGCTGTGAGACCCTTCAAGGCTTCTGTCTAGAGTGAACTCCCATGGCTATTTGGTATGCGCTCATTACTGTCGCTAAGGCAGCCCCGAGTTCGAACCCATGCCACTGTCATTCCATGCCGTCCTGCCAGTGTCATTCCTTGTCGTCTCAGGTGTGTATCCAGCGCTCTTTGTAAGAAATGTCATGCTGTCTCATTCGGAAACTGGCAAGATGATCTATTTTAAGTCAGTTAAAGCTATTTGGCGCCTTTGATAAATGTTATCCGTATCATTCTAAAATCTAAACAAAAGTTTTCTACTTCTAGTGATTTGGACAGTTTATAGAGAGTTATGCTAAATTTAGTGTGTTGGACAGTTTATAGAGAGTTACACTAAATCTAGTGTGTTGGACAGTTTATAGAGAGTTACACTAAATCTAGTGTGTTGGACAGTTTATAGATAGTTACACTAAATCTAGTGTGTTGGACAGTTTATAGATAGTTACACCAAATCTAGTGTGTTGGACAGTTTATAGAGAGTTACACTAAATCTAGTGTGTTGGACAGTTTATAGAGAGTTACACTAAATCTAGTGTGTTGGACAGTTTATAGATAGTTACACCAAATCTAGTGTGTTGGACAGTTTATAGATAGTTACACCAAATCTAGTGTGTTGGACAGTTTATAGAGAGTTACACTAAATCTAGTGTGTTGGACAGTTTATAGAGAGTTACACTAAATCTAGTGTGTTGGACAGTTTATAGATAGTTACACCAAATCTAGTGTGTTGGACAGTTTATAGATAGTTACACCAAATCTAGTGTGTTGGACAGTTTATAGAGAGTTACACTAAATCTAGTGTTTTGGACAGGTTATAGAGAGTTACACTAAATCTAGTGTGTTGGACAGGTTCTAGAGAGTTACACTAAATCTAGTGTGTTAGACAGTTTCTTGAGTTACATAGCTTCTAGTGTAATGCACAACTGTTGTACAACTTTTGGAGCGCATCTTCTACTGTTGCATAGTGCTGATGCGTACGTACAATTTGCAATCACAGTTTGCATTGGTCGAAGAACCGCAAAGGATATTAATGTATACAATCTTCCCATGCTGAAGTATTTTGGTCTAAAAATAACTCCGTGTGGAGGTACAAGTTTGACTCTCCCTAAACAGAAAGTAAGAAAGTAAGAACCACTTTATAACGAACTAAACTTTCTGTTTAGAAAAAAATCGCCATAGCAACCATTCAACAGAATTAGAGCAATCACTATCTGTAACCCAACCCTTAGAATAGTCAACCAAAAAAGTAACGGGATTATTCCAATCATGCTGCGAGATCGCTTTAATTATTAACAGATTATTTCAATCATATCTCAATCATTACGAGAGTACTGCAATAACAACAAGACCACCCAAATTATTACGAGATTTTTAAAATCATTACAAGGTCATCTCAATCATGAGAAGATTATTTCAATCGTTGTTTCAATTATAAAGAGATTATTTTAATCATTACAAGGTTATTTCAATCAGGTGATTATTTCAATCAATTTCAAGGAAGGCTAGAATTACTAGAATGATAAAGTTTTTTTTTTATTAATATCAGGGAAATTGTTGTTGTTTTTTTAATGTAGCCAAAAAAGTAATAGGGTCTCCGCCACTAATCCTCTTTCATGAATCCAAATTGTTTCGCTATTCTTATCGAAAACTGAAGGATATATCATTTACCCGCCTAACCAATGTGTGTGTGTTTGTGTGTTTCTGGAGAAATCTTTCATCTTGGCCTGGACACCGTAAGCACGATGTTTTGGCATAGAGTTTGTTGATGTCCAATCGTTTGTATTACTTGTAGTGTTGTGAAGTGTGTGTGGATCCATGATTTATGGACGTCTTCTTGGTGTTGAACGCAACAGAATGAACTTAAATTAGGTATCAAGTATTTTGATTAAAAGTGAGATTATTCTGTTCTATTAGTATTTGGAATCAAAACTCTGTGTTTATTTGTGTGTTAGTGCGAGTGAGACCAAAAGAGAGGATAACAGAGAAATAAAAAGGAGTGGGAAAATTATATATTTATTATATATCGTTTTCTACTTGTGAAGGTCATTATAATGAAATATTTTTTTTTTAAATCATAGTGACTTTAATTTTAAAAAAATATCAAGAAATTCTCTTGCAAAAGTCTCTTCAGTAAGGCAAAGTCAGTGTAGTAAATAGTAATAGTGTGCTAAGCAAACGGTATAGAAGGAAGCAGCTGTTTGCTTGGTAAGTTTGATTTCTCCTTAGAATTTTCAACACAGGACGCTGTTTTATTCTTTTTGTTAACGCCATGCGCAAAAATTTAATAGACATATTAAGTTCACATAAAGCAGATTAGTGATAGCTTTCATTATTACGAGTAAGTATTTTACGTGGCAACGCAGACCCAGCAATGACCTACATATATTGCCACATCCAACGCAGACTAAAAGACAAGCCTGGCTTCGTGGTGGATCACAAGGGCAAGACGTCACAGGCGCAAACGCATTTTAGTATTGAAATGACTAATATTAAACCATATACCGAAATAACATGTTCAACCAATGAGCAAAATAACATGTCAAACCAAAGAGCGAAATAAAATACCAAACCACATAAAGAAGAACACACCAAATTACACAAATATACTGAAAAAAAAAGAGGCTAAGAACTACAGAGACATAACAAGCAATAGTAAACAGGATACTTTTAAAAAACAAAGCTTATCTAAGGGAAGGAACAGCTAAGTACAGCCATTTATATGACAAATTTGGAGTTTATCTCCCTTTCAACTATGTTTGTTATCTAGTATGAATAATTATGCAAAATTTCAACTTGATCCGATAATGCGAAGTGGGAGAAACAATGTGTCAAAACGTACTAGACTAAATCCATATGAATAGTTGTGCATAGTTTTAACTGAATCCGAAAATGGGAAACGGGAGAGAAAACATGTTCAAATCTTTTACCAGACAGACATACAGACAGACAGAGTGAGTTGATATAAGCTTTGTAAAAACAATCTCAAGCTGATCTCAGGTAGGTCTTCTTAAATGCGTGTAAGCTGTGTAAGCTCAATGAAAAGAATGTTACAAATTTTTAGGTCCTTGTACTGAAATAGCCGCAAGACATGTCATCACTTAGGTACAAGGGCGTTTCAACTTTATAGTACCTAAATCAGGCTTTAAAAAAGGGGGCTAAATACTTACCCATATAGGCCCACTATTGACTCCGCCGTTGCATTTGTCTGCCAACGCCTTCACGCCTATGCTGATCTCCCCCATGTTCTTGTTTGGCTTCTCCATAACGATCATCTGGATGGTACGCCCTTCGTACTGATGGGCGTCAAAGCAGGAGTTCCACTTGGGGTACAGTGTCTTCTTCTTCTGTATTAGCTGCACTCCTTTACCTAGATAATCAGGTTAGAATCTATTATGACATAGATTAACAGGGTAGACTACTGTGACCTAGATTAAAAAGGGAGAATCTATTTTTAATTATGACCTAAAATATCGTGGTATTGGATTTTCCTAGGTTTTGCAATGTAAACGGGGGCCGCTAAAAACCGAACATGTAAATAGTTATGTAAAAAAATAGATAAAGATAAGTCCAAAAAGGTGAATCGATACATCTGAAGTTAAGTGATGGGAAATTTAAAATAGAAATATTGAGAAACAAGTAACATATTTATGTAATTCCTCTATTCAGCTTGCAAATTTATCATGTAAAATATGTATAAACAGACAATTTCTCCATTAAACAGTTGACCAACCTTTGTAAGAGCGATTATTTAGCTCTTAATAACTAATGAATGATAGATTTAAAAAAAAATGGAACTTCTTTTATACCGCCCCCATTGCTCCCCCCTTCCCCACAAAAAAAAATAATTATTTAATACATAAATCTACTCAAAGTTTATAAAGTTCTAATAATGGTCCTATAGATCCAGACTTAGAAGACGCTATTAATTCTTTTTTCCCAAAGATAGACATAAACTGTCAAATTTCTAGGAAAATCGTTAGAGTCGTTTTTAAAACTGTCTCCATCCAACCAAGTTCCACCCTTTTGTTTTTGGACCTGATTACGAGTTTGCTACCTGAAAAGATGAAATGTAAAAACATAACAAAAAGACAAAACGGTGGAACATGGATGCGGATCTCGAAAACGACTCAAAAGATTTTCCTAGAAATTTATTTTCGAATAATACATCCAATATTTATTATTATTTTTTTTTTTAAAATAAAATTTGGTAGTATGCGTATTGAACTCACAATGTTTGTGTTATTAATGCGACGCTCTATATCTGAGCCATCCAGCTACACTATGTGCGAAATTTTGGTTTCCCTTTTCATACCGTGCGATCTATAAGGCAGATGACATTTCTGTGGCCCACGGTTAACGAGGGTGTCATGTGGCCAGCACAACCAACTTTGCCTTTCCCCAACTAATGTCGAGTACCCATTAGAGCAGGGTGGGTTCAGAGGCGCCCAAGGATCCCCAGGATTCGAACCGGGGAACCAAGTTCTTTACACCGCTGAGCCACCGCGCCGTGCGAAATTCTAACTTGAAAAAAAAAAGATTTTATTGCGTTTCCAAGGAACTTTTAACCTTACGAAGAATTGTGTAAGCTAACGGTAGGAATTGTTAACTAAATTGTAAAAAATATTTTACAATCAGAACGGAATAGTATTTGTATAATGTATATTGAATTTCAGTTATTTATTCCTTTATTATCATTCTCTACAGCCCACAGGTCAGAGGTGATGGTGTACCTTGCTCTATAGTGAAGTTGAAAGTTGTGTGTGTATAATGTAAATAAAACGTGTGTTCATTTGTCTTTTAAAAAGTATATTCCAATTTTCTTCCAGTTAAGAAATCAAATACGCCCACAACGGTTTAGGTGAACTTGTTCTCTGGACTTACAAACCCGCGATGGCTATATATCAACAACCCCCCTCTACTGCTATCTTACTCTGTTATCAGAATATTGTTATTTCTGTTACTTTTTTTTTGTTCAAAGTCTATTGTCAATCTTTTCATTGTTCATAACGTACACGCCCTAGCTTTTGCTATAAACAAGATCCATTCCTTATTTAAGCTTGCTATCTAGATCTTGTACAAAGGCCATTCCATCTGTCTCCTTTATCCTTTATGAATAACACAGTTTAAAGAAGGGAAATAACTTGACATTAACAACAAAGGGGGAGAACTGGTTAATACATACCAAGACACATCATTAAAAGGAGATTAAATTTAACTCAGGCAAATACCAAAGTTCGCGAGACGTTAAGTTTTCAAAGTATCTTGTTACAAAATGCCAATAATGTTTTATACAACACAAGGTTTACTCTGCGTGTGATTGTCATACATAAAACACCACATGGAACACCAAGACCTTTTATGTTTAGTTCTCGTATGAAGACATCGGATTTACCCTAACAATCTTTGTAATTGCACTACAAAACATTCTATATGCTATGACAGGGGTGGGCAAATTACGGACCGCGGGCCACATGCGGCCCGTCAAAGTGTTTTATGCGGCCCGCCGACGCCTAAAGAAATCAGGTGTTCCCACACATTACACATATAAAAATGAAATATATTTAAATAAATAATTGTAAATATCTATACATCTAGAAATTGTTGAAACTTTTGATTCTTATCACTTATCATGAAGAGGCAAAAGAAACGTCTTAAAACGTCATTCTAAAAAGTTTAAAGTAAACGAAGATTATTCTTAATGGCAATATTTCGAAACATTCAGTCAAAGACAAACACAAGCCAGTATTTATTCAATTCTATCAAAAACTTTGCTGCGAAGCTTTCACATTATTCTGAACCTAATTCCTCTGTGAACACGCTTTATTTCGTTTGTTTGAAAATTATGAAGTGTTAGGTCGATGCTCACTGACTGTAATTTGACAGCAGTCGCAAGAGCAAAACAACTAGTAAGCTAGTTCTACAGTTACAGAACATTATGCACGGATGTAAACAGTTAAATGGTTCACATTATGTACCATTGTAGATTTGTGGTGAAATGGTGTGATGTAAAAAGACAATAACAAAATTTAAAAATTTTTCGTAAAATTAGTTCAAGAAATTGCTAACTGTTGTTGTAATTCCTCAATTGGGAGTAAAAAAAAATTTATGCGGCCCGCCAGTCCCCAAATTTTTTTGGTATAAAAAAGGTTGCCCACCCCTGTGCTATGAGTATCGTGGAAACAAAAAACAACCTATATACCATTGTCCCAGATTAATAAAATAAAAAAGAGAACCTAGTTAAATCTGGGATTGATCTTAAATATGTTATTTATTATTAATGTTAATTATCTATTACGTTACTGCATTTTTTTTTTGGTAATTGTAAAGTCGATTTAATTTCTCTCTCTCTCTCACTCTGTATCTTTTTCTTATGTTAATATAGTGCGACCTTGAAATGTCAAAACAACGATAATCTTTTTTTTCTTTTGCAATATATTTAAATAAAAATGTGTCTTTAGTTTTTAGTCATTGAATGACATCACATAAACCTAAAACCTGCTAAAAGTCGTAATAGATATCTCTTTTTTTTATTGTCTTACGTAATTTTAACTGCGCGCGCGCGCGTGTGTGTGCGTGCGTGTGTGTGCGCGCGCGTATGTGTGTGTAAGAGTATTCTCAACAAAACTTTGGCCAAAGAAAGCTAGTGATGATGCTCTCTCTATATTTATTTGTTCAAACTACTATGATCCAATCAATGGTGTTAACGTCAAGACTAGAGAACTTATGACCCCCCCCCCCACCGGAAGCAAACCTGCGTGACGCTAGGTGTTATGTTTAAGATGCCGGTCAGGCAGTGTACTGGGTCATGGCAGAGCGAATATCTTCCAGCAGTCGGCACTGGGTAGGTCAAGTATAAAAGAAAAGAACAAGAAAATACTTTTTAAAAAATATAATTTAATTTGTAACAATAATAGATCTGTCCGATTACAAATATTGTTACAAAGATCATATCAACTCACTATGTCTGTCTGGTAAAAAAGTTTGTACACGTTATTTTTCCGACACCCACTCTCGGATCAAGCTGAAATTCTAAGTGGACAGAAAAATAGCCTTTCTGTGCAATCTGCATCCATCAGCAGCGTTCAAAAAGTTACCAATTTCTTTAATTTAGTGCATAATAAATGTATTTTTTTAGTTTGCTCACAGCATATCAATATGGGCGCTTCTCAAATTCAATAGAGCGAGTTTTATTTATAAGACATTCAACATTAAGTCCTACAAGCCAAGCGATGTACATATTTTAATGTGCTGAAGATGTTACATATATTATTTTGTGTTCTTCAAAGGGAAAAGAAGACCAAGCATTTTTTTAATGGCTTCCCAGCTCTCTCCTGTCCTCTCAGATTCATCTAGAACACAGCGTCGCCTTGTTCTTTTTGGTCTTTCTTTACGTCCATGCCCTATGGGGTTCCAAACTAAGGCCAGCCTAGCTCTGTTCCTTTGGTCTTCCTTTAGTCTTCCTTTACGTCCATGCCTATGGAGTTCCAAACTATGGCCAGCCTAGCTCTGTTCCTTTGGTCTTTCTTTACGTCCATGCCTATGGAGTTCCAAACTATGGCCAGCCTAGCTCTGTTCCTTTGGTCTTCCTTTACGTCCATGCCTATGGAGTTCCAAACTAAGGTCAGTCTAGCTCTGTTCCTTTGGTTTTCCTTTAAGTCCATCCCCTATGGGGTTACAAACTAAGGCTCTGTTCTTGTTATTTTTTTTACTGGGTGTGATCAATCTACGTTCTTTCTTGAAGCTACAATGGTATGACAAAGTATTAAACACCGAACTGTGGACAGAGAAATATAAAGGAATGGTATGACAAAGTATTAAACACCGAACTGTGGACAGAGAAATATAAAGGAATGGTATGACAAAGTATTAAACACCGAACTGTGAGATAAGTGGACAGAGAAATAGAAAGGTACAGATCTTAGACAGAAAGGAGCAGAAGAAAAAGAAGCACCAGTCAGGGTAAAACAAAAATGAGATACATTCATGGCTGTTCTGCTTATTTTCAACTCCGGATACACAAGCGCAGCCAAAGTTAGTCAAATATGTTGGATGCTCAGCGGCAACGTCTTCATACATCTCTGAGTCTTCTGGATAGTGTCATCAATTAAATGAAGTAAGCAATTTGAGACATGACTTTGAAAGCGTAAAACTTCAGACTGCAGAAGTAGCGCGATCATGGAATGTTCATTCACATCACTGCCCACAATACAAGACTTGACAGGCTTTTAATTAAATTATAGACAACTACAATTAAAGATTTCAAACATTGCCAATGCACGCAGTGTATTCCTTGCTTCACCAGTGACACTTATTCAGCAGAACGATGTTCTTCAGAGTTACTACTGATGTACAATGACATGAGGTGTTCTATAATTCAAAGCAGACTGGCTTCACTTGCTGATCTTTTCATTCGGCAATAATAAACTTATTTTTTTACTTGGCTACTCGGAATATCAGGGAAATTCAGTTTTACTCTATTGATTGGTGATTGATCAACTGATAAAATAGAAAAATTCGATAGCAACTGATAAATAAATGGTGGAAACAAAACTTTTTTTTAAAACAAAACAATCTTGACTTTAACATCTTACGAGTTCTATGTAAAATGCAGAAATGTAGCTGTAGAAAAATAAATTATTTTACAGGATATCAAACGACTTAAAATAAATTGCGACTTCCTAAATAGTTCCAAACTATTGTTTTCTACAAACATTCCGTCGTCTGTACGCCTCTCTCTCTCTCTCTCTTCCATTCACACCTTTTATACAATAATTTGCGATAATTTTACAGAAATTTTCATCATACAGTAGTCATACACACACACACAAACATTCCATAACATTCAGGATGAAGTCCAATACTATTACAACATAATCAGAGGAACTATTTAAGTTAAGAAATGTGAACTTTAGTACAAACGTTTCACTGGACATTAGCACCCATACAAGTTGAGAGGACACTAATAAGAAATGACAATGTCCTCCTCTACGCAAGCAATCTGTCCTATCCAATGTAAGATAAGACACGCAAACACACACACAGAGCTGGTAGTACCGGACCAGCCGGACTTAATGACCACTAGAAATCTGGACCAGAGACTGTCCCTGCCGAACCGCCTCTGGCCGTATCCTCAGATAATCTATGCCATTAGCCGAATATGGAGCGCATGCGTCGCTCTGCTAATGCGCAGCTTAACAACAACAAAAAATGACAGGGAAGAAGAAAGAAAGAACCAGATCAAAGGACGATTGGTCAGTAGACAAATCTGGCCAGATGGGAACAGACAATGTTTGCAGTGGAGGCACACGATCGATTCCGGAAACGATTGTTAGAAGTCCAGTCATAATTGATAAACCAATTTGTGACGAATTCGATTGGTCTGCTGAGTAAAGATAGATACCGGACAAGCTACGTACAAGCTACGAAAAATTTAATACACTTCTTTTTGTTAATAGTATTAGAGTAGCGTATCGTATCTGCAACTTTGTTTTTGATCACCAAAATCAAACGAAGCTATAAAAAAACTTTAGTTCACATTAACAATTCTCAGGAGGAAATAAAAATGTGTAAACATGCCTGGGGAGACATTTCAATTAAGGATTTTTTTTTTCCTTTCGGAGAAATACGTTATTTAACTAATCATAACTTTCTGTGCACATTGCATTCATTCATAAAGTCCACATTGCATCAACATGCAATATATATGAAGCCCACATCGCATTCACATATGAAGTGCACATAGCATTTACAGACAAAGCCGACATTGCAATCACATATGAAATGCACATAGCATTTACAGACAAAGCCCACATTGCAATCCCATATGAAGTGCACATAGCATTTACAAGTGAAGCCCACATTCCACTAAGATACGAAGCCCACATTCCACTAAGATACGATGCCCACATTCCAATAAGATACGAAGCCCACATTGCATTGACACATGGAGTCCACATAGCATTCACACATATAGCCTACATTCAATTCACACACGAAGCCCACAATAAAATCGTTCAGTCCAATTTACATTATCTAATCTTATATATTACTTCAAAATAGAATTACTCCTACGCTTTTCATATGTCAATCTAGTCATGCTTGTTAATCAAGAACTTCAACTGTGCCAAGTCGTTGGTTCTCCATTCTCTAATGGCTCTAGCGAAGAAGGAGCACTTGTGCGAATTAGTTTTAGCCCACATTCAATTCACATAAGAAGCCCACATTGAATTCGCGCAAGAAATTCCCTAAGCATTCACACATGAAGCCCACAATCAAGTCAGATATGAAGCCCAACGCCATCGGCTTTCATCTACCTGTAATCTTTTAAATTAATCTTTTGACTGCATTTCTAGAACATAGTTCGTTGCCACGTAGTACAGACCTGTGACGTGGCAACGAGCTATTGGTCTAAACTGCCCACAGTGTTGTGGCCTTCTATCACGCATGGTCTCGCTCAGACCCTCTATCTCCTGTAGCTGAATAAAACTATTTTCAATTGACATGTTAACATTTTCCGACCAGCACTTTTTATTTTGTAAATATCTCTTTCATTGTTTGAAAGTTGAACAAAAAACACAATGACACTAACAGTTGTATATTTTACGTCTGCCCAAAATCCACCCCCTTTTTTTTTAGGCGGCACTCTGTTTAAAAAAAAAATGTTTTCAAATGACCAAGTAATAAGCCTCTTTTTTTTTTTTTTAAACATATTTAATTTTAAACCAGAAAAAAATGATACAGACGTTTCTCTAGACTGTTTCTCAAACTGTGGTGAGCGCCTACGTAGGGGGCGCGACGTGCTGGGCAAGCGAGTTTAGAAGTCGTTGTTTTTTTTCAAGGAACACAAATCTGTTTCATTTGGACTATACTATAGTTATAAATCCATCTTTAAATATTGATCAAGTAAAACCCCATAATGAACATTTGCTTAACAAATTGAACTAGTTAAATTGTGAGACATTTCATTCTGTTATACCGCTGACGTAAGAGCCGAAGGCAACTAGATAGACACTGATAAGTTCATTTGAAGATGACATTTCATTACGTCACTGCCAATCGATTGTTCCTGTCTTTTCCAATTTCTCTCGTGTTACTATTGCTCGGATGACGTTATGAGTGAAAAAAAAAAGAACAAGACGCTTGGCTCAAATCTTACGACCATTTAATCAATTACAAAGCAAATGTGTCTCGACTAAGTATCGGTCTGTCTTAGTAAGTAAAGTAAATTTTCCCTTTCAGACCATGCGGACTATCGGGCTGATGATGTAAAGGTCATCTTTTTTCTTTGGCCAACGGTTAACGAGCAGGGTGTCATGTGGCTAGCACAACGACCAACCGCCTTTACTTTCCCAAACTAAAGTCAGGTACGCATTAGAGTTGGGTGGACTCAGGGGTGCCCTAAAAATCCCGAAATTCAATATCTCAGTCTTCGCCGAGATTCGAACCCAGGGCCCCAGATTCGGAAGCCAAGCGCTTAACCACTCAGCCACCGTGCCCCCATTGTTATTATCTACTCTCTTAATATATTACTTTAATCGACATGCCAGAAATGGTGAGAAATAGCGCGCTGTAGACGTCTGTATTTCTGCACGTCAAAATGCAGGATAGCAAAATGCAGATGTCCTAGTTGATTGAGGGAGACGCGAAAGATAATTATTCTTGTCGGGAAGTGGAGCCGGGTAGGTGGGCATCAGAAATAAAAGATTTAGAATCATTACTCTGAAGCATACTGAAAATATTTGTTCGTATTCAAGTTACATGTTAATACTGTCTGTCTTTCAAGCCGTATCTGAAGAGTTTGCCTGATATAAAATGTCACCACGTCTCTACATAGATCTAGAACTTGTGTTACATTTCAATTCTCTACATAGATCTAGACCTTATCCAAATTTTCGCATCTCAGCATTGATCTAGATCTTGTCTTAATGCGCGTCTCAACATAGATTTAGGTCTTGTCTTAATTTTCGCGTCTCAACATAGATTTAGACCTTGTCTTAAATTTCGCGTCTCAACATAGATTTAGACCTTGTCTTAAATTTCGTGTCTCAACATAGATTTAGACCTTGTCCTTATTTTCGCGTCTCAACACAGATTTAGACCTTGTCTTAAATTTCGCGTCTCAACATAGATTTAGACCTTGTCCTTATTTTCGCGTCTCAACACAGATTTAGACCTTGTCTTAAATTTCGCGTCTTAACATAGATTTAGACCTGTCTTAAATTTCGCGTCTCAACATAGATTTAGACCTTGACCTTATTTTCGCGTCTCAATATAGATTTAGACCTTGTCTTAAATTTCGAGACTCAACATAGATTTAGACCTTGTCTTAATTTTCGCGTCTCATAGATTTAGATCATGTCTTAATTTTCGCGTCTCAACATAAACCTAGATCTTGTGTTAAGTTTCACTTCTAGGCAAATTAAAGATATTCCCCCCCCCCTTTTTTTTTTCATCCTGACGATTCAATGGAAATGGAAAAAGGTTTAAGCGCTTGGATAAATCGCGTAAAAATAAAACCCAGAATCTCGGAGCACATGATTGAGACTTCCTGTGGGGGAGGCTACCGAGGCATGAACTATCGAGAAACCTAGTCTTATATTATTTTCGATGGTTAACGAATAGCTGAATTCCGTTGCAAGACTGAGAAGTCACAAGCTCTCGGTGTGACAAATGCATTACTGTACTACTGCAGGATTTCTGTCTGTGACCTTTGGAAGAGTTTAATGATGCGAACGACGATTCAATAGATCAGAGTTCTGCTAAAGAACTAGACTAGCCAACGTATTAATTATTTACTTAATTGGGCTTAATGGTATTGCGAGTGACCCACCTGGTATATCCAAAGCCTCTTTGACATTTACGGCGAGAAATGGGTCTTCAGCGTCCGGGCCCTGAGTGACGTCTGCTGCCAGAAGTTTCACCCGGATGAATCCAGTTCCCGGCATCCCGGTGCTGGACCTGCGACCACCGACACTAGCTGTGCTGACAAGGCTTGGTGTCTGGCTCAGGCGAGGAGACTGCTTGGTAGGAGGGAGTCTCGCCTGCAAAGACAAATCAAAATTTGAAACGATTCCCAGGAAGAGATTCATTAGTGAAAAAGAAAATTAACAACAAAATTTAAAAGAATGTACTCTTCTGTACATATATCCCAAGTTTTGTTAAGTTAGTTGTTAGTCCGTCTTAAAGCTTACATCAACTCTTGTCATCTTGTAGACATTATTTCTCCGACTTTCCATTCTCGGATCAAGTTGAAACTTTTTATTCTTTGTTCGGGCAAGGTGCTATCCAGAACCGTAACAAGGTGCTATCTGGTTTCGTGACAAGTTGCTATCCGGAGCCGTGACAAGGTTCTACCCGGCATCGTGACAAAGTGCTACCAGGCTTCGTAACTAGGTGCTATCAGGCTTCGTGATAAGGTAGTATCCGGTTTAGTGGCAAGGTGCTTGCTATCCAGACCCATGACAGGGTGCTATCTGGTTTCGGGAAAAGGTGCTATCCGAGGCGTGACGAGGTGCTATCGTGCCCCTGGACCAAAAGCTATCCATCCCTCGAATTGGTTCTATTTGACTCAGATATTTATTGTATTGCTTCCAGTGAATTGAAACGGTGGCTGTATGACTGAAACAGGTTCGGCAGACAGGTTCAAGACATGTTTAAGACAGGTTCAAGACAAGTTCAAGACAAGTTCAAGACAGGCTTAAGACAGGTTTAAGACAGGTTTAAGACATGCTTAAGACATGCTTAAGACAGGTTCACACTGTGACAGCAGAAAAAAAAAGTTTGAGCTACAAATGTATAGCAAATGTTCACTACAAATGTATAGCAAATGTTCACAAGTCCAAAAAAAAAGTACGTTTAGTCGTGTATCAAATATGTCTGTAGATACCAAATGAACACGTAGAGGGAGTCATGTCTAATGAGTAATTGTATTATGTAAATGACCACCATTATTTATTAGTATTATCAATCACGAGCTAATGATCTTTCTCTTGGCACTGCCTGATTAAGAGATTTATTAAAGGGAAACAATTTACTGCAGTCCCCTTATTCCTGTCTCACAACGAAGGATTTTTTCCCCCTTATTCTGGAGGTCTGGGCATTATTATAATTTGTTATAATCACTATACTTACGACTGAGAAGTTTCTATGTGAATATAAATTTTATTGTACAGCATTTGGAGGTGTTTATTTTTTAGTGCGGAGGTGGGGGTGGGGGGGTGGATTACATTTTTCCTTTCAGACCTCGCGGTCAATGAGACGATGTAAAGCTTAACTGTTCATTTGCTAACGGTTAAAGACGTGTCATGTCAGCACAACGACCACCAGCTCTCACTCCGCCCCTGTTTAGAACTTGGGTGAGTTCTTATTGGGCTGTAATACGATGCCCCAACTGTAGACCAATAAAAGTGTACAAGTATTATAGGTATGCTATAAAATGTATAGAGCGACACTGAGTGAGTGTTGGTCAATTTAAAGTATAACAGAGTGCAGTTTGGGTTTGGGTTTAACACCCATGGCTAAGGGTAAGAGTCTCTATTTATATTCAACTCGAAGGAGATGCCGCAGTGGTCAATTCTCCGATATTACTTGTTATTATAGATCACGCTCAACAAAGGAGTAGAAACTTATTATTTTTAGGTTACACATTTACTTTCATATAATACACAATCATAATATACTAAAAAGTATTAAATGTGCCCAAATCAAGTATATAAGGGCGCTTAGACTAGATTCAATAATGTATTATCTCAAGGTATCATTAAATACAAAAGCGTTCAAATATACAATTCGCACACATAGAAAGAACAATATCATACTCTAAACAGAATAACCAAAAAACAACCACCACCGCCATATTTAGACCAGGTCAGCTCTCCAACTGACCTGACTGACCACTGGATACTCTTATTAACCCTTTGAAAAACCTGTGATAAAAACGGTTTACAACTCACAACTAATAAAATAAACACACACACATTCTCACATCTTATCCCCCACCCTTCAACTAATCTCAGCTTTCAATTATGATATTGAGATCTGGAAAGCACTGCTCAGTTGATTGCAGATACAAGACTACTCATCTAAAGCCTCCAACACACACATGAGGACGAAGAAAAAGAACGATTGGGTAGAATCAGGCACGCTATAATAATACCGATGTTAAAAACCTTTCCCCGAGATTCGAACTTTGGACTTCTATGTATGCGCTTCACCACTCGGCGAATACACCACCTTTCTCCAGTGGGGGAAGGCTAGTACATACACTTTATTTTTTTCTAATTCAGTTGTACTTTCTAGAATGTTAATAGCAGAGATTAGGAAACGGCACAAAGGGAAGAAAAACAAAGATCGATACTTGAACGTTTTGTTTTCTAAAAAGTGTGTAATTCAAACGACCTTATAAAAAAGGAAGGTGAAAGTATCGATTCTTAGTATCGTCTATTCTTATTACAGGCCTACCTACCGGACAAACTTGACACACAATGGTTTCGTTCTCAACAATGCACTTGGAAACATCAATCGAAACGATTACAAGATATTGTGTACAACGTTTTAAAATACAAATTAAAAAAAATGAGCTTTGACAAAACAATAAGAAGCTAATCGATGTCTGTGATACACAATGATCTATCAAACCTTGGAGGAAATTTCAGATATAACGGTGTCAACATTAAATATTACTCATTTTCTCAGGCTATTCCAAAGCAATGTTTCGTTTGTTAATTGCTAAAGTATCGTCCTAAGCAACATTCAAACGAAAGTGGCTTTTTTAAGTCTCGTCTTAAGCAACATTCAAACCAAAGTGGCTTTCTAAGGTCTCGTTATAAGCAACATTCAAACCAAAGTGGCTTTCTAAGGTCTCGATATAAGCAACATTCCAACTAAGTGGCTTTCTAAGGTCTCGCTATAAGCAACATTCAAATCAAGTGGCTTTCTAAGGACTCGCTATAAGCAACATTCAAACCAAGTGGCTTTCTAAGGTCTCGCTATAAGCAACATTCAAACCAAGTGGCTTTCTAAGGTCAAACCAAGGTTCGCGTTACAATCAAATTCAACCGAGGATTCAAACATGCAACATTCTTGTACAATTTGCAAGCAGTATTTTAGGCAGTGTTTACCAAACATTTCAGCAATGACTTAATTTTACAACAGAATGTTTATTTTTGCTCTACCCGCCGACCAAAAGCTAATTGCTTCCGGTTTTAACCCCATATACTCTTGTTTGAAAAAAAAAGCTGAGAACAGCGAATCTTTATTTAACTAAATTTAGCAAGAGAAGTCAGGATGACCTAGCTTTAACATGCAAAGAAGAATGTATCGGTACATTAAAATTACTTTTTAAATTCATCGCTTGATCTAGATAACACTTGCTTGGTGTACAGTTTAGAAAATATTAAAATCACGTTTAAATATTTAGCTCTGTGAAAGGGGGCGGGGGATGACTCTCAACCCAAAGAGTCAATTTATACTCGAGACTCGCATGCAATAATCAAATCTTACAAAACACAGTGCTACACAATTCAAAGACTTGGTTGCGGAACACAACATTCTCGGGAAATAAAAATATAGATCTACATATGTTACATCAGACACAAGCTTAGCTACATCAGTCTCAGTTACATCAGGTCCAAGCTAAATTACACTGAACGCAGGATACACAATGACAGATTAAGTTCGAGCTTGGCCAGAGAATAGAAAGGAGAAATTGACCAGCGGGGATTTCTCCTTTTTACAAGACAAGAACACCTCACACTGCTAACTTCCGGGTCCCAGCACGGAGCCGTTGAGTGCAATTACAAATCGTCTGCAGTGAAGGAGGAAGTCATTGGTTGGGTGTAAACAGGTCTACATGTCATGGCCACCTCCAGAATATGGAACAATATTAAAGGCTTATTGTTAGACACTGACCTTTGAACAGCCAACGCATGTACTACCGGAAGTAGATATTCAGGCGAATTTTAGATGCAGTTTTTTTGCAAACTCTGACACTACCCGAAGCATACAGAAACGAGATTTCAAGATTTAAAACTCTGGAAACTAAGAGATGAGATGTTTAGCTCGGAACAACACTGGTAGCACAAACAGTGTCAATAAAATTCAAACAAATGAGGTTAGTAGAGTTAGAAATCAGTCAGTGGAGCTAGAAGTCAGTCAGTGGATAAGTCAGAGGAGCTAGAATTTTTAGCAATAGAGTATAATAGTTATTGAGAGAAGAAGAAGAAGAAAATGTGGTAAAATATAAATATGCTCAGAAGAATAGACTCGAACCACGGACCTCCCAACCGGCCTCTCGATTAGAAGCGACCATATACCGGGATAACATTTGTCTTGACCATCCAGACTTGACCAAAAACCTTTAGTCAGGAGAGTTATCTGGATCTGCATCGTCACGCCCGGGGTCACGTGGCTACGCAACCCAACAAGAACACGCCCACATTTGTCCACACTCTTTTTCACAAACAATTGTCACTCTAGGTAACAATCAAACATAGGGCCACTTTTGTAGCCCTTAGCTCCTTCGAATGACGAACATCGACCGTTGTTACCAAGCTTATATCAACTCACTGTCTTTGAGGTAAATAGTTGGAACATGTTTTTCTCCCATTTCTAATTCTCTGATCCCTAACAAGACATGAATCAATCCAAATATTAAACGATTGTTTAATTAATTGTTAGTGATTAAGTATTTTCTTTGATTTCGAAATAAGGGGAATAAATGCTACTTAATGAGAGATGTGGATACTTATATATATATGGATTTAGTCTCATTATTACATTTTCACACATTTTTTTCTCCCAATTCCCATTCTCGGATCAAGTTGAAGTTATGCAAAATTATTCTTGGTCGATAACAATACTGCAATCAATCAAAAATAATAATAATAATTAAATCATTTAGTACTAATTAATTAATTTTTGTTTTCTGTACCAGAAAGGGAGCTAAACCTTGTAATTTTCAGATAATGGTAGTAATCAGCAGTTATTTTCCCTTAAGTTTTGGTTTAAAGAAGTATTCTTTTTTCTATTGCTTGTTTCTGCATGAAATCTGTTGTTAGAGTACAACAGGGAGGCGTGTGTACACTATGTATATATACGTAACTCCAGAAGTGGTAGCGGATTAAAAATATGGAATTAGTAGAGTGGACTAAGTGGAGTTGAAGTACTAAAACATTTAATAGCAGCATTACAGTACACTAGGGAATAGCCTAGGTTACATGACATGTGTATTCATTAGAATTAGAATAAATTACTGTCCCTGTGGCATTTTACGTCTCGAGAGACGATCTTTTCCCTTTGCAACTTCTTGTGTGACTAAAGAGGCCAATCCTTGATGCACAGCTGCGATCGCAGGTTGGGCATATATAATCACCAGGCGCCGTTGCATTTTCACCCTTCTTTCTGCTTCTGTTGTGTATGGCATCTGCAATCTTTGACCCTTCCTTTATGCTCTCTCTCCATAAGGATCTGTCCAGTGCCACCTCTTCCCAGTTGCCAGTGTCGATTTTGAAGAGCTTCATGTCGCGTTTGCATACATCCGTATAACGTAAAAGTGGGCGACCAGCGGCTCTCCTGCCTTCTATCAGATCGCCATACAGGATGTCCTGTGGAAGTCGACCTTCTGGCATTCTACGAACGTGGCCAAGCCAGCCAAGGCGTCTGCTGCTGATAACAGAGCGGATGTCCTGGCACCCTGCTCTTTGTAGCACTTCCTCATTGGTTATCTTATCTTGCCACCTTATTTTAAAGATCCGCCTTAGGCATCGGAGGTGGAAAACATTCAGCTTTTTTTCCTGCCATGAGTAGGTTGACCATGTTTCACTTCCGTACAGCAAGGTGCTCAACACACAGGTCCGGTAGACTAGGGCTTTAGTACTGTTAGTCAGCAATATGTTGTCCCAGACTCTTTTCTGCAGCCGTGACATGGTGGCCATTGCCTTGGCTATCCTGTTGTTTATGTCTTTATCCAGTAGAGTGTTGTTGGATATGATGGAGCCAAGGTAACAAAAGTGATCAACAATTTCTAGTGGTTGGCCATTAATGCTTACTTGAGGTGCAGTGTTTGTGTTTCGGACAAGTATCTTAGTCTTGCTTTGACTGATGTTTAAGCCGAACTTCTGGCAAGCAGCAGATAATTTGTCAACCAGGCACTGTAGCTGAATATCAGAATCAGCCACAATAGCTGCATCATCAGCATACAGGAGTTCCCTGACGAGTAGCTTCCTAACCTTGGTTTTTGCCCGCAGCCTTGAAACATTAAATAGTTTTCCAGAGGATCTTGTATGGAGAAACACACCTTCGTTTATGTCGTTGTACGCATAATGCAGTAGACAGGAGAAGAATATGCCAAACAGAGTAGGTGCGAGCACACATCCCTGCTTGACACCACTGCAAACCTCAAAAGGTGCTGATTGGGCTCCATTGAATTTGACAGTGCATTTAGTTTCCTCGTGAAAACACTCAATGAACTGCAGTAGTTTGGGAGGGCAACCTATTTTCCTCAGGAGTTTGAAAAGGCCACTTCTGCTGACCATGTCAAAAGCTTTAGTCAGATCAACAAAAACGATGTAAAGGGGTCTGTCTCTCTCTCTGAATTTCTCCTGCAGTAGTCGTAGAGAAGATATCATGTCTATAGTGGATCTACCACTCCTGAATCCACACTGAGACTCTGGGTAGACTCTAGAAGCTATCACTTGCAGCCTGGATAGTGCCACTCTAGCAAAGATCTTGCCCACTATACTGAGGAGAGAGATACCCCTGTAATTGTTGCAGTCACTCCGATCCCCTTTGTTCTTGTATATTGTGACTATAGTTGCGTCACGCATGTCCTGTGGGACATGACCTGTTTCCCAACAGCGGCAGAGGAGAATATAGAGTTCAGGGAGCAGGAGTGATTCGTTGACTTTCACTACTTCCACTGGGATACCATCACTCCCAGGAGATTTTCTATTGCAGTTAATTGCTTTTTTAAGGTCACTGAGGCTCGGAAGATCATCTAGGCATTCCAGTACTGGAAGATCTGGTAGAGAAGCCAGGTCGACATCGTCTACTGTGTTCCGTGTGGCATAGACTTCGAGGTAGTGTTCTGTCCAACGTTCTAGCTGCTTGGTTTGATCTGTAATTTTTTCTCCTGATTTGGATAGAAGGGGGGCAGGCTTAGACACTGTTGGACCCAGGGCCGCTTTAATGCCATCAAATAGAGCTTTGCTATTTCCTGAGTGGAGACTGTCTTGGATTCTGTTGCAGGTATCCCTCCAAAAGTTGTTAGCACATTTTCTAGCCATTTGTTTCGCCTCTTTATTAGCACTTTTGAAGGCCTCCAAAGATCTTGGACTTGGCTTTGTCTTGAGAGCGAGTTGTGCAGATCGCTTTTTCTCGATGCAAGGTTCCATTTGTGCTAGATTCGCCTCAAACCAGTCTACATTTTTGTGTTTTTGAGGCCCAAAGGCGGTGATTGCCGAACTGTAGATTACATCTCTTAATTTCTCCCATCTGATAGAGATGTCTTCTTCATTACTTAACGAGGGAATTGAACTGTTCAGGAGCTCGCCAAAGAGTGCACACTTCTCTGGGTCACCTACATGGTTGACGTTAATTCGCCTAGTTCTGGGTTGAGTGGAAGTATAAGCCTTCTTGAGAAGTAGTTTGATTTTGCTTAGCACTAGTGAATGGTCTGAGTTGCAGTCCGCACTATGGTATGAACGGGTGTGGATGACACTTTTCAGATCCATCCTTCGGGTGATGCAGAGGTCAAGCTGGTGCCACCTTTTTGAGCGTGGGTGCTGCCAAGAGACTTTATGGCGTTCCTTGCCAGAGAAGAATGTATTACGCCAGAGTAACGTACCGTCATTCTGTGTACTGGTCGTTCTGTTGACGTGTTCAGAAAACTCCCTTTATAAGAATTCATGATGAACAGCAGCACGATCACGTGACGATCGAGCCCATTACAAAACGCACATGCTCGACTGCCTTGAATATCTTTCGCCTCGAATATCTTTTGCACAGTGGCACTTCAGCTACGGCCTGGCCTGTCTCACCAGTACCTTATTTAGTTAAGAAGAAATAGTGCGTTGTAAATGCCAAAAGAATGCAGGGAAAATGTTTGGCGCCAAAGTTAGGCCCCGGACGTAGCTGAGAGAGAGAGAGGGGGGGGGGGAGGGAAAGAGAAAGAGATGGTTGCACAGTCGTTGGTTTGTAGCTCCAAACAGCTGGTACAACTTAACCGATGACGCTTATATTAAGTTCTGAGTGAAATAAACTTGAAATAAACCTGAACAGAATTATTTTAAAATAAACCTTAATATAACTTTTATTTATCAATAAAATAATATACACAACCTCAACTTGAATTAATGTATGTAGAACTACAAGTGAAATGAACAGTTAAACAAGATTAACTCACACAAAATACACGACATTTCTGTCTCACATCTCTAGATAAACTCCCCCTTTAACTATCACACCATTCCTTCAATTACAAAGCCTATACCAACTCACTACTCTGTCTGTCTGGTAAAAAGTTTGTACACGTTAATTCTCCCACAATAAATCTCGGATCAAGCTGATATTTTGCACAATTATTTCTTTTACCTGACAACACAAGAATCAATTTTAAAAAGTAACCAATTAGTTCATTAACTATTGGTAATAAATTATTTTGTTTGGTATCTCGAACAAGGGAAATAAATTGTAATAGATTGAAGTGGTGGTATAAGTTGAACTATTCCCCTTTATAGGTCGTCGTCTGAGTTTTAGTGAACACAAACCCGAAAAATAGGACGAGACTATAGTTACAACATATAACTGTACAATCTCCCATGTTCATAAGCTCTCCATTAGCAGAGAGGTTAGCGTGTTGACTTGAGAAGGCTTGAGCCATGACTTCTAATTCAAGTCGTACCCCTTATTTTTATTTTTATAAATCATTTTATAAATAAATTTAATTACATGACTGATCTAAACTAATTGATACAAGTACGCTTAACATAAGCTTTGTTTTTTTTTAAGTTTATATATATATATATATATATTCTTGTTTCAACTGAATTACACCAGATCACCCTTGGTTTCACCATAAACACCTCAGCCTACACAACCAAAAACATCTGATCTACTTGAAATACACACACGTATTCGCGGGGGGGGGGGGGGGGGGAGGAGAACGCGAACGTAAAGATTTTGGTTTGGGTGGGGGCGTCACTAGAAAAAGGTTGAGAAACACTGCTCTAATATATCCCTACTCCAAATAATTAGTTCCTTGTTGTCAAGCGTTTCCGATCCTTACACCAAATCAAATCATCTTGTTAAATTTGTCATCAAAACACACAAACAAAAGTTCAAAAGTATTCCCTTGGAGTTCAGTCCAGCAATGTTCACTCGAGTCCTAAAATATGTATTAGTTATTTCTGAATGGTCTCGTCAATTTAACTTTATCTCTTCTACATCTGAGTTAAGTTTTTTAAACAAATTAATTAGAATGAGAGTGATTTTTTTTTTGGGGGGGGGGGGATTTTTCAGACCTACAAACCACAAACAAGTTTATGAAAAGTGGGGGAGGGGGGCGTTAAATGAGTAAATAAGGCCTAATCACGACGTAGCGAATTATGTTATAATGTATAAAAGTTCATTTCCATAAAAGCATTTTTGGCAGACTGCTTTCACTGACTGACCCGTCTACTAGTAACAAGTACAAACTACCAGATTTTAGGCTAGAATACACAAATAAATCCGAGGACCTAGTCAGCTATCAATATCATGTACACAGTAAAAAAAGGTCGCTATTAGTTGACTACGAATGAGGTACATGTCTAGCAATGTAAGCAGTCCTTATTCCTGAAACATATGCCCAGCAGACCAAACGCGTTGAGAGGGGGAAAAACTTTCTTAAGAAAGATGAACTCAGTGGCTGGTCCTGATGACATCACTCCCCTGACGGGTCAGTCACTGAATGAAGTCACGTAGTGTCAACTGATGATGACAAGATGACGTCGTGCTGTAGGAAAGGCCGGGAGAGGCGACGACAGAGACTATTCCCACACTCTACCAGCTCTCAAAGTCATCAATTTCATGACTTAGCGACTAACAGATTACTTTATAAAGTATCGTTCTATCAAGAGTACGACAGAAATCGATTTCTTTTTTCAAATCCATTTACAGGGTTACCATACTCTAGGCTTGACAAAATTCCAGGTGAACCCAGGACAAATCAGTTATCAAGGTTTATACATTATATATTTTTAAAAGCACACTCTCTACATTACAACAAAACGAAATAAAATATTTTTGGTTTTATAAACTGAAAGGAATTTAAAAAAATGTTAGCACATTATAGTTTTTGTTGTTATTTTAGTTTCTAAGAAATCTGAATACCTGTCTTCACCAATTTTAAAATTGTCAAAACCACCAATAGATTCTAAGTGGTCTACGATCATTCACTTGTCCACTAGCTCAACTTCTGACAAGTTAGTGGCAGAGCACTCCTTGTTGCTGGAGAAACTTCTCTCTTTACAGTTGCTTGTCCACGTGAAAGTAAGCTGATCTCTTGAAGCACTTTCTTCTATCCCACCAGTCAGTAATGAATTGTATCCAACCTGTCTACTGCCCTACAAAATGTATCGCATCTCGATTTATTTTGGCTCTATTCCGGTGTCTTTCTTTTCCAAGCCTGCATCACATGCAATGATAATATTCTGGAGCCAATATGCAACACATATTTACGTCTGCAGTGAAATACAACACAGTGTTTTACTAGATAGTCACACATTCAGACTGTTCAACTGGCAACTGATGTAATATCTAGTTCAGTGAGCAATCTTCCATCTTCTATCTCCCCCCCCCCCTTTTTTTCTCCTTTTTGTTAAATGTCGTTTTCCGTTATCATCACTAGCCTATAAAATACGTCCAGACCAAGAACTAATGGCGAAAGAAGAATGATTTAGTTGTCGAGTGACCTTCAGATGTCAGACAGTTGCTAAAGCAATGCTGGCCAGCAATCGAGTGACCTTCAGATGTCAGACAGTTGCTAAAGCAATGCTGGCCAGCAATCGAGGATCTTCAGTCACTTCTTTTACACTGGACGCGATTGATGTCATCAAATATTCGTGTATGTGTGTGTGTGTGTGTGTTTGGTTGAGAGGCGTCAAGACAGCTGTACATGTGTGTACGAAAGAGAGAGATACAGAGAGAGAAAGATATATAAAAAGAGAGATACAGAGAGAGAAAGATATATAAAGAGAGAGATACAGAGAAAGATATATTTAGAGAGAGCGTAAATAGCAAGACGAAGGCTTAAACCCTAATAATACATCATTGAAAGCCACGTGAAAGTACCGAGCCTGACGATGGTATGAAAGCTGAATGAAGCACGTAATCTTGTAAGTCAAATGTGATCAATAATAACATGCAGTCTTGAACCCAAACCTGTCAAGTGGAAGATCATTAATGTTGCGTCACGTGATCAGGGATGCTCAAACTGGCCATGTAGTCCTCTTATCAACATTCATTTTGAACATAATTGTGTCAGGGCTAGACATGAGAAGGACATACCACAACACTCAAACGCTTCGTGGTAACAAGTTCCACCTGCTGTCTGGATAAACTTGTTTGCTTTCTTTAAAGTCTTGAACGCTAAGATAAAACCTATTCCAATAATGTTTTATATCTTTAGTCTGCACTCTATCCTTAACCATCCAAAACAAAAATAGTGGATCTAATTTCTTATTGAAACTCTTGACCGTTGTTTGGTTATTTCATGACAAAGGCTAACACACTCCTACAATTCTAGTTCCTACTTTAACAATTTTTGTTTACGTCGAGTCCCCAGGTACGATCACGTAAAGCTCGACAGACGCCGAGAAAACGTTAATACTGAAAGGCCTGAAATTCCCTCCACTGATCCCAGATCAGAGAATAATGGCGAGTGCTAGACGATTAAGTAAGTGCTGGCCCCTTTCTTCTGAGTGTTTTTCTTAGCCCTGTTTGTTGTCTAGTTGTATTGGACTCGTTTTCAAGCATTTATAGGACGCTTTGACCTAGATCTAGAAGAATGTAAACAACAGTGAATATAAACAGTTTCTATTTAGAGAGGGACCGCTGCTCTTGCGAAAGTTATTGTTTGATTTATTAGTTATGATTTGACACTTTGACGGTTTCATAGCTGTGTAATACGTTGTGTGTTGGAGGATTGATGTCCAAGTCTACCATTATCGATTTTATATCATTGTACTACTGAAGTTTTTTTTCTCTCATATGGGGTACCAAATCTTTTTTTTTTTTTTTTCATATTTACCAAGTCTGCTTTGTCTTTCATATGGTACCAAGTCTGCTTTGTCTTTCATATGGGACCGAGTCTGCTTTGTTTTTGATATGCTAACAAAAGTGTATCACAACTGTTTTAGCGCTTTACATCTAGATTTGCCACAAGCAAAACAAAAGGAAAAGTGTGAAGATGTGAAAGTAATCGATCGCTCAACTATTAATTACCTGTCTTTCGTAAAGCCTAATTTTGTTCAAAACCCATATGCACAACTGCCATAAAGCACCTTTTTTTGCAAGTTAATGCGCAGTCTTTATCTTAAAGAAGCTATAAAAAAAAGTGCTACTCTGCAAACATTTGTCTGACGTGGATGTCACGCGGTGCTATCCGGCCTTTCAATACTTCTGTTAGGCCGTAAAATGAAGCCGCAGTGGACTAGATTTTACCCCGTGACACGAGTGTCAGAAATGTATATGACCACCGTACGAACAAGGTTGAACATTACTGGTCCAGAAAGATATCAGTTAACAGAAGAGTTCACTTGTATTGTAGTCCAATCTTGTTCCTTTATATATTGCATCCTGAGAAGTGAATCAACGAAAACATTTTAAATGTGCAGGGTTATAAATAGACCGACTGCGTGATCTAAAAACATAAGTAACTCTGCAAGTGACAGTCACTTGAAAACCAATAGCTGCCATCTTCTAAAATAGACTAACAACTAAAACAGACACAATCACACACACGCATATACATGTATATATATTTTAAAAATCTCAACAAAGATGATTGATTTGTTACCCTTATTAAAAAAAAAAAGCTATCGGAAAAAATTGTTTCGGAAAAAAGAGCTGATGACGCAATAAGTTATTTCATTTTAATTTTTAACTGATGGACATGAGAAAAAAATATCCTGAATGATATTGGAGTCAGACGATATATGAATGTGTTCTTTTTTTTTTATGTTGAAGAAAATTTCAGTATATTTGTAGTTGCCACGAGTCGTGACGATGTTGGCGTTGTTATGTCCTTGTCTTAAGTTGCTGCGTTGCATCAGGTCTGAGAACTGGATTTGATCGAGGTATTCGGCAAGCCTTTCTGACGTATACATAAATAATGTCGGTGTGACAAAGAGAAGATTTAAATATGACAGAAGCAGAACAATGTCAAAAAGACAGATGGACAGGGTTGTTATTTGATTTAAATTTTAAATTTGAATATGGCATTCAAACACTATTATTGAGTTTAAAAACAATACAATGGTGTGTGTTTTGAAAAAAAATAATTTTTTTAATCGTTTTGCTCTACTTGTAAAAGACAATAAATCCAATATATTTTTTAGAAAAAAATAATAGTAATGAGGCTTGTCTTCGAGTCCGAAGATCAATGATGAATGCAGTATTTTCCGTGGCTACGAAGACCCAGCTGTGACGTACATATTTTGCCACATCTAACGCAGGCATAACCATTGATGTAACCGTCGTTTTTTTGTGATCGTACCTACTAGGGTTTAATAAAGTGATTGAACTAGGTTAATTGTTACGATGGGCTTGTGTGGTCTATACGATGCGATTGCGATGATTTTTGTAAGTTACGAATGCATATTGGGAGAGCATATATGTAAACCACTTTTCTTCATTTCTAATTGGATAAGTCTGAAAGTGTAAAGAATGAGACTTTTCAAGTGGTAAATCAACAATAACAGGATAATAAAACTGTTTTTTGTAGTTGTCCTTTAAACAATGTTTTGGCTTCTAGATTATGTTCTTAATGAAACTAGAGAAGTCCACATGCGTCACACCCTCGCGTCATCAGTTTTTGTTGTCCTATACGCAGTTTTGGTTTCTAGAATGTCTTCTCAGTAAAAGTAGAGCAGTCTATATAACTCAGAACCTCTAAACTAAACACGCTCACTGTACTACGGAAATTACTTCTATCAGCTCCAAATATGAAAGGACGCGAGCTAAAGAATAAACTCTAGGATAGAAGTTAATGCTGAGTGATAATAAGGAGTCTGTTTTAATGTCAGTAGGGTTCGTTTAGTGCCACATCGTCTACCTGCTTAAGAACCGCTACTCCTAACATGTATTGCATCGTAGGAAGACATAAATATTTAAGCGCGAGAGAGAAATGTTACTGGGTGACGTAATTCTTTGTTTACAATGAGACAGGGCGACATCGATACCCCATGACACTCCCACATTTCATGAGCATATTCGTGAATTCGATTCGTGATTGAGAATCCGATTGAAAGTAAACAATATGAGATTTCGCCACGAACGTATGAAACTTAATAGTGTAATATATTTCCATCAGAACACACAAGCAGACATTTAGACTAGTCGTGATAACTGCTATACGCCACTATCCAAGAATGTTCAGCCTTCAGTCAGGCTACAGAAGAATATCAAAAGTCATGTTCAGGAAGATGAACATTCAAAGCTACACTGAGACCATGACATGGTTTTGTGGTATCGATTCATTCGCACCTGTATATATCACAATTCATTCTAACCATAAGGATAGTTATTTTTGCTCTTTACTATTCCAGTTCCTATCAGATCAACTCTAGCTCCAGTGTTTCTCAAACTTTGTCCATGACGGAACACTTCGAACATTCTGAGTATTTGAGAGAGAGAGAGACAGAGAGAGAAAGAGAGAGAGAAAGAGAGAGATGAATTCACGTGGTGGCCTACTAGTTAATTATTCCAGTAGTTCTTGGAATACATACATATTCAGGCCACGTGAAACACTAAGGTTGAGCGAAACACAGTTTGGGAAACACTGGTCTAGCTGTCTGAGCCTTCCAAAAAAACTACAGACAATTACTAAAACAAAGTGAATGAGCATGACGTTTTCAATGTCATGAATCAGTCTTTAACGCCGTAATCTCACTTTGTGTTAGATTTGATGTTTAAGATCCGGTTTATATTATGTAAGCAATACAGCAACAAAGGGAAAAAAAGGGAAAAAAAAGAAGGAAAGGGATATAGAGAAATGTGGGGGAGGTGGCGGGGATCGGATCGATACAAGGTATCTAAATAACAGAAATGACTATGTGCGACAAGAGAGAGCGATTTTAGACAAGGGGGTTTACAGTGCTAATAAAATCTATAGTCAAATACACCAAAATGCCTATAGACAAATACACCAAATGTCTATCGACAAATACACCAAAATACCTATCGACAAATCCACCAAAATACCTATCGACAAATACATCAAAATACCTATCGACAAATACACCAAAATACCTATCTAAGACCCTCCTCCACCAGGAAGAGAAACAGTAATTCCAAAGCAATACGTAAGACCATAGACTATATGGTAAGACTTGCAACATATTGATTGTATGGTGTATTGTACATTTTCATAATTTCAGGAGATTTTCAAGATCAACCCTTATATAATAAGTTATAATGGTTTAATTTAATAATTTAAACCTAGAATTAGCGCGGGGCCTATCTTATATAATACAGACGTTACTTCAAATTAGAACGATGATTACGTCCTACGATACATGCATCTAGTCATGCATATTTACCAATGACCTAAATTCTGTCAAGTCACCGGTTTTCCTGGCCAGCTCAGGCAACCCATTCTATGCTCTAATAGCACTAGGGAAGAACGAGCATTTGTACAAATTTGTCCTAGCATATGGAACGAGGAATATGCCGTTATCTCTGTGTCTTCTCCAGTATTTTATTATATTTTGTTTTTGTATTCGAAGATTATGGTTCAGTGTTTTATGAATAATTGCTACTTTACTTTTGAGTCTTCCCTCCTGAAGGCTTTCTAAATTTAGTGATTTTACTAAAGGTGTTACTCGAGTCAAACGTGAATTTTCGTTTGTTATGAATCTCACTGCTCTATTTTGTGTCTGTTCCAGTTTCTTAATGTTTTCTTGAGTTGAGGGGTCCCAAACGGAGGATGCATATTCTATTATTGGCCTAACCAAGGTTAAATAACATTTTAGTTTTATGTTGTTATTTGATATATAGAAATTTCTTTTAATTAATCATAATGCTTTATTTGATGATTTTTTGATAGTTTCATCAATATGGGGATTCCATGACAGTTTTTCATTTATTAAAGCACCTAGGTATTTTGCGTTTTTAGTCTGTGTTACTGGTTTACCATGAATAAGATAAGTGGAATTTGTTTTTTTTAGTTGTTTTTTTTTACTCTTAATAATTTAATCTCAACAACTGACATTTTTCTGGGTAGAAAGACATGCTCCAATTTGATTCCCATTTCTGTAATTCATCTAATTCTCTGTAAAATGTGTGTATCTTGTGCTGTTTTCATTGTTCTATATATTATGCAATCGTCTGCAAATAATCTGACTTTTATTCCTGAACTAATGCAACTAGTTTTATTTGAGAAACGAATTTAAAGGACTATCTAAGGATAGCTACCAACAGACACCGGTTCTCCATGCACACTATTGGATTAGAAGAGATTGGGGATTACTATATTACCTGCTCTTTTTAAAACAGATGCTAAAGAAAAGAAAATAGAAACGTCAACTAGTTTAAGCCTCTAGATAATTAAAACCTACATCTAGATCTATGTGGCCAGGTAAGAAAGCTAGCACATAGAAGGTAACTACAACCACTTGTCCCCAACGGTTCAGCAGCCATGCGCATCACAGCCACGTAACTTAAAATATCAGAGGTATTTTTTTTCTTATATTTAGGCAGATAGTCTTATTAGTACACATATACTGTACCATGATACATATTAATGCGATTTTCCCCCTTCCTATTCTAAGAGTTATTAGTGTAAGAAAGTTGGTTTTCTACTGTAGTCATACACACACACACACACACAAAAGTGAACAAATAATAAAATGTATTAATTGCTCAAAGTTGCAATGAAATCTAATAGCGTGATCTTGATCTAGATCTTTAGTGTCTGTGTGTGAGACGAAACCAAATATAGAAATGTCGGCACACACCATTTAAGTCGACACATTTGATAAATGTATATCAGTATATGTTTTGTCGAGAGAGAGAGAGAGAGTGGGGGGGGGGGGGAGGGGGGAGAAACCCAGAGAGGAAGTAGAATTATACCTTGCATAAACCCGTAAACATTGACTATTCTCAGATCAGCCACATAACAAAGGTAAAAAAGATTCTGTTGTGAACAAATGTAACACAATAGGATATCCTACAGACCCACTCTGCTTTTAGGCTACACGGTTGATTAATTCCTTAAAAAAAGAGGAAGGTTATTAGTACTACCAACAACAAATGTGTGCCTGAATTGCATGCCTCGTCGTAAGAAAATACCACAAGCAAAACACGCTCCATGTCGAGTGCGGGAAAAACCATTAAGAAGAAGCTGTTCGGGAACTAGTAAGAATGGGAAGTGTTCCAATCAGAGATCGATGCTATTGTTTTATCGTCTTTTTAACACTATCATTACGTACATTAGGATGGCTGCCTGGTCGTGTGGTTTGCGCGCTGGACTGTAGTTCAGATTTATTGATGGTCCAGGGTTCAAACCCTGCCCGCTCCCATCCCCCGTCGTCCTGCGGGAGGTTTAAGTTTAAGTACAATCATAGACTACAGTATTCAACTAGTCCCATAGTCAAAGAGAAAAAAAAAAATGTTATTTTTTATAACATTAAAGAAAAAAAAAGAACCTTAGATCATTTATTATGAAATGTTGTCAATCTAAATCTAATAGGAATGTATCGGAAGTATTCTACAGAGGACTGATTTGTTTTAAAGCATTTTTCTTTGTTTTTTTCCCTAACCAAAGTGAAAGAGGAAGAGTGAAGACAAGGTTATAAGGTTAGGTTGACATGAAAAATAGCATCTGATAGCGACAGTCACTGGACATGGAAAATATTGTCCCTCTGTCCCTCCCGCCATTTGCTAGAACATCGCTCTTTGTAGTGCAGTCTTGCCATCGTATGTCCATGATGGAGAGCCGATATCTTTGGTGAAATTTTAAGTTGCTTTCTGTATGATAGCCATGCCTCCAATGGTATTAGGATGAACATCAACATGCTATTACTAGAGAGCGAGCAGAACGGTGGATGGTGTAACAGATGTGTCTCACGAAAACGCTTGATAGACCCGATCGGGCGTCTTGGACCAGCCCCGGAGTCTTAACTGGTACAAGAAAAAGCACCGGAAGCAGGCGTCTTTCCAACAAGACAACTGGAGTTCTCTTACAAAGGCCGCGGGATGAACGTCTAGGACACAAATATTTACTGCCGAAACTACATAGATTATTGCATAATATATAGAACAATAAAAACAACACAAGATACAGAATTTTTTATAAAAAAAGAATTATATCAATTACAGAAATGGGAATCAAATTGGAGCATGACTTTCCGCCCAGAAAAAAAAAGTCAAGAGTAACAAAAAAATAAAATAAATACCACTTGTCTTATTCATGGCAAACCAGTTACACAGACTAGAAACTCACAATACCTAGGTGTTATAATTAATGAAAAACTATCATGGAAGCCCTGTATTGATTTAATTATTAAAAAAAAAAAGAAAATAAATCGACCTCCGGCAGGTAACTGTTTTAATGGATGTGGCAAATAGGTAGATCCCAGCTAGGACTGCCGCTTGAAATACAGCACTCGTGTTTTTAATGTTCTCAAAGACAAGCTTTATACTAAGTGGAGACAAAAAGTCCAACTAAGAACAGAATAGTGTCAATCAGTTGATGTCTTCAAACAAAACTGTACACAGATGTTATTGAGCCCATGGGAGGAGAGACGAAACACATTCGTGGATGTGTATATATGTGTACACTCCATTCTACAGTGTTTCATTAGGGGGAAAAACATAAGACTACGAAGCACGGAAAAACGAGAGAGAGAGAGAGAGAGAGAGAGAGACAGAGAGAGAGATTATGGGCAAAACCAATTGTCGTAGAAGGTCGGAAACACACATATATATAAGGACAGTGGTGGCCAAATTTTTTTTTCTGCGTAAGGCCGTATAGATTTCTTAAACATTTGTAACAGGCCGCATCGACATAAGAAAAAAAAAAAAGGGTCGAGTCCGATGGAACCAGATCTTGGTGGTTTCTTTATCTACTAAGGGTAGAAGTTTGGAGGGTGTCAGATAGCACCGCGTCAAGGGGCCGGATACGGCCCGCAGGTCGTAGTTTGGACATCACTGTACTTGTGTTTAGGATTATTTTTGTATTTCTATTTCCCTTCTTCAAAGCTGAGCTCCCTGACACAGTATATGCATGATTCACACCAAGACGTACAGGCAGAGGTTTCAAAGTCAAATCTAGATATACGATCATTACAGAAACAAACAAAAAGTCAGTTCAGGGTGAACTCAGAGCAGT
This sequence comes from Biomphalaria sudanica, assembly GCA_036873155.1. Lineage (NCBI taxonomy): Eukaryota > Metazoa > Mollusca > Gastropoda > Planorbidae > Biomphalaria > Biomphalaria sudanica. The sequence goes on along the minus strand of JAZGLO010004096.1, from coordinate 51,826 downwards.
GAAACATTGATGCGAGAAGCGAGGCTAATTCTGCAAGGTGATGTGATTGTTTTACACAAGAGTGAAGGGACTTGGAATCCAGGCTATTATTAAACCTTTTTATTTTAAATTAGATCTTAACATTATGGATAAACTTGATCTAGAACAGTATGGCTAAGGGTAGATAGTCCCCCACACAAATTGATTAGATTATACTAAATAAAAAATAAAAGAGGTTTTGGTTTCAATAATTTGAATAAAAATAACGATGCGCTCTTATCTCATACCAATATATGTTTTCGTGTCTTTGTATGTATGTGTGGGGGGGGGGGGGAGAGTCTTGTTAAACGTGTATTTTTAATGACGTGAGCACCGTGTCGTCTATTTTTAGTCAACCTCTACTTGAAGCATGTTGTGGAGTTTGTTTTTAATTTGTTTTTAAGTTTCGTTATCTATCTGATACACAGGAAGGTGTACGTGTATGTGTGCGCGCGCCTGCTCTCTCACTCACTCTCACACTCTCTCTCACACTCTCTCACACACTCACTCTCTCTCTCACTCTCTCTCACACTCTCACTCTCTCTCTCACACTCTCTCTCTCACTCTAACACTCTGTCTCACTCTCACACTCTCTCTCTCTCACTCACACTCTTTCTCTCACTCTCACACTCTCTCTCTCACACTCTCTCTGTCACTCTCACGCTCTCTCTCTCACTCTCACGCTCTCTCTCTCTCTCACACTCTCTCTCTCACTCTCACGCTCTTACTCTCTCTCTCTCTCTCTCTCCGTTTTTTTTAATGAAAGAACGACCGAAACAGTCCGATGTTAAAAGTTTCTATTCCCTAAGTCTACTTCTTACAATACTGTTATAAACCTGGTGGTGGTGTGTGTGTAGCCAGCCGACGCAAATCGCCCCAGGCCAGCGCTAGACGAGCGGTCAACCGTGACTAGCTACGACGGTCAGCCGAGTCGAGTGTCAACAGGACGGTTCGGATCGACGTCGTGAACAGAGCTCAGGAGCGTCACGAGAGTTGTAGTCATCTGACCACCTAGAAACGTTGAGCGGCGTTCTGTCCGGTTCGAGAAGGCCTGTAGGGACCCTATATAAGAGCGGAGGTGTCGCAGTCAAGACGGTTGAGAAAAGAGGTTCATGAGAGAAGGTTCACGGCAGGGGTTCAGAATACGGTCGACTACAGCACAGTTCAACGGTGTGGTTCTGTACGGAGCATTACGACGGTTCAGTGCGGAGTACTGTCAAGTACAGTTGAGACGACTGGCGTCTTGATCTTGGTCTGCGATCGAGTCCGACACAACGAGCCTAGTGTGTGAAGTCAGTCCTGAACTGTTGAACCCAGTGCAAGCCCGAACGAGACGGAGAGGCCAGTGCAATAGTTGATACGGCGGTACGGTGTTATCGGAGAGATATTTGTACATTGCACGTTTTGCCAATTGTACAGTATTGGCTGTTATTTATTCAACTATTAAAGTGTTACGTTACTTTGGAGCCCTGAGTTGTCAAGTTCTTTAAGTTGGTGGTGTATGGTGCAGTTTGCAGAGAGCCTGAATAGTGAGATTCGTAACAATACTCTCTAGTTTCTTTTTTTGTAATTATATATAAAAAAAATAAACAGAAACAAGAAGCATCATGTATACCAGTGCACATTGTTGCTTCTTCTGCATTTATTTATTAGTTTTAGATTCAATATAAAGGGATGAATTAGACATTCAGTATATAAAATAAGCTTTACAGTAAACTGTTCGAGCAATGGTTTGCCTGCAAAAGTTAGGAAACTTTTTTTAAAAGACCAGTAGCTATATATGTAAGTGAAATCTGGACGATGACAAAAAAAAAACCCAGAAAATCTGCTAAATACTTGGGAAAGGAAAATCCTCAGAAAAATGTATGGCGACGTACATGAGGAAACCTGATGAAGGATTCGCACCAACCAAGAAATATATCAGCTATATAAAGAACCGTCCATTGTGACCGAAATGAAAAGGAACAGATTTCGTTGGGCTCGAAAGAATGCAGAGAACAGAGGAGCAAAAATTGTTTACCTGCAAAAAAACAAAACGCAGTCCCCCTAAAGGCAGACCACCAGTAAGGTGGCTTGAGGATGTAGAGACAGATCTACAACAGCTTAAAGTCCGGGCACACACGATAGATAAGAAAGAAGCAGGCCAGTGCCTTCCGATGACTGTAGTGCCACTGTGGTGGATTAGGCTACAAATAGAATTAGAGGATTGAGATGAAGAACGAATGGCGTATTTAAAAAAAAAAGCAAAAGTTTTTAAGTTGGGGACTAATTGCAAGCTGCTTTGACACATGGTGTAAATATTGTATTACTATTATACACGAAAGCTTTGAATGACATATATTAATTGATAAGATACTAACATTATACACCGGCTATACCAGTTGATTTGTTCCCATGATTTATATTATTATAGCCTGAACATCCCCTCCTATTCATTTATGAAATTTCTATAAATGAGCCACATTTTAACGATCCCCTAACATACTTTTTAGCCCCCCCCCCCAGTGAATTTGTGTATCTGTTGATGAAATTTAACGGCCCGCTCTCTTTCCTTCTCTCTCTGTCTCTTTCTTTCTAATTTCTCTCTGTCTCTCTTCTCTCTAGATTAGTCTAGATCGCAATCTCTCTCTCTCTCTCTCTCTGAAACCCCCATTTGTGTAAATTATCTGCTTCTTTGTTTGAAGGGTCGATCCAGTGAACTAAGACCAAATGTTACCACGTTCAATAAACTAACATGAAGTCCAGATCAATATTAACTGTTCGAAATTATACTTTTTCAAGACCTTGACTCATATTCTCCATTAACCATTTGTTAAAATACAGCTAATCTGGACCATTCCAAATTAAAATACAATAAAACTATATGTCTTTCTGTCTCTTTTGAAATTAAGATTTTATTTTCTTGAGAAGGTCGGCTAAATCTAAATATAGAACAATAGAATTAATTACCATACTATACTAAATCTAGATTATAATTTATATCTATAAATCTAGATCTAAAAAAATGAGTAGACTAGAGATCTCTGTAAGTCTATATGTCTTGATCTAGAGTCTAGATATTGATCTACTAGGTTTAATAAAATATTTATAATGAGAGATCTATATGTATAATTACAATCGTCAAGGGTTAATTGAATCTCTTTCTTTGAGGTCTTTGTATTTCCCAAACAGTTATCTTGTGAATGAAAATCGTAATGTTTTCATTTAAATCATCATCATCTAGGTCTAGATCTTATCGAATAAAGTACCTTGAATAAATATCTGCTATATAAATACAAAAATCATTATATAGAATCTAGATCTAGTCTAGTCAAGAAAATAAATAATCCAATACCTTATTTAGATCTATATAGTAATCTATAACATGCACTCACCATTTTACGATCACAATCAATAATCGCTGAAGAAAGTCAGTATGATAATAGAAAACAAAAGTAAACCATATAAGGTTGAGGATGAATAGATGATAGATCTAGATTGAGTCTGCTAGATTTAAATCTAGTTTACATTAACTGCTTTCTACTTCCTGGAATATAGAATCTTTTACACTGACACTATAGGCCTATCTAGATTAGAATTAGATCTAGATTCTGCTAAATTCTAGTCGGTTGATCTAGGGTCACTCTGGAAACGTTCTTAGTAATAATCCTCTCAAAAGAATATCTGCGAACCACAAAATTATCGTATTTAAAGCTTTAATATCGATGAGTCAATATCCCTGTTCGAATGAATTGTGATCACAGACGTGTCAAACAGTGTTTCGAAACTCTTTGTCATACTAGCTCTATTTACATAGCATGCACAAATGATATCAGTTCACAACTGCGGGTGCTAGGCCTAGAATATATCCGCTAGTTAACGGAGACAGGGCTACTATAACGCGGGGTTTCCCTTGAATGTCTTCTACACACTTTTATGTTTGTGTGTCATTCTTGTATAATTAGAAACGACACGGAAGTGACGCGAAAAGTAGTGTAAAACTTCAACAACACGTGAAAGATGTATAAAAAAGTTGGATGTCGTGGATAAGTTCTGGATATAAACTAGAACAAAAGTAGAAATTAGGTAAATCATTCATGTCGAAACACAATATCATTTTTTTTTGTGCGTCCGATTTAAAAAATAGGTCATGGTACACACCAAGCGTGGCTGTGTTGTTAACGATGTGCTGACGGTTGACACGAAAGTAGTGTCACACATCTGGAGTGCAGTGAAGTAGGTCAAGGCGCATAGCTTCCCACATACACATTTCCACGGAACGAACTAACCAAGCACGCGACAATCAATTTTATTTATTGCTATATCGATAACATCGTCGAGATGTAATCGATAACTATTATCCAAATGATATACTTGGAGAATTTCTCTATATAAAACGGACGGCTTCCTGGTCGTGTGGAATACGCTCTGGACTGTCGTTTAGAATGTTCAGGGTTCGAACCCTGCCCGCTGACATCTACCGCCGCCCTGCGGGAGATTAGGGCTCGGATGTAACAATGTTCAACTATAAAGGCTATGACTAAGACATGCACGTCCAAAACATGTACAATAAAACAGAAGAAACGACTTTCAAATGTCAATATTTCTGGTACTTCCTTCAGAGATAAAGATCATTACGTCCTACAAGAGGACAAAGGGAAGGCAGCTGTATTTGAACGCGGGACCATCGTGTTGACAGTTCAAGCGCATACCACACGACCAGACATCCCATTCATATATGCGATCTATATCCTCTATTTCTTTGGCCAATAGTAAACGAGCAGGGTGTCATGTGGCCAACACAACCACCAACCGCTGTCACAAGGTTTAATAGAAAGATACAAAGCGGTCATTTTCGTCTGTCTTTTAAATGGCAGGTTATTCTTTTGTGTGCCCCAGTTGTTCATGGTGATTTTAGTTTATAATCGTATACAGGTGTAGGCTTGAAATCAGTTGTCTTTAGAAACTCAATTGGGGAAGAAGAAAGAGAAGAAATCCCTTTGGATAGATGTGATAAAAGTAAAAAAAAACAAAAAAAAAACTGAGACCCAGGCCTACTAGATCTGCGTTGATAGAATTTCCCTGTTTAATTTTTTTTTTAATTGTATAGTAAAAAAAAATACATTGCAAGAATCGAACAGTGACCGTAAGCCCACCCCCCCTCCTTTTTTCCCCCCGTGCTGTTCAAAGCAGATTGTCTCTATGTTACAAAATTCCCAATGAGACCAAGCTATTTTTATCTAGTCTCGTTTGTCTTTGCACGAGCTTTACTAGAGCTTGTCATTGGGCGACTTTTTTGTCCGACGCGAAGATCAAGCGTCATTCTCGTTTGGCGCCACAATTAGGTTATCTATTTTGTAAACAAGTAGAACACTTTTATCTTATCTTATATAATACAGACGTTACTTCAAAAAAGAAGATTAACAAAAACACTATGTGCATGTATTAATTTTTGTTTATTGACAGACTCGCTGATACACATGCCACGTCACTATTGAAATTGTCGGTTTATAGGCCTATGTTGTTGTTTTTTTTGGGCCGGAAAACTTAAAACTATAAATAAAACGGCCCTAATTACAACTCTCCCCAACCCAAAAACAATTTTCTAGCCCTCAAATTCTGTAAGTCCTTTTTATTTTGTCTCTTTCATCCTACAACGAAGGGCCCGCAGCGCTCTATAATAGCACAAACACTTGGTAGGCCCATCAGTTGTAGCCTTCTCAAATGAAAGCGTGGTCGAGAGGCTAAGTACGCTTTAACTTGGCTTGTCTTATCTACCTAGGAAGGGGGCTCGAGGTTCGACACCCTTTTCGAGCAGAGTAGGCAGCACGGAAAACCTTCTCCCAGATAACCCCTCCCCCCACACCACTGGTTCTCAAATGAGATTGGACCATAGCGCTCTGAGCATGCTATAAGCATGAAAGTAGCGCTATATAAAAGCTATAATGATTATAAAGGCGGTAAAGCACAGTTTTAAACAAGGTATACCCTCTAGCATAGAATTAGACACTGCACACATTTTGTGCCGTAAATAATAGAAGCACTGATAAATAATTTACTGACACTTTGTTATTCCCGGGAACAGTGTGAGCAAAGAAACATCAATAGTCGCACCTTAGTCCACTATGATTTATTTGTATTGTGTCAGTCTTAGAGATAAAGGGGCACCTTATTTAGAATAGCCTAACTCATACCCACACACAGTATTATACATCCCCCAAGACGCACACATATACTTTTAATAGCCCCTTATACTCACTGTGACAATTTGTGGGATTCTGATTTAGAATAGAGGCCCACTTGTAGAACTTGATTTAGTTTTAAAATTGTGTGATACATTATCATTAACTACAGTCTTAGCATTTCAAATTGTAGTAATTTTCTCCACACACAAACACACACACACACACACGCTTTCTATCATTGACCTCCTTCAGTCGTAGGACGACTATGGTTCATCTCAGAGCACACTTCCTCATGTGGCTGTGGAGCCCTATTTTGGAGAGACACTCCCGTCCACAGATAGCGCAGATTAAGGTGGCTTTTGCTTCGGTGGTAGAGGAGCTGGCCGTTTTTCGGATTGTGCGTTTTTCTTCCTGGGCTGAGACCCATGTACTTTCACTGTCCATAGCTTTCTTGGTCACTGTCTCTCCCCACCTGTTGCGGTCTAGAGCTATGTCTTCCCTATTGTCAGTATTGATGTTCACTGATTTGAGGTCACGTTTTATTACATCTATGTAACGGAGGTGGGGGCGACCAGTTTTTCTTGTGCCAGTCGCGAGTTGACCATAGAGGATGACTTTGGGGATGCGCTTGTCCTCCATCCGGCGAACATGTCCAAGCCAGCGCAAACGGCGTTGTCTGAGGGCTGTAAAGATGCTGGGAATACCTGATCGCGCAAGGATCTCAGTATTGCACACTTTTTCTTCCATGTGACATTCAAGATCCTACGGAGACATTTCAAATGGAATGAGTTCAGTTTTATCTCTTGCTTTGCGTAGGTGGTCCATGATTCACTGCCATACAGCAGTGTACTCATAATGCATGCTTTTGGACACCGTAGTTAGCTTATGGTTTTCAAAAACTCTTGGTCTGAGTCTAGCGAATGTCGAGGCAGCCTTCCCTATGCGTTTTTTCATCTCCTCTTCTAGAGACAGGTCATCTGTAATTGTGGATCCCAGATAGCAGAATTCGTTTACGGCGTCCAGCTTGTTATCGTCTATAAGGATGGAGGGTGGTGCTGTAGTAGGTGGTCCCATAACATTTGTTTTCTTCGTGCTAATAGTCAAGCCATGTTCTTTACAGGCATGAGAGAAGCGGGACATTAGTGACTGAAGTTCCTCTTGCGTGTGCCACTACCGCTGCGTCATCCGCGAATAGCATATCTCTTACGCGGGTGGCTCTGATTTTAGTTTTGGCCCTCAGTCTGGCAATATTTAGGAGTTTGCCATCAAATCTGGAATGGAGATAGATGCCTTCAGTGGATTTGTCAAACGCGTTGTGGATTAGCAGTGAAAATAGTATTCCAAAGAGGGTTGGGGCCAGGACACATCCTTGCTTAACTCCGCTGTTTATACTGAAACTTTCAGAGCTGACACCTTTGAATTGCACTGTACCCATCATATTTTGGTGGAAAGATATGATTACATTTAGTAGCTTGGGTGGACAGCCTATTATCTGTAAAATTTTAAAGAGGCCATCTATGCTAACAATAAACGCACTGTACAAAGGCATCCTTTGTTCTCTGCACTTTTCCTGGAGTTGGCGGATGGAGAAAATCATGTAATCGTGGATCTCCCTGAGCGAAAGCCGCATTGTGATTCTGGATAGACCCGATCAGCGAGTTTTTGTAGCCTGGGAAGTATCACTCAAGCAAAGACTTTGCCTACAATACTTAAGAGAGAGATTCCCCTGTAACTGTTACAGTCGCTTCTGTCACCTTTGTTCTTATACAGTGTAATGATTTTAGCATCCCGCAGGTCTTGTGGCACAGCACCTTCTTGCCAACATTTGCAAAGCAGTTCGTGTAGAGGTTGGATTAGAGTAGTTTTGCATTGTTTTAGAAGATCTGGGGGGATAACATCGCATCCGGGTGCTTTGCGGGTAGCAATGTTGTCTATGGCTTTGTTGAGCTCTGAAAGGGTGGGTGTTTCATCAAGCTCGTTCATTGTGGGTAATTGTATGATGACCTTAAGGGCTGAGTCAGAGACTGAGCTTGTTGTGGCGTAGAGCTCAGAGTAATGTTCAACCCATCTGTGCATTTGTTGGCACTTGTCTGTGATAATTTCCCCAGTGGTTGATTTCAGAGGTGCTGTCTTGTTTTGGGAGGGTCCGAGAGCATTTTTGATTCCTTCGTACACCACTCTTATGTTGCCCACTTGGGCTGCGAGCTGAATACTCTCACTGAGCTCTATCCAGTAATCATTGGCACAGATCCTTGCTGTCCTCTGTGCATTGGCTCTAGCTTCTTTCAGGTTTAGCAGGTTGCGTTGGGTAGGTTTTGCCTTGTAAGTAGCGAGTGCATCTCACTTTGCTCTGATGACAGGTGCTAAAATAACTGCTTTAGAGTCGAACCAATCATTTTGTTTTGTAATTTTTCTTCTAAAGATTTCCAGTGAAGTCTTTTGTATGGTGGACTTGAGGTGTTCCCATTTTTTAGTTGCTGTATTTTCAGAGATATTTTTATACTCGCGTTCAAAAGATTCCGCAAACTGTATCTGGAGATCAGGTGACACATCTTGCTTACATCCGATTGGGGTCTTCCAATCTGCTTGGTATGGTGGATTTTTTTTTGGGAGAAGATTGATCTTACAACATACCAAGGAGTGATCTGTGTCGCAGTCTGCACTGTGGTATGACCTGGTAAGCTTGACAAATTTTAAGCACTTTTGTCTTACCATGATTAGGTCTAGTTGGTGCCAGTGTTTGGAGCGAGGGTGCCGCCAAGATACTCTGTGCTGCGGTTTAATCTTGAAATAGGTATTAGTGACGCAGAGGGAGTGTAGTGAGCAAACCTCGAGGAGCCTTTTGTCCATTTTCATTTACTTTTCCGACACCAAAACGCCCAATACAGCTGTCCCATGCAGAGTTTTCAGATCCAACGCGTGCAATGAGGTCGCCGAGGATGATAACCTGTTCCGTAGTTGGGATCTCGCTAAGAGCAGACGAAAGGTTGTCATAAAATATATCTTAGGCCTCTGGTGTGGAACTTAGAGTAGGAGCGTAGGCACATATCAAAGTCACATGTCCAATAGATGTGTTAAGGCGTAGTGATAGGAGTCTTTCTGAACCGTTACACTTCAGCTCTACTGTGTTCAGCAGTGTGTTCTTAACTGCAAAACCAACGCCATGTTCCCTTACTTCAATTTCGGCTTTGCCTTGCCAGAAGAAGGAGAAGTCTTTTTCTTTGATTGATCCAGAGTCAGCTAAACGAGTTTCATGAAGGGCGGCAATGTCTACTTTGAGCCTGGACAGTTCCGCAAGGTTGTTAACGCTTTCTATACAAATGTAAAAACATTATTGATAATCACAATGATTTAATGACAATCCCTAAATTTCACTCTGACAATTATCTACATCTAGTGGCGAATTCTTCATTTAAGATCTAGATCTATGAAGCAATTATAAAGTACAAATTAAAGACAATGGAACAAAAGAAAGTTACGCACCAAAAAAATGTTAACAAGCGCTTCAATCGGAAGGAATTCTAGTAGGCCTACTTTAGAGTTAGACATTGAAATATCGACTTCAAAGACATATTTGGTAGAAATTGCGAATAAAAAGCCATTTTTTTGGGGTAGGCTATAAAAGTGTTTTCACTTAATCTTATCCAGATCTTGATCTAAACAAAGCCTCTTTGTTGACTAGCTTTCAAGCGGTCAATTTGTCACACCGTTGCCGCATAACCCAAGGGTCAAAGACTGCCCGTCAAGTAGATGTAAACAGTTAATGGACCACTAAGGCATTTCTTTGTCCATCCCTGAGTTGAGAAACGTATGACATCAAAGAACCTCGTCCCAGTCAACAACCAACTTAATAGAGCTCATGAAGAATAACAAGACAAAAAAAAAACAGAAAAAATACTTAAAAAAAACAAACTTTTATATAAAGTGGAATTGTATCAATTCGTTCGGGTCAGTCATGAGATTAAAATTGTAATAGATCTACACTAATGTCACGTATTACGAATTGAATTCTAATTTTTAAAATGGCTTGCCTAGGGGAACGTGACAATAGAAAAGGAGTTGTGTCACTTATCTTAAGTCTGAATTTAATCAAAGACTTACAATGAATAACAAAAAAAAATGACACAAGAAATCGGAAGGTAAACTATCAACTTAATGTTTAATCAAATATAAAGTTACAAGAAAGTAAAAATAAACATTTACTCAATACACTAATACAGAATTGATGTGTTGACCAAAACCCTTTTACAAAAATGACATGTAAAAATATTACAATACAAGAGTTTGAAAATGTAATTACAAATACAAGCAAGCAAGGCCTTACATAAAAAAAAAAAAATTAACTTACACGATCAAGTGGTTAACCACGCACGGGTCACGCAATGTCTCCGCTATTCTGTCTCACGGCTGTCTCCGTATGTCTGTCTGTCAACGTCACGCGGGCGGTCTTTATATAATATACCGCGCGTCGATTTCAAGACAAATCTAGGAATCTCTCGAAACAAATACGTCATCAATTTCCCAGATCTAGAACGCTCTTCAAAGAGACAGAAAAAAAAACACCCTCCTTTCAACCAGAGGTACACACACAGGTCAAGGACCGGTCACTGTCGGTGTGGCTTGACGAATAAAAAAAAAACTTATTACACAAGGGGCAGACAACCTCCCCGTCTCTCGACCGCAACAGGTCAAAGAAAGAAAAAAACAACAATGCCTAGATACGTAACACCTCCCCCCTAAAAATAAAAAGTTTACATTTCCACGAAATGGAAATCTTTTTAGAATTAAAAAAAAATATTTACATTACAGAATGTATTTATCATGATATATATATAAAAAATATACATCAAAATACTTTTTACACTCTAGATAAGGCATCGGCGATAACATTTTCGCTGCCTTTTATGTGTTTAAGATCTAGGTTGTACTCTTGTAAAAATAAACTCCACCTGAGAAGTCGTTGGTTCTTGCCAGACATTTTGTGGATAAATGTAAGGGGATTATGGTCAGTAAATACAACCAGTGGCCATCTGGACCCACTGATATAAAAATCAAAGTGTTGTATAGAAAGAACCAACCCAAGACATTCTTTTTCCACAGTAGAATAATTTCTTTGATGTCTATTAAATTTCTTGGAAAAGAAACAAATAGGGTGCTCTACTTGGAAATTATCTTCTTGGTAAAGGACTGACCCAACACCTGTGTCACTGGCGTCAATAGCTAACCTAAAAGGTTTTCCGAAGTCAGGAGCCATCAAAATGGGAGAGCTAGATAATATCTGCTTGATCTGGTTAAAGGCTTTCTGACATTCATCCGTCCAAGTAAATCGGACGTTCTTTCTCAGGAGGTTTGTTAAAGGACTGGCAATGACAGAAAAATTTTCGCAAAATTTTCTATAATATCCAGACATTCCCAAAAATCTTCGGAGTTGTTTCCGATCAGCAGGGATAGGGAAAGCTTGGATAGCTTCTACTTTGGCCATTACAGGTTTCACCTGGCCTTGTCCTACAATATGGCCTAAGTATTGGATTGAAGCCTGGCAAAAATCACTCTTACTCAGGTTTACAGTAATTTTTGCATGTAACAGTTTAGTAAAAAGACAATGCAGTTGTTTACAATGGCTAGAAAAATCTTGGCTAAAAATTACTACATCATCTATGTATGCGTGGCAATTCTCCATGTCAGCAAGCAGGGCATTTATCATTCTCTGGAAAGTGGCAGGAGCATTCTTCATGCCAAATGGCATCACTTTGTATTGGTACAGACCATCAGGGGTGACAAAGGCGGAGATTTCCTTTGCCCTATCAGTCAGGGGAACCTGCCAATAACCTGAAAGTAGGTCTATTTTGGTGATGTACTTAGCGTCACCAATACGATCTATGAGATCGTCTATCCTAGGGATAGGAAACGAATCGGTCTTTGTTACAGCATTTACCTTACGGTAGTCTGTACAAAAACGATAAGTCTTGTCCTGTTTAGGTATCAAGACACATGGGGAACTCCAGCTACTGGAACTTGGTTCAATGAGGTCATTTTCAAGCATATACTTGATTTCTGACCTAAGTATGGCAAGTTTTTCAGGGTTGACCCTGTAAGGATGCTGCTTGACTGGAGTAGCCTCGCCAACATCTACATCATGCATTATAACATTAGTCTGTTTTGGTACATCAGAAAAAATGTCATTAAATTCATTAATGAGTTTCATGATAACTGGCCTTTCTGTCGAAGACAGATGAGACAGTTTTACATCCAAATTCTGTAATACAAAAGAATTAGGTATTTTGTATTGTCCAAATTTCTCCTTTACAATATCATCATCAATAGGAGAAACATGGCTATTTGAACAACTTTTGACTGTATTTAAAACACAATTATTCTTCTCTGAGTGATCTGGCCGAGATACATAAGGCTTCAGCATGTTTATATGACATAGCTGAGTCTTTTTCCTACGGTCAGGGGTTTTTATTGTGTAATTGAGGTCACTAATTTTGGTCTCAATTTCATAGGGACCAAAATATCTGGCTTGCAAGGGTTGACCTGGTATGGGCAAAAATACAAGCACCTTATCCCCGGGAGAAAATTCTCTAACACGGGCCTTTCTATCATACCAGCGTTTCATGCTGGATTGGGTGTTTTGTAAATTATTTTTGGCCAGAACACAAGCATCATAAAGTCTAGTTTTAAACTTAATTACATAGTCTAAAAGTCCTTCAGTGGCTGTTGGTGACAACAAAGTCTCTTTTATACATTTCAAGGGACCGCGCACCGAATGGCCAAAGACTAAGTCAAAAGGGCTGAATCCCAACGATTCCTGGACGGATTCACGGGTTGCAAACAGTAGCATGTGGATTCCTTCGTCCCAGTCTTTTTCGTGCTCAAAGCAATAGGTTCGGATCATGTTCTTGAGAGTCTGATGGAATCGTTCAAGAGCGCCTTGCGACTCGGCATGATACGCACTCGACATGCAGTGTTTGACGCCCAACTGAGTCATGACTTGCTTGAAAAGATTGGCCGTGAAATTCGTTCCTTGGTCCGATTGGATAGACTTTGGTAGACCAAATAGAGTAAAGAACTTGATTAAGGCCTTCACAATGTTTGATGCTTTTATGTTCCTCAGAGGAATAGCCTCAGGAAAACGAGTTGAAGCACACATAATGGTCAACAGGTATTGGTTGCCAGCTTTTGTCCTTGGGAGAGGACCAACACAGTCAATAAGTACTCTGCTGAAAGGTTCTTCAAAGGCTGGAATCGGCTTCAGAGGAGCAACAGGGATCTTTTGATTTGGCTTGCCAACCATCTGACAGGCATGACAGGATCGGCAGTACTGGATGACATCTTTCTTCAAACGTGGCCAGAAGAAGTGTGACATAATCTTGTGGTATGTCTTGTGGATGCCGAGATGACCTGACATTGGTGTGTCATGAGCCAGATTCATGATGTACGCTCGGTATCTTTCTGGTAACACGATTTGATGGCATATTCTCCATTCTTCTTCGTTGGATGCGTCTGGAGGTTTCCATTTCCTGAAGAGCATATCATCTTGGATGTAGTAGCACGTTGATGCTAGCTCTGCCTCTTGTGGTGTCATTGCGGTTTCTCGGAGTTTGGCGAGCTCTGGATCCTTCTTTTGGTCCTCAATCAACTGTTTTCGAGTTGATGCCGGCTTTTCAGAATTTGGCGTTGGTTCTTCTTCAAGAGAAGCAAAGAATGTGGTGCTCAAGTCCACATCATCGTGGTTACTGTTGGCTTTGATGACGTTCTCTTCTTGAGATGCTTTCAACCTCATTGCCCGTGTTACTGCACACGCTGGATATAACTCTAGGTCTTCCTCGGGTGTGGCAGATAAGTCGGGTGTTTGAGTGACGATGGGTTCGGCTATCACCTTTCCACCTGCTAAGTCATTGCCTAACAGCAACGAGATGCCTTCCAATGGTAATGTTGGTCGGACACCTACAACAACCGGTCCAGTAATGAGATTTGACTTTATGTCGATTAGATGTAGAGGCACATCTATACATCCAAGCTCTACGCCTCGTAACAGGATGCTCTTCCCAGTCGATGATGATTTTGACAAGGGCAAAATACCCTCTAAAAGTAGCGATTGTGAGGCACCTGTGTCTCTCAAAATGGTGATAGGTCGTAGACTTGTAGAATCACCGGGTAGTGATACGAATCCTTCCGAAATGAAAGGCTTAAAATCCTCTAATAAAACATCAATTTTGGTTGATGCAGACTGGACTTGGGTCGAACTCTCGCTGGAGTCATTGACATCTCTAGGAGACGCAGTGGAGAAACTCTTTCTTGAGTCAGTAGAACATCTTTTGGATGTATTTGGAGAACTCTTGATGGAGTCATTGGAACATCGGGGTGATGTCTTATGGGAACTCTTGATAGAGTCATGGGAACATCGGGATGATGTATTATGGGAACTCTGGATAGAGTCATTGGAACATCGGGGTGATGTCTTATGGGAACTCTTGATAGAGTCATGGGAACATCGGGATGATGTATTATGGGAACTCTTGATAGAGTCATGGGAACATCGGGATGATGTATTATGGGAACTCTGGATAGAGTCATTGGAACATCGGGGTGATGTATTATTGGAACTCTGGTTAGAGTCATTGGAACATCGGGGTGATGTATTAGGTAAACTCTTGTTTGAGTCATTGGAACATCGGCTTGATGTATTTGAAAAACTCTTATTTGAGTCATTGGAACATCGGCTTGATGTATTTGAAAAACTCTTGTTTGAGTCATTGGAACATCGGCTTGATGTATTTGAAAAACTCTTGTTTGAGTCATTGGAACATCGTAAAGATGAATTTGAAGAACTCACTGTTGAGTCATTTGAACACCGTGGAGACATTTTCGGAGAGTCTTGTACAGTCAATACATTTGAAACAGGTGGTGTCGAGGTATTCTTGATATGGCTTGATGATGAGGGAGTAAACCTCGACGACCACTGTACTGTGCAAGCGCTGACTTTTGAAGGAGCTTTTTCGTTTCTCTTCCTCAATTTCCAACAATCGTCAACTTTATGGCCTTCTCGTTTGCAGTAGGAACAAGTAGCTTTACTTGTAGTAGGTTTTCTGTCATTTGTACTGCTGTTCTTGATGGAGTTGCTAGCAATGGACTCAGGCTGTTTGACTTGTTTTGGCTTGACATCCGTCGTATACTTGGCAAATTGATGTGATATTATATAATCGTCTGCCAACACTGCAGCCTTGTGCACATCTTCCTCGCCACGATCAGCTATATGCGTACGGACGTCCAGCCGCACACAACTCTTGAACTCTTCCATCAGCATTAGGTTCTTGAATTTTGCAAAGTCGGTGCCGATTTCCCTAGAAGTGAGCCATTTCTCAAAGCGTCGCTCCTTTTCCCGCAGGAATTCTACATGGGTTTGGCCATCCGATTTGCGACAATCCCTGAACTGCTTTCGGTAAGCTTCCGGAACAAGTTCATATGCCTTAAGAATTAAGGCCTTAACAACATTATAATCTTTTTGTTGTTCAATGGTCAAAGAACAAAATACTTCTGCAGCTCTACCAGTCAAAACTGTTTGCAGCAAAGTGGGCCACAAAGTTTCAGGTACATTAAAATTTTTCACAGCAAGTTCAAATTGTGGAAAATAATTGTCAATTGTGGCTTCATTAAAACGTGGAATTATTTTCAAAAATTTTATTGCTTCAGCAGTATGACTGGCAGGGGAAGAATCTGGTCTTACATTAGCAGCTAACTCTAATTTTTTTAACTCTATTTGTAATTTCATTTCTATTTCTTTCTGCTCTCTCTGCTCTCTAGCCGCTGCAAGCTCTAATTCTTTTTGTTTAATTTCCTTCTGGGCTTCTATTTCCATTTGTTTTAATTTTATCTGAAGTTCTAAATCTGATTTACCCTCATCGGGTCTAAGGGTTTCTAAAAGGTCTTCAGAAAACACTTCCTCGTCTACATAATGGATTACAATGTTATCTCTGATTTCTTGTTTAAGGGCATTTGATTTTATTTTTAACCCTAAATGTTTAGAAATAAGGACCAGTTCCTTCCTAGTAAAAGCATCAAGCTCTTCCACAGAGGGATTTGCAAGAAAAACCTGAATATCCATGACTAACTAGCAACTATTACAAGCAAAAATATGTATACAATGTAAATATACAGTACAAAATCAGTACAACAAAAAAAAAACCTTAAGAGAGTTTGGTCAATACTATTGATACTTTACTTCCGACTCTTTGACACAAAAAAAAAATTTTGTTAAAGTCAACTTCGCCTTTACAAAATTACTCAAGTAAGACGAAAATAGGTTCAGAAAAATATCCGGGACGAAAGCCCTCAAACTTCTTTTGTCACGTATTACGAATTGAATTCTAATTTTTAAAATGGCTTGCCTAGGGGAACGTGACAATAGAAAAGGAGTTGTGTCACTTATCTTAAGTCTGAATTTAATCAAAGACTTACAATGAATAACAAAAAAAAATGACACAAGAAATCGGAAGGTAAACTATCAACTTAATGTTTAATCAAATATAAAGTTACAAGAAAGTAAAAATAAACATTTACTCAATACACTAATACAGAATTGATGTGTTGACCAAAACCCTTTTACAAAAATGACATGTAAAAATATTACAATACAAGAGTTTGAAAATGTAATTACAAATACAAGCAAGCAAGGCCTTACATAAAAAAAAAAATATTGACTTACACGATCAAGTGGTTAACCACGCACGGGTCACGCAATGTCTCCGCTATTCTGTCTCACGGCTGTCTCCGTATGTCTGTCTGTCAACGTCACGCGGGCGGTCTTTATATAATATACCGCGCGTCGATTTCAAGACAAATCTAGGAATCTCTCGAAACAAATACGTCATCAATTTCCCAGATCTAGAACGCTCTTCAAAGAGACAGAAAAAAAAACACCCTCCTTTCAACCAGAGGTACACACACAGGTCAAGGACCGGTCACTGTCGGTGTGGCTTGACGAATAAAAAAAAAACTTATTACACAAGGGGCAGACAACCTCCCCGTCTCTCGACCGCAACAGGTCAAAGAAAGAAAAAAACAACAATGCCTAGATACGTAATCTACACTAAAAAGAATAAATCTGTGCGATAAGAAATGTTTTACCTATTATTTTTGTTTAGCTCAATTTCATGCTATTAGATTTCTCATTTCTATCATTTATCTGCACCAATTGGATAAGGGGGAGGTGGGAAAATAAGGGGGGTGCCAGTGTAAATGTTACCGTGATCGCTTTTTAAATGCATTTCATAAGTAAATTTAAAAAAAAAAAGATGTAAAACTTGAATTCGAACTCGACGGCGTAAGCCTCTTTAGCTGATGGTAGTAAATCTGTGCAAGCGAATAGACAATAGACAATAGAAAGTTTTAAAGTTATCTATTGTTGGTTGTAGACCTTTTAACCACGACCTAATTATCTACACAAAGTATAAAGGGGGCTAATTCAACGTATGCCACCAAATCTTTCAAGTACGCTTTCTTTCTCTTTTTCGATACGAAATAATTAATTACCTTTAGTTCATTAATAAAACCGTATTTTTTAAAATTGACTTTTATTTTGATTGAAAACAAGAAATAATTTCAAAGTGATCCGATATTGGATGTGGGAAAAATAACGTGTACAAACTTTTTACCAGACAGACAGACAGATTGGGTTAATATAAGCTTGGTTAAAATTTCTAGTTAGTTCTATTCATAAAAGGAAGTCTTATATGTTCTATAATTTCAAATAATATTATAGGCCTACATCGGATTATTTAGCAGCCTGGTGCTATAAGTCAACGACCGATCAACACCCCCCGCTCCGTCCCCCCCCCCCCCCCCCAAAAAAAAAAAACAAAAAAAAAACAACTCCTTGACGGTCAGCTAACCAATATGAAAACAAATTCAAATGGACAAAGAAAACTATTCAAGGACACTATCAAAGCGTTCTTGAAAGTTTCAAGATAGGCTTTGCATCTTGGGAGTTAAGAGCAAGTAGCAAAAAGCACGGCGCCGTGATGTAAAAACTGAAAATCGCTGAAGACAATAAAACAGTCTTGTCAGAAGAAATGCGTCTTGACAGAAAGACACGGCAATTCGGACAGGTTCCAGATACCAACGCATGCCAGGTAAACAGCCGAAAATGTTGTGCTCACATAAGCTTCATCAGCTAAAGCAAAAAAATTAATGCGTACAACTATAAATAAAACTGGCCTTAGAAAAATTAGTTTTGGACTTATTTACTATGAAATGTTAATTTTAGAGGTTTTACTTTAGGCATCAGAATAAAAAGTTTGTGAATTGACGATTGTATTTGGAGAAGCCAAAACAATTGTCTCATTTTGATAAAAATGTTAAATGAGTGATGCGATATAGATCATCAAAGTACAATTAATGTCACGAATATTTCTAAGTTTGAGAAAATCTTCACCTGACAAATAGAAATATTGAATCCTGCAGAGGTGAACCACTGAGTAGAAAAATACAATAAACATACTTATAGGTCAATCATGATACTCTTTGTTTTTGTTAGCTTTTTACTTTCCATAAAAAAAGATAAATCTCAGAATAGTTGATGACTATCAAAATGATAAAATAAATCAATATTCATAGATCTTTTCACCGTATTAGTCAAGGATAAATAATGATATAAATAAATGCAATAGTTTAGATATAAGGGTGCACATGGTTTCATGACATATTTAAACAGTTAAAAACTGCAAAGACAATGCAATTATATAACTATATCGAATGTTTAGTAAAGATAAAAAGAAGGCATTGGCATCCAAAAAAGGATATTTTCTGTTGGCCCCGGGGCACATTTAGCCACATAACTATCCAATATTATATTAAACTATCAATCATTGAGGAAGAGAGGGGGCCGATTTCTGGCCCAGTCGTGAAGGTTGCGTTTAAAAGATTACCTGGCCATGATGGGGAAATAAAAAGGGTTTGGAAGAGAAAGATTATCTGATGTTATTGGCCTTGTCAGTCTCTCCCTATTTGTGCAGATTCAACATTGACCGGACTCCCATGTTGACTCACTGACAGTTTTCTCGCCGTCCGCAAATTTGAGGTTTTCACCGTAAATTAATGTACAGATCCATTCCGTAAACATGGACTACTTGAAAATTCTTTAAAAGCAATGTGCATGCCTGTAAGTTTAAAAAAACAACAACTGTGTAAACCTTTAAGGTCATCAAATGAACTCCCCTACAAGGATCATTGATTTCGTACTTAGCGAACTGATTCTGGTCAAGAAGAATGTCGAGTCAAAGTTGATTTCAGCTTGTAGTAAACAGACTCGTGCCAATCAAATCAATTAAGAAATACAATTCTTCGTCGCCGTCCCAGTCTGAACATTGAAGGTATGTTGTGGACGGTCATTAATTTGTAGCACCAAATTGCTGGTAGACAACTAAACTGCTGTAGGCGCAATATATCTTAATTAATAAAACTTGAATAACTTCCTTGGGAACAATACTCAATATAACTTTTATTAAAATATAGACAAATTCAAGTTGACATGAAATCAAATAAATGTACTAGACTTTAGTAATAATACTTTTTTTTAAAAACAAAATCTAACTAACTACAATAACAGGTCTAGTCAGTCTCACATTCTGGAGTCGTCTGTCCTAAGACTACTGACGACAATGCCAGCTATCTTGCATCATTCACAACCAACATCTTCAGCACCGTTACCATAGAAACACAAACACACACACACCATAACCAGGTACCAGTACACAAACGAAAATTAAAACCAAGCACCAAGTTTGTAATTCCTCGAAAATACCAACGATTCAGTGGGAAAGCCGCCAAGGGCAACATTTGTACGTCATGCTAAGATAGTTAGATTGCATGCCTTTTGAGACTTCCATTGCAAACGTCTTAAGGCATTGGACAGAGAGGGGTAAGGTTTACCTTTACGAACTGTTGTTTTCTCATTCCGAACAGTTTGACGGTTTAACACGTAAGATGAAGTCCGTTAAGGGATGGAGCTAATGACAGACCCCTTGACGCTAATGGCAGACCACGTGGAACATGCAAGACCACGTGGAGCTAATGCCAGAACACTTGAAACACAGTTGTCTGAAGATTTCTTCCAGCGGTCATGCGTGAAGCAAAGATTCTTCGTCCCCTTTTTTGAAGCCTGCGCTGTGTTCTGGAGTTGTAACACCATTTTATCGAGTTGTCGTCGCTTGATCGCTTTCGCGTCCCAGCGGCCAACAATCTGTATCTATGAAAGATAGTATATATAGAGTAAAGTGCGAAGTTCGAGCGCATTAAGCCCGCTGGCAGCAATTTTCAAGTTTGGATTTTTATAGCACCGTAACGGTCTGACCTATGAAAAAACTGATAGTTATAGCAATAAAAAGTGAACTGTTCGAACCTCTTGTCAAATCGGGGCTGCTCGAACTTCGCACTTTACTCTATATATATATAAGAATAAAAAAAAGCAGCAATTCTCAACCTTCGGAGAAAAACAAAACAACTGGGGCAGCGCTATAAGACTCTCTTGTGGAGTTCGGGGCGAAGCCCCGACTCCAAAAGCATTTTCTTGCATTCTTCATTGCAGAAACGCATTCTCCTGACAAGTACAGCTCATTATTCATCAATGGAGTTCGGGGCGAAGCCCCGATGCCAAAATCGTTTTCTTGCATTCCTCATTGCAGAAACGCATTCTCCTGACATGTACAGCTCATTATTCATAAATGGAGTTCGGGGCGAAGCCCCGACGCCAAAAGCATTTTCTTGCATTCTTCATTGCAGAAACGCATTCTCCTGACATCTACAACTCATTATTTATAAATGGAGTTCGGGGCGAAGCTCCGACGCCAAAAGCGTTTTCTTGCATTCTTCACTGCAGAAAAGCATTCTCCTGACCTAAAGCTCATAATTCATACTATTAAAAAAGGACCTTTCGAATAATGTTGTACTTGAAAAATATTCTAATATGAATTTATAGGCCCATAATACATTGCAAATAAAACCGATTTGTTCCTTGAAAAGCAATACAAATGTAAAAAAATAAATAAATATTATTGACAAAAAATCTAAAACCATGTGCATGAATGTATTACAAATATGGTAAATTATAGCCTCCCCTATCAGGGAGACGACAGTGTTTTGACCATTTATAGTCAATAGTTGTAAAAGTGGTGTATTTTTATGAAAAAACTACTTACATATGGGAATTAAAAATTAGATTTTTCGCTTTCATAAAATAAAAAAGTAGCCGTTGCATCCGAACTTTGAATGGTCTAAAATATTATGATTTCGGATTTTCAATATCTTTTCTACTTTACGAGATCTAAACGGGAAGGACGGACGGACGAACAGACAGACAATCCACACAAAACTAATAGCGTCTTTTCCCCTATCGGGGAGCCGCAAACAAAGGGGACATAACGCAGTATTAACTTAAAAATGAAGAGTCATCTCCCTTGTTTTGTTTTGGCTTCACCTATCTTTCTCTCTCTATTCAACAACTTTATATTTAGATGTGCATTCTCACTACTGGGTGCAAAAAGTATTTTTAAAAAAATACGCTAAGAACAGACACAAACTTGTTTTTTAAACACGAGGTTCAATGTGCAAATAAACCCAGATGAAAGTAATTTGATCAAAGAAAGTCTTAATGGCTTTTTGATTGCACTGAAAGCGACAAATAAATAAAAGATTCGATTGTTCTGTTCCGATGAAATTTCTTTTAGGCTCAAGACGAAGCTGAGACACTTAAATTCCGTTTCAATTAACAACTTATGTGATCCCCACCACTGTCTTGTGAATTACGGGCTATTGTTAGTTGTTTTTTTTTTTAATCATATAAAACATGAAAGCAATGACGTCTATTACTACTTAAACGTTATTTTATTACAAAGCTTATATAGACTCTGTCTGTCTTTCTGTCTGTCTGGGTGAATTCTTTTACATTTTTTTCTCCCACTTTCCATTCTCCGATCAAGTTTAAATTTTGCACAACTATTCATTGTCGATGACAACACGTGAATCAATTTCAAAATCAAAAATTAGTTAATCAAATAGTGGTAATTGATTAATTATTTTTTTAGCAAAAAAGGAGATAAAAGTCGCAATATTGAGAGGTATGGCGGTGATTGAACGGTGCTCTCCCTTCACTCAATATAAGCATTATTTCTTTTTAAAAGTATTTTTTTTTGGTTTATTTTGCTTGTTTTTTAAAGATGTTGTTGGCCTCCTTCAGTCGTAAACGACGCCATATCTGGTGTAATATTATGCGTAGTGTTAAACTACTACAGTACGATAAAAACAAATGAATCTAATTTTATTGAATATGTATTATCAGAAACACAAGCAAATACCATACGGCCATATGAAAAGATTCCCAGTGTTCAAAGACTTTCCCACAGGGAACATAACCCTGGACAAAAAGGAGAGGCTAACAAAAGATACAATGGGAAGACATTATCCAGATATGGATGGGTCTGTCAATGTAAGAGACTAATTCTGTCAAAATACAGAGAGGACTGGAAATAGACGGTCGACAAAGGCCCAACAGACTACTGGAAATAGACGGTCGACAAAGGCCCAACAGACTACTGGAAATAGACGGTCGACAAAGGCCCAACAGACTACTGGAAATAGACGGTCGACAAAGGCCCAACAGACTACTGGAAATAGACGGTCGACAAAGGCCCAACAGACTACTGGAAATAGACGGTCGACAAAGGCCCAACAGACTACTGGAAAAGACGGTCGACAAAGGCCACAGACTACTGGAAATAGACGGTCGACAAAGGCCCAACAGACTACTGGAAATAGACGGTCGACAAAGGCCCAACAGACTACTGGAAATAGACGGTCGACAAAGGCCCAACAGACTACTGGAAATAGACGGTCGACAAAGGCCCAACAGACTACTGGAAATAGACGGTCGACAAAGGCCCAACAGACTACTGGAAATAGACGGTCGACAAAGGCCCAACAGACTACTGGAATTAGACGGTCGACAAAGGCCCAACAGACTACTGGAAATAGACGGTCGACAAAGGCCCAACAGACTACTGGAAATAGACGGTCGACAAAGGCCCAACAGACTACTGGAAATAGACGGTCGACAAAGGCCCAATAGACTAAACTGCAGGTGACGGTGAAGTCGATGCTAAATAATAGGATGATTACTAAATGTACGCACCATTACAATAAAGTTCAGGTTTTAATTTTTTGTTCTTTAGTCAAGAGCTAGATCTGTAGTAAGAGGTCCAATGGGCTCGCTAAGATCTTCCTGCAGGGGACAGTACCAGAGAAAAGAAGAAATAGGCAGACAAAAGAATCCATTGGAAGACAATATCAAAGACTTGGAGGGCCTGTCATTGAAAACTTGAATGCTCCAAATAGATCATGTGTCCCCAAAAACTGAGGGACTGGTCAAGGTGAAAATGAAGTTATCTAAGGTGATAGTGATTCGGCCAGTGGGGTCAGCGCAGGTTCTGTGTGCTGTGTGCTGCAAGCTGCATTGGGGTCTACGGCTCCTATTTCTTCATAAGGGATGACTCATGAAGCCTTTCCCATGTTTGGATATAGCTGCAAGGCAGCAGAAGTTTTCCTTCTCCTGGGTGGGTAGCTAAACTAAGCTATGGCTAAAGAACAGCTTACTGGCATAGCCGCCATTTGCCTTCGCCCCGTCTCCTGTCCGTGAAAAAAGTTCCGCCATACTCAATATCTGAGCCGCTCCTGAAAGCCACTTAATGCTGTTAACAAATCTTTTGATCCATCTGTATTAACGATAAATTTATTATATACTGGTTTGTCGAAGAAAGAAGGGAAATGTTTTTATTCTAACTTAACGTAACAGCACTGTGCTTCTTCTCATCCAAATTAGTGTTACATAATCATTGAAAATGTTATCCAGGATTTTAGGCCCTGGCATAGACCTGGTCTGGCCACCAAGACCTTTAGCACAGTTGACCTATTTGACTGATTAAGCTGTTGAACTATGTTTAGCTCTTGCACAACGGAATCATTTACAGGCACTGCTATGTTTCATTGTGTGTGTGTGTGTGTGTGCGTGTGTTGTTTTTATTTTCGTGTGTCTGTTAATGGATGCTAACTATTAATCTAATTCTCATTTTGGTGTATCCATCATTCAGTGCCAGTACGCGTTCCTAAAAACATTTTATTGATTGTCTCCCCTTATTGTAGCCAGTGAAGATCTTTCGGTTATAAAGGTTTCATTCTTCTGAAATGTCTATTTGCTATCAGCTGTTGGACGCCCTGCAGTATGTAAAACAGAATCAAATTACATGCTTTTTTTATATCGAAGGATTATTAGCACATAAAATGTAATTTGAAACAAATATTTACCTGTATTACAAGAATAAGAGATAAGCTACTTTTTTTTTGAAAGACAATATATTGTTGTTGTTGTATCGTTTTCACATTTCTTTTGAATAAAAATATTGTTTGGCTTCATTTTTATTGTACGCTTTATTTTGTAAAAAAAAACAAAAAAAAGGGTAAGATGAGGCTGAACAATTAAGAAATAATAATCGATATCATGATATTTCAGATCTTGCAAAGGAACCATTTGTTTTCTGAAAGTGAACTAGTTCATTTTTTATCCGAAACTAGGGACCATTACTATAACAGATGAAAACATCTATACTGAATCCATTTGAAAAAAGACAAACAATTTTTTTTACAATGTCAAAAATTATTTCTATTTATAAATTAAGCTTTTTCTTTGATACAAGTTAATAATATTGTAAAGAAACTGTTGACTTTTTTTTTTAAAAGAGAAAATAGGCATTTAGTCTGCATATAATTCAAATGTATTCTGAAACAACATTTAGTCTGCATATAAAACAAATGTATTCTTAAACAGCATCTAGTATGGCAATGAGTAAAAGATGAACATAACATAATACATACTGATAATGAAACTAAAGCAAACATCTTAAACAAATACTTTGCATCAGTATTCTCAGCCCCAGGAGACAAAGACATATTACTGAATTTGAACCAAGTAGACAACATAGAAGATATAGTAATACAAGAAAATGGAATTAAAAAACTATTAGCCAACACCAAACCAAATAAAGCGTCTGGACCTGATGGTATTCCAGCTAGATTACTCAAAGAACTAAGCAATGAGCTAGTCCCAGTGTTCAAAATACTCTTTCAGGCATCGCTTAACCAGGGCAGAGTACCAATGGACTGGAAAGAAGCTAATGTCACCCCCCTATTTAAAAAAGGAGAAAAATCTGATCCAGGAAACTACAGACCAGTATCACTTACCAGCATCACATGTAAAATCCTAGAACACATAATATGTAGCAACATCATAAACCACTTAGACAAACAAAATGTCCTCACACCATACCAACATGGCTTTGGTTCATGTGAAACACAACTAATAGGACTATTTGATGATTTTTCTAAAGGTTTAGATAATAGTGAACAAATAGATGCTATCTTACTAGATTTTTCTAAGGCTTTTGACAATGTTCACCACCATAGTTTGCTTACAAAAATTAAAATATTTTGGCATTAATGGTCCACTGCATCAGTGGCTTAAATATTATTTGATAGGAAGAGAACAAACTGTAATAATAAATGGCTCTAATTCAACACCGATAACAGTAAACTCAGGTGTACCTCAAGGAACAGTCTTGGGTCCACTACTATTTACATAAATGATTTACCAAATTGCATTACTTCAGGAACAAAAGTCAGATTATTTGCAGACGATTGCATAATATATAGAACAATAAAAACAACACAAGACACAGATATTTTACAAAGAGAATTAGATGAATTACAGAAATGAGAATCAAATTGGAGCATGTCTTTCCACCCAGAAAAATGTCAGTTGTTAAGAGTAACGAAAAAACTAAAACTAATTAATTCCACTTATCTTATTCATGGCAAACCAGTAACACAGACTAAAAAACGCAAAATACCCAGGTGTTATAATAAATGAAAAACTGTCATGGAATCCACATATTGATGAAACTATAAATAAATCAAACAAAGCATTAGGATTTATAAAAAGAAATTTCTATAAATCAAATAAGAACATAAAACTAAAATGTTATTTAACCTTGGTTAGGCCAATAATAGAATATGCATCCTCCGTTTGGGACCCCTCAACTCAAGAAAACATTAAGAAACTGGAACAGACATAAAATAGAGCAGTGAGATTCATAACAAATGAATATTCACATTTGACTATAGTAACACCTATAGTAAAATCACTAAATTTAGAAAGCGTTCGGGACAGAAGACTCAAAAGTTAAGTAGCAATTATACATAAAACACTGAACCATAATCTTCAAATACAAAACAAAATTTAATAAAATACTCTGAAAGACATAAAAATAAAGGCACATTCCTCGTCCCATATGCTAGGACAAATTTGTACAAATACTCCTTCTTCCCTAGTGCTATTAGAGCATGGAATGGGTTGCCTGAGCTAGCCAGGAAAACCAGTGACTTGGCAGAATTTAAGTCATTGGTTAATATGCATGACTAAATGCATGACGCGTAGGACGTAATCATCTTCTTTTTTGAAGTAACGTCTGTATTAAATAAGATAAGATAATGTATTCTGAAAATGTTACATTAAGTATTAAATATTACCAAACGTGACACAGTAATGAAAGAGGTCGAACCCCGGCCCTCCAAATGATTCCAAAATTCCTAGCTATGTCACTGCTTGAGGATTTCAATGAGAGATTTGAAAAAAAAAACAACCATCAATTAGTGCTTCCCAAACTTTTTACCTACGTGTACCCCCCCCCCTTTTATCATTTTTGTAATGCTGAGTACCCCTCGCCCTCACCCCATTTAAATTTATTAGCAGAACATAATAAATGGGCATTTAAAAAAATCAACTTAGTTAATGAGGTGCACAGCATACCACCTCCAAAGTTATCCAATACCCCTTTGGGTACGCGTACCCTACATCAGTTAGGTCAGGTTCTCATTTAACAATATCTTCGCAGCAATCAGTTTATTGAATACATATGAATACAATGTAATAAAACAAAATGACATTAATATTTCTCCGTACCCTGTGGTATCATGTGGTCAGTCGACACACACACACACGACATTTCCTTTGGTATGAACGGAGATGGGGTTGTGATCGTTGATAGTACTTCATTGCTTCTGATATTCATGAGGAAAATATTGAAAGTTGCCTTTTTACCTGACTGAGTGGACCACTCTGGGGGGCCGATTCTGAGTTGTTGTTTTTTCACACAAACTACCTTAATAACTTTGCATTGCCGTTGCTTTTTTTTTTTTTTGTATAGTCTGCTCTGTTGCTTTTGTATATCTTTCTTTATACAAACGTGTCCCATTAGAGCACGAAACGGGTTGCTTGAATCAGCTATCACAACCAATGACTTAGCAGAGTTTGTCTTTAATACACAAGCACGGCTGTAGAAGAAGACATAGAGATACACGCGAAGTGCGCATTTTTTTTGGTCTCTTTTTAAGGGACGTCTGTAATTTATAAGAAAAAAAAATGGTCGGTTCTTTCCAATGACTTTGTATTAGGGAATGTCTGTTTTTTAGGCTATGACCCTGTGTTGGAGAATGTCTATTCTTTGCTAGACTTAAGTCTCCTCTCACCTGTTATCTAATATATTTAACTTCTTTACCTGCCAGGACAACATGCCCCAAGTCTTACTCTGCCAGAAAAATGTTTAAAAAAAAAAAAAGCAGATAGAATAGACATCCTAAGGACTAATGACCTGTTGGAAGATAGTGATGAGCTTTGAAGCAACACATCCAAGCTGTCATTATCACCTAGCAGGTAACTACAAGAAATGTCAATCAGCTATACAGAGATTTCATAAAAACTAAAACACACAACACAGACATGTATCTGTACAATTCACTTAGACATATTAAATACTAAGGAGAGGTGGACTTTCTGTGGCCCGCAGACGAAATCGTTTCAGCCCATAATACAGATAGCAACACAACCTTGCTGTTCGATTCCATTGTTTTGTTTTATAAGTCATTACGTCTACAGTCAGAGCACTTCCAGCCAAAAAGCCATTGATCCGAATGCTTGCAGATTTAAATAAGCTTGAATTGTAGATACATTTAAAATTGTTGTAGAACGTATTACAGAGAAGGGGAACAAACTACATTTGTGGACGCTGAGATGTCTAGGGGTATGAAAATATATTCTTACTAGTTGTTTTTTTTTTGTCTCCCGGGAAAGGGTGGGGTTGACAAATATGAAGCCACCCTAATAGTTATGTTTAAACAATCTAAAACAAGAATTAATTATCTTATAATTTAAACAGTTTCAGCGCTAGAACTATGATAAGTTTCATTACGCATAGTTAAAGTGTACGTGTGGAAATTTCTAGTAGTGATGACACTAACCGATCCTTAAAAATCAGAAAGCTGTTAATTCTTTTGTTTAACGTTTTCCGGATGTTCCTTCAGATTTAAAGATAATTACATCCGCAAAACGACGAGGTATGGAAGCGGACTGATCATCCCCGAACACAGTCCAGGGCACATACCACACGACCAGGCACTGACGCCAACAACGACTCGGTTTTCCACAATGTCTTTGAAATGAAGTCCAATCTTTATTATAGGGATACAGCCGCTTTCCATGTAATCTAATATATGTAATATATGATACAAGGAGCATGAGAAACTTGATATAAGACTCTACGCTCTGATGCTTCCCTGACCTACTTTATTTTTTTTAAAGTAAAAGCTAAGGAATGACGTATCGTTTGGCATTGTCGTAACTGGCTAGCAGACAGGTCAGTGGGTCAAGTCAAATGTAGAAGAAGTATCCATAAATGACGGCAGGGGAGGATATATTGGAGAGAATGGAGGGTTGTTTGACATTATGGAATATGAAGCACTTTCCTCTGCCGATAAGACGCAATGGAAAAAAAGGGGGGGGGGGTAAAAAGTTGGCCGCTTTTATAGGTCAGTGTCTAAATATATTATAGGATGTCGTCTCTAGAGATAGCATTAAAAAAACAAACTCGACGACTTTGTAGCTTGTTTGAGAATTTAAGATAAAAAACCCCCGGTCTTATGAATGAACGAGCAGGCATTAAATAAACCAGACATGAAAGTATGGATCACGTGATCTAGGCTTGTACTTCTTTCTAGCGTTTCTTTGGTTCACCGTTTAATTTGGTTTTCCAAACCTTCGAGCTGAAGTCTTTTAATTTGGTTTTCCAAACCTTCGAGCTGAAGTCTTTTAATTTGGTTTTCCAAACCTTCGAGCTGAAGTCTTTTAATTTGGTTTTCCAAACCTTCGAGGTGAAGTCTTTTAATTTGGTTTTCCAAACCTTCGAGCTGAAGTCTTTTAATTTGGTTTTCCAAACCTTCGAGGTGAAGTCTTTTAATTTGGTTTTCCAAACCTTCGAGGTGAAGTCTTTTAATTTGGTATTCCAAACCTTCGAGGTGAAGTCTTTTAATTTGTTTTTCCAAACCTTCGAGCTGAAGTCTTTTAATTTGGTTTTTCCAAACCTTCGAGCTGAAGTCTTTAAATTTGGTTTTCCAAACCTTCGAGCTGAAGTCTTTTAATTTGGTTTTCCAAACCTTCGAGCTGAAGTCTTTTAATTTGGTTTTCCAAACCTTCGAGCTGAAGTCTTTAAATTTGGTTTTCCAAACCTTCGAGCTGAAGTCTTTTAATTTGGTTTTCCAAACCTTCGAGCTGAAGTCTTTTAATTTGGTTTTCCAAACCTTCGAGCTGAAGTCTTTTAATTTGGTTTTCCAAACCTTCGAGCTGAAGTCTTTTAATTTGGTTTTCCAAACCTTTAAGCTGAAGTCTTTTAATTTGGTTTTCCAAACCTTCGAGGCGAAGTCTTTTAATTTGGTTTTCCAAACCTTCGAGCTGAAGTCTTTTAATATGGTTTTCCAAACCTTCGAGCTCAAGTCTTTTAATTTTGTTTTCCAAACCTTTGAGCTGAGGTCTTATAATTTGGTTTGTTTCAAATATAATATGAGAAAACAGCCTGAACTGATATATCCCTAGCATAAAATAATTTTTTTAAAGTTCAGTTTGATCAATCATTCAATTTTAACAGAATGTCCCATTCTCATGAGTCATTAACTAGTAAGTGAACCACATCCCCACACTAACATTTAAAAAAATTGTTTCCAAACAAAGCGAAAGTTAGATAAAGGCAGTCAAAGTTACAAATGCAAAGAAAATATAAATAAAACTAACGAAAGAACATATAAACTACACTCTTCCATACATTCCCGCTCTCCCTTTCTCCCTATCTATTTCCATCTGTCCATCTTCATTCTTCACACCTCTAACCCCTAATCAATTTCACTCTTTAAGATCCAGAGTTCCTACTTTTCCTACACAAGTTTAATACAAAATAACACTCAAATAACAGTAATAATAACAATAACAATAATTCAATTTACAACCATCAGATTAATATAGTATAGAAATAACTGTTTCTATAGTATAGCAATACCTAGCATCAGGGACACTCTCAAAGCTTCTCTGAAAGAATTCAACATTGAACTTGCCCATTGGGAGATGGAAGCACATGATAGCGCATCAGGGCAGAAATCAGAAGCTAGCAGAAGAAAAGCGTTAGAGAAGAAAAGCAAGGTCAATGACACTAGCTCCAGCTGGAATCACCTGTCTAATGTGCAGCCGAACATTCCGGTCTCACATAGGTCTCACCAGCCACAATAGGAGTGTCAAAATAGGAAAGCTTAGTCTACTATATCATCTGAACATAATGTACGAGACGATTTGTTTTTAAATCTACTACTTGTTTGTTTTTGAACAGATGCAACTTATTACCAAATGGCTCATTAATTTCGTCTAAAGAAATGAAATGACTTAACACATAATGCACGCCCCCTACCCCTTTCTATTTTTTTTATAACGGAAAAAATTACACATTAAGAGAGCATACATAGAAGGTCATTAAAGAGAGCATACATAGAAGGTCATTAAAGAAAGCATACATAGAAGGTCATTAAAGAGAGCATACATAGAAGGTCATTAAAGAAAGCATACATAGAAGGTCATTAAAGTGAGCATACATAGAAGGTCATTAAAGAGAGCATACATAGAAGGTCATTAAAGAGAGCATACATAGAAGGTCATTAAAGAGAGCATACATAGAAGGTCATTAAAGAGAGCATACATAGAAGGTCATTAAAGAAAGCATACATAGAAGGTCATTAAAGAGAGCATACATAGAAGGTCATTAAAGAGAGCACACATAGAAGGTCATTAAAGAGAGCACACATAGAAGGTCATTAAAGAAAGCATACATAGAAGGTCATTAAAGAGAGCATACATAGAAGGTCATTAAAGAGAGCATACATAGAAGGTCATTAAAGAGAGCATACATAGAAGGTCATTAAAGAGAGCATACTTAGAAGGTCATTAAAGAGAGCATACATAGAAGGTCATTAAAGAGAACATACATAGAAGGTCATTAAAGAGAACATACATAGAAGGTCATTAAAGAGAACATAGATAGTAGGTCACTAAAGAAAGCATAGATAGTAGGTCACTAAAGAGATTGTCAACGTAACAGATTGATAATCATTGATAGCTTGTGGGTCTAATCGATACATCTTTCATTCTACTGATTTCCTCATCCAGTGTGAATCATGAGTAGATGATATTGGAATAAGAGAGGACGAGAAGGTCACAGTGTTAACCGGACATACACACTCACTCACACACACACAGCCTAGTTTCATCTGCATTGGATCGTGCGCCCATGGTGAGAAGGTTATTTGACGCCCATAGTGGTCATCGCTATCAAAGCTCTCCCCCACCCCCATCCTCGCCCCTTCAACATGAGTGTCATGATGATCAGTCTCATGTGTGTGTGTGTGTGATTGCCTGTGTGTGAGATCATCAGAGTGAGTGGAAATGTGTGAGAGCATGTGGGGTGTATGTGCGTGTTTCTGTTAAGGGGGATCTTTTGTCAGCACGTAGCAGAATTTTATATACTATTTTGATAAAACATAATGAAATGAACCAGAAAATTTCTTGAGGGGAGGTAATAGATAAAACATAATGAAATGAACCAGAAAATTTCTTGAGGGGAGATAATAGATAAAATATAACGAATGAACTATAATATGTCTTGAGGGGAGGTAATATATAAAATATAACAAAATGAACCAGAAACTATCTCTGGGCCATAGGAAAAAAATACTCGTTGAATCTTTGACATTTCTTTCAAACGTATTGCTTTTCTTCCAGCCTAGTCCTCTCCTAACCCCCTTCCCAAGTAATACAGGTCCCGAAGGTTCAGCTGCAAAGTCTACTTGATCTATTGCAAGACTTCAAAGAAGATGATAAACTTGGGGTTTAGTCATTTACATCGGACCCATGAAGTCTATCTGTAGTCAATGGGAGAACGTGTATGGTCACGTGACACTGTCTAATAGCCGTAAATGAAGTTCAAGAACAATTCTTCAAATCACATTGCCAGGAGGAAAAAAGCTAGTAAGAAAGAAGTAAAGATTGCTGGATGACCTAGACAAAAGAGAAGATGGTTGGATGACCTAGACAAAAGAGAAGATGGTTGGATGACCTAGACAAAAGAGAAGATGGTTGGATGACCTAGACAAAAGAGAAGATGGTTGGATGACCTAGACAAAAGAGAAGATGGTTGGATGACCTAGACAAAAGAGAAGATGGTTGGATGACCTAGACAAAAGAGAAGATGGTTGGATGACCTAGACAAAAGAGAAGATGGTTGGATGACCTAGACAAAAGAGAAGATGGTTGGATGACCTAGACAAAAGAGAAGATGGTTGGATGACCTAGACAAAAGAGAAGATGGTTGGATGACCTAGACAAAAGAGAAGATGGTTGGATGACCTAGACAAAAGAGAAGATGGCTGGATGGCCAAGACAAAAGAGAAGATTGCTGGATGTCCTAGACAAAAAGAAGATGGTTGGATGACCTAGACAAAAGAGAAGATGGTTGGATGGCAGAGACAGAAGAGAAGATGGTTGGATGGCAGAGACAGAAGAGAAGAAGGTTGAGTGGCCTAAACAAAAGAGATGGTTGATAAATCTTGTGTGGTGCCCCAACGGTTCAATAGGATAGGTGAAGGTTGAGTCCAGGAAGTACTTAATGACAACGACTACATTAAAAAAAAGTGTTACTTTGACCAAATATAAATGCCAAACACCTGTCATTCGTAGGAATGTAGAGACACGAAAATACCCAACTTTTCAGACCCGGCCCCCCCCCCCCCTCTTCCTGACTGTAACCTAGATTCTCAGTTCTGTTTAATTACAAAAGTCGCTTGCCTGTAATATGATTACGTCAACCAATTTACTTTTCCTGTGAAATCCTAATTCTGGAACTTTCTCTAGAGACCTTGTAGCTGAAGCACTTATAATGATTTCATGGTCATTTTTTTTTTTCTAGAAATAGTTATTTACGGTCTAAGAGAGTAGTTCGCTCTTAACAAAAGTTAATGTCTGTCGGTCTAATGTTGGCCAGGTAACAGAAAAATGTCTGGAGAGGGGGGGGGGGCGGCTCGTTGCTAAGGAAAAAAAACACGAATTTGCTTCTTGTAAAATGTAACCATTGGAGGTTTAAGCGAAAGACGAAGTTTAGAAGAACTAGTTCATGGACGCACAACTAGATCATAGACCAGCGGTTTTCAACCTTTTTAGCTCGGCGACCCTTTTTAAAATTTCTCACTTATTCGCGACCCCCATCAGTAAATTATATTTGTTTTAAAAGTATGATGTTAGAAAATTATTATTGGAGGCCTAATCATCCAATTACAAATCAATGAAATCATTTCTTTATGATGTGTGTTTAGTTACATTTGTATTTCCTAGTCACATTCCACACATGTGACAATTGTCTGTATTTAAACTTGAGAACAAACAAGCTGTTTCCAGAAAAAAATATATTATTGCAATTGGAAGAAGGTGCAACACAGACAAATGGGAACATGACTGCAAACGCTTGATCCACATTTGTGTAATTAAAGAGAAATGTTTCACTGTTAAACTATTTCAGTCTCCTAAAAACCTTTAACTTTGACTTTCACTGGATTTCTGGCAAGTGCAATGAGATGTGAAGTAGATTTGGAAGGTAGGAGGACATTTTGTCTGCAGACATGCGCAAATGTTCGTTCACAGAAATTATCACTTTATCTGTTTGTCAGTCATTTCCCTCATAGTGTGCAGATACCTTTGAAAACATTGTAAATATTATTTTCTTTACAAATGACATACTGTTGGTTTTTTTCCTCCTTAAACTAATGGGGCAGGCAGAGGAAACAGTGGTGCATGTATTATAAGAGTGTCCAAGAGCTGCGGGGAGACAACTGAAGTGTCATTGAACTCCATGGGAGCTTTGAGGCACTACGTCCAACAAAAGTTTCTTACCAGAGCACTACGGGAAGTTCATGCTTTCCTCTCCTGCTACCAATTGGAGTTCATCCAAGGTTCATGTTGTCCAATGCGTTATGGATTTGTAAACAGAGTTTACGTATTAAAATTCAAATTTATGAATTCTTTATTCAACCTTTTCTAAAACGTACATTGTTTAGTTCAAATATCACCAATATATGACAAAACTGCAGCGGTAAAACAAAGGTATTAGAGATATCTTTAAAGCAATACAAGAGAACGGCTTGACCATACAGGCTGAGAAAGTAGAAATTGGGTTGGAAGAAATAACATTCTTAGGTCACAGGGTTAAAAACAACGGCATCAGTCCCGTGGGAGAAAACATTAAAAAGATATTGGAACTGGAGACACCTACAACTCAGAAGCAGGTTAAGAGTTTGTTAGGGCTGGTAAACTATTACAGGAAATTTATCAGGAACATGGCAGAAATTGTGAACCCGCTAAATAATTTACTGAGAAAAGGGCAACCACAGAAAGTTACATGCGACTCGGAGTGCAGGGATGCAATAGACAAGATTAAAAAGGTTTTCTCAACTGATCTGATACTAAGACTGCCGGACAAGGAGAAAGTGTTCTACGTATCAACGGATGCGTCAGGGAGCGCTATAGGGGGATGTTTAATGCAACAATATGAGTGCCTGCATCCCATAGCGTATGTCAGCAGGAAACTGTCAGAAGCGGAGAGAAGATATAGTGTAGTGGAAAGGGAGGCTCTGGCAATAGTATGGGTGGTGACAAAGTTGGAAAGTTATTTGTTGGGCAAAGAATTTTGTTTGCTCACTGATCATAAACCTCTCCAGTTCATGCAACAGAAAAGCATGAAGAATGGGAGAATATGTAGATGGTTCCTGATACTACAGAATTTCAAATTTGAAATAAAGGCAATAAGCGGAAGTATCAATATAGTGGCGGACATGCTGTCTCGAGTTACGTTGAGATAGGGGATATAACTTGAACACAGCTGATTTTGTTTAATTTAAGTAATCGAGTTGGATAGTAGTCACATGGGTATTATGTTGTTGTAGTATTAGTTAGTATTAGATTGACTCATGTTAGTTATTTATTATGTATGAATATTAATATGTATGAATTGTATGTATGGACGTATGAATAGATAGGGCATTTATAAGGCGACGAGGTATTGATATCAAGGGAAAGTAAGTTTTATAAGTTATTCCTTGTTGTTGATCATGCTCATACATCAGTAAAGAGTTAGGTCGCGCTGGGACAAGTAAGTGGAGAGAGGAAATAAAATACACTTGTAAATGCCCGAACGAACGTTAGGTGTATAGTGGGAGAACGAT
The DNA here is from genome assembly GCA_036873155.1 of Biomphalaria sudanica. NCBI lineage: Eukaryota > Metazoa > Mollusca > Gastropoda > Planorbidae > Biomphalaria > Biomphalaria sudanica. The sequence goes on along the minus strand of JAZGLO010004096.1, from coordinate 15,908 downwards.
TATTGATAAATGTTAATTTGTCGTATTAGGTAAAATGTCTGTCCTGACGTGTGAGGGAAAGTGGTGGAACCTCTGGAATGTGATGTGATAAAGTATGGATATACGGACTATGTCGGCGGTCACCTATGGCACATCACATTGGACAGTATCACTTTGTGACAGTTTGAGGGAAATAGGTGTTCAGATCAACTTGAGTTTGGGGACAATGATGAAGAAGTTGAAACCGAAATCAAGACTCAAGTTGTGTTGTCTTTTATGTTTCCCTACATTTTGGCCCTTGCACAATGTAAGACTAAGACAGTAGATAAAAAATTGACTGGCAATTTTTTTTAGCGGGAGGGGGAGGAGTTGTTATGACATGATTAGGAATTAGTTATTTGTTTCGGGAATAAGGGGAAAGTTTTACTTAGCGACAAATGACGTGACAGATCTTTAAAAAACAAGAACGCTCTTAGTGACGCTAGAAAGAGGATGCTTTGTGTAGAGCAGTAGAATATAGATACGGATTTACCTACATAGCTGACATAGGACGATTCCCTTCTTAGTTATTAAATGGATTTGTAAACAGAAAAAAAATAAAAAAAATAAATATAGAGCCATATGTTTCACTAACATCCTACGTGTGAGATGACTCCGAATCCAGTACACGGTAGGCCAGAAGTAACGATACGATATTCATTAATATGATGTAACCTATACTTATACAAATATATCTGCAGGACAATTAAAATCTTTGAAATCAATTCTGATTCAGTTTTCTTCAACATGTATCCTTGAATAACAATAAATTGTAAATTCCACTGCAAAAAAACTTAGTATATGACAAGTTTTACATGTTAGAATGGACAAAAAAAAAATTCCAAAGTTTCGATGGACTTAAGCGAGCCCTGACAAATTGTCAATCGACCCCAAAGGGGGTCGCGCCAATAGATTGGGAGCCCCTGTCATAGACCATTGGGGGCTCCAATGGGAGGGGGGAGGCGGTAGGGACCATTATCCCCCCCCCCCACTCAATTGGCATATTCACCCATTTTGATTATGATATCACATAATGTTATTTATCTATGCCTTATGCTATAAATTAAAGTTTTATTATAAGTCTTGTATCGAGTCACCCCACCCACCTTTCTTTAATGCCAAATGCAATCATTAACAGAAATTTAAAAAAGAAGCGAGGATTAATTGTCACTCTATCGCCCTTTCCCCTTTCCAGACGAAAACATGACGTTTTCAAACAGAATAGTCAAATATGGTGACAGAGTTTATGTAATTGCACATGTATTTATCATAATTATTGTAAGAAAGACTTTGTTTCGGAAAATTTAGAATTCATACGAAATTTTACAGTATAAGAGTAACAATTGAAATCAGTGCTAAACCCAAATATACTTTTCCTAGTCCCTTTTTTCCAACCTTTACACAATCTGATATTTTCCTAGTTAAATAAATTTGGGAGTGGGACTATAACTCACAATTTATACTTGAATCCTAAAAATGCAAAAATTTAGAGTAGAATCTAATTTCTCCTCCCACTTCCAAATTTTTTTTTATAGAGATTTGAATTATAGTTCTGTAACAAAACAAAGTTGCAAACATGCCTATTGAACAAAATGTATCACTTACAAATGAGCTTTTTTTTTTAAATATTAATTTTTGAATTATTTTTTTTCGCCAGCAGTGATCTCTAAAGTTTTAATCTAAATATGTGGGGTATCTTATCTTTTCAAGTAACAAATCAGTTGTATTTGCAATGTATTAAGGGCCTATAATTTCATATTAGAATATTTTTCAAGTAAAACATTATTCAAAATGTCCTTTTCTAATAGGATGAATAATGAGCTGTAGATGTCAGGAGAAGTAAAGAATGCAAGAATACGCTTTTGGCGTCGGGGCTTCGCCCCGAACCCCACTGGAGTAGTTTACAGCGCTGTCAAGAGAAAGGTCTCAACATGACTTTTTTTTTAAACAGAAGGTTGAGAAACACCGCTTTTTAAATAAATTCTCATATAAATATAAATATATATATATATATATATATGAGCTGTATGCGCGTTTACTCATAGGGTTAGGGTTTACTGGGCGATAGGGTTAGGGTTTGGTATTATATAAGAAGAAGAAATTTCGAAGTATACGAAAATAAAGTCATGAAAATCTCCTGAAATTATTAAATTATCCTGAAAACTCATAAAAATGTCCTTAAAAATAGACAAAATTGGGTGTCATTAAACATCAAAAACGCCAATCCTAATCGCGTTTAAAAAAAAACGGCATTGTCAACTTTCATTTAATAAAAATAATAAGGCGAATTCAAAACCAAAAGAGGAAGTTCTAATAGTTAATTTACTGTAGACTGTAGGCCAGGGGTTTTCAACCTGTGGATCGCGACCCCTTTGGGGGTCGATTGACGATTTGCCAGGGGTCGCCTAAGACCATCGAAAAAATGAATTGTCTTTGTACATTCTTCTAGTGCTGTGTGCATACGGAGGAGGGGGCGGGTCGCGGCAGAGTGGGGTAAAAAGGGGTCGTCGAGCCTAAAAGGTTGAGAACCACTTCTGTAGGCCCTAATAGTCAGTGGCATGTAAATATAGATTCTAGATCTAGATCTAAATCTGTCTTGATCTCTTAAAAAAGTAAGATGTGAATGTTTATCTGCTTTTTGTTGTAAAACTACCTTCTATTGTAGATGGCTCGTAATTTAATTTGACCGTGATTTTACACTTAGTAAAATATGAATAAAATGCAAAGACGAATTAATTTTTTTTAAATTCTTAATTTTCACTTATTATCCTTATCCAGACCCAGACTAGGCCCCGCGCTATCCGTTTCGCATAGGGCCCCGCAATCTGTAGGACTGGCCCTGCGGTACCAAATAAAATAATTAATTACCGATAATGAATTAACTACATGATTTATTTTTAGTGGACCCCAAAAGGGGAATAGACGCTATTAGTTTTGTATGGTCTGTCCGTCCGTCCCGTTTAGATCTCGTAAACTGGAAAGATATTGAAAATGCGACATCATGACCATTCAAAGTTCTGATGTAACGGTTACTTTTTTCTTTGCTGAAAACGAAAATTTAATTTTTAAAATCAACTATAGAAACAGTTTTTCATAAAAATACACCATTTTACAAATATTCACTATTAATAGTAACAAACACGGGAGACTATTTAGTAAGGGAGATGACCATTTAACATATTTTCAACACATTTATGCTAACCACAGCTATGAAACTTTTAACTAATTTTTTCCTTTTTTTTTTTAAGGAAATGTCTTTTTTCCTACTTCAGGCTTTGAATTGACCCTTTACAAAACAATTAGATCAATTAGATAATCATTATATGAAATCATTTAGGCCAGGTTCACACCCAACTTCATAATCGCTTTCGCGTATCCCTTGTTCTGCTGGTCTGTTGGGGCACCGCACAAGATTTTTCAACCTTCTTTCTCCATTCTTCTCAGTCATTTGCCTTTGATAGAATTTTAATCTGATATTCTTTCTGAAAATGCTGAAACCTGGCTTTTTATCTGAATGGTTGGAGAAATAACGCGTACATTAACTGTGCCAGACAGAGTTGATATGAGCTTTGTAAAAAAAATCTTTCTTCTCTGCTGTGTAGATTTGACCAGTTGAAGGTCTTGTGTTCGTTTCCTGGTCGGGGTCTGTTTTTATTTTCCAATATTGTATTCACCAATATTCTAAATTTGGGTCTCTTAGAAAAGATGTAACAACATCTGTCCAGCCACGACGTTAGTTAAAGACATTAGATCTCTTCTTAACCAACAGACCTGGATTAGTAGTTGATTATGATATTATCCCTGGTCTATCAGACCATGAGATCATAAATATACACAGTCAGATAAAAGCAGTAGTTAATTCAAAACCCAAAAGAAAAATCTTACTCTGGAATAAATGTAACCTAAAACAACTACACCAAGCTGCATTAAACTTTCAACAAACATTCTTATTAGAAAAAGACATTAACCAACCAGTCGATGACCTCTGGAATTTTATTAAAAACCATCTTAAAAGCATTATAGAAAATCATATACCAACTAAATACATATCAAACAAAATAAATAAATGCTGGTTTAATAATAGACTAAAGAAGCTTTGTAAACAGAAGGAAAACCTATATAGAAAATTTAAAGAAACCAAGGAAGAAAGAGTTTACAAAAAGTATATAAAAATTAAACACCTAACCCAAAAAGTAAGCAGACAGCTGCAGAGTGAATACATAAACAATGTAATATCTAAAGATAACAACAAAAACCTATGGTCATACATTACGTCTAAGAAAATGGAAACAACAGGCATAGCGCCATTAAAAGATGAACATAACATAATACATAATGATAATGAAACTAAAGCAAACATCCTAAACAAATACTTTGCATCAGCATTCTCAGCCCCAGGAGACAAAGACATAATTCTTAATTTGAACCAAGTAGACAACATAGAAGATACAGTAGTACAAAAAAATGGAATTCAAAAACTATTAGCCAACACCAAATCAAATAAAGCGTCTGGACCTGATGGTATTCCAGCTAGATTACTCAAAGAACTAAGCAATGAGCTAGCCCCAGTGTTCAAAATACTCTTTCAGGCATCGCTTAACCAGGGCAGAGTACCAATGGACTGGAAAGAAGCTAATGTCACCCCCCTATTTAAAAAAGGAGAAAAATCTGATCCAGGAAACTACAGACCAGTATCACTTACCAGCATCACATGTAAAATCCTAGAACACATAATATGTAGCAACATCATAAACCACTTAGACAAACAAAATGTCCTCACACCATACCAACATGGCTTTAGGAAATATAGATCATGTGAAACACAGCTAATAAGACTAATTGATGATTTTTCTAAAGGTTTAGATAATAGTGAACAAATAGATGCTATCTTACTAGAATTTTCTAAGGCTTTTGACAAAGTTCACCACCATAGTTTGCTTAAAAAATTAAAATATTTTGGCATTAATGGTCCACTGCATCAGTGGATTAAAGATTTTCTGATAGGGAGAGAACAAACTGTAATAATAAATGGCTCTAAATCAACACCGATAACAGTAAACTCAGGTGTACCTCAAGGAACAGTCTTGGGTCCACTACTATTTTTAATTTACATAAATGATTTACCAAATTGCATTACTTCAGGAACAAAAGTCAGATTATTTGCAGACGATTGCATAATATATAGAACAATAAAAACAACACAAGACAAAGATATTTTACAAAGAGAATTAGATGAATTACAGAAATGGGAATCAAATTGGAGCATGTCTTTCCACCCAGAAAAAGGTCAGTTGTTAAGAGTAACAAAAAAACTAAAACAAATTAATTCCACTTATCTTATTCATGGCAAACCAGTAACACAGACTAAAAACGCAAAATACCTAGGTGTTATAATAAATGAAAAACTATCATGGAATCCACATATTGATGAAACTAAAAAAAAAATCAAATAAGAACATAAAACTAAAATGTTTTTTAACCTTGGTTAGGCCAATAATAGAATATGCATCCTCCGTTTGGGACCCCTCAACTCAAGAAAACATTAAGAAACTGGAACAGACACAAAATAGAGCAGTGAGATTCATAACAAATGAATATTCACATTTGACTAGAGTAACCCCTATAGTAAAATCACTAAATTTAGAAAGCCTTCAGGACAGCAGACTCAAAAGTAAAGTAGCAATTATACATAAAATACTGAATCATAATCTTCAAATACATATACAAATTAATCAAAGTACTCTGAAAGACACAAAGATAAAGGCACATTCCTCGTCCCATATGCTAGGACAAATTTGTACAAATACTCCTTCTTCCCTAGTGCTATTAGAGCATGGAATGGGTTGCCTCAGCTAGCCAGGAAAACCAGTGACTTGGCAGAATTTAAGTCATTGGTTAATATGCATGACTAAATGCATGACGCGTAGGACGTAATCATCTTCTTTTTTGAAGTAACGTCTTAATTATATAAGATACGATAAGATAAGACTTTGTTAAAGTGCATCTTTTAGCCGAGACGAAGGTCTAGACCATGGGAACGTCCGGTTAGAGACGTTTTGACGATACCGTTTTCACGGCGGCCGTTTTGATGACGGCCGTTTTGGCGCCAGGAATTTTGTTGATGTAATAAACAGAGCTAAAAGAGCTTATTAAAACAAGTCAGATTCGAACAGACAATAAATGAACCTCCTCTTCCATAGCAGAAATGTCGTGGTATTTGAAGGTAGAGAACAATAGCACACTCTTCCTGCACTTCCAATCATGAATGTTTGTATCCCATTACAAGTTTGGTCAAGTTCCAGAATGAAAAGCCGCTCGATGAACTCAATAAAGAACATCAAAGCCCTGGTAAGATAAATAATTTTGACATGAAGTGACCATATGGTGGCATAAAAAATAATGATTTAAAATCATACGTCGTGGACAAGGAAGGACTAGAACCTTTTTTTTTTCTTCACCACGTAGTTAGTACTTTGGAAGCTCTCTTGAGATTTTGTGTCCCTGATGGACTGTCCAATTCTGATTATGAATGCTTCCAGGAGGGTGCCACTCCGAGGCTGGGAAAAGATTATCCTCGGATAGCATACATAATAAATGTTCACCAATCTTAAGATTTAGTAGGGATAGTACAGGAGTAGGGAAAGTACAGGAGTAGGGATAGTAGAGGAGTAGGGATAGTAGAGGAGTAGGGTTAGTAGAGGAGTAGGGACAGTGGTGAAAGGGTAGAAAACGTTGTCGAATACCAAGAACGTTTTAGTGACCTTTAGACAATAGAACCTATAAGTAATGCTGCTCACAAGCGCACGATGCCCTAAACACATTGTGCCCTACAACACACGGTGCTTTAAACACACGATTCTCAGGCATACGATGCCCTTAAATACACGATGCCCTCCCTAAAGACAGGATTCCCTAAACACAAGATACCTTGAACACTTAATGTCCTAAACACACAATGCCCTAAACACACGATGCCCTAGACATGTGCTTCGTGTATAGTTAGTCTCGCTCTGGCGGTAACTGAAAGATATCTTCGATAGGCGTTAAGATAATTAGCTCCAGACGGTGAACAAGTGGAGATAAATAGTTCCCATATTGTTTTCTGTATTTTCTATTGCAGCTAGTCATTCAAGCTTTCTCAAACTCATGTTGCTGAGGCACTTGTTAAAAATAGTTTTTGAAAAAAAAATGTAACTTTTTAAATCAATTAGATATTTTTTTTTTACATTTTTGAAGGTAACTTTTGAGTTTTGATCCTGATTGTCTTACTTTCCTTTATATATTCACAATCTCTCTCTCTCTATTCACAATCTCTCTCTCTCTCTCCTTTGCTCTACTTTGTGTTTGTTTGACTCACTTCTATTTCTCTTTGACTCTTATTTTTCTTTATTTTTTTTATGTTTCTAAACTTTCCTTCTGTCTTTCTCTCTCTCTCTCTCTGTCTGTCTGTCTCTCTCTCTCTGAATCATCCCCACAACTGTGAGAGATCAACGTACTATCTGGGTGAAATGTGATACTTGGCAACAGTTCTATTTAGAACGAATATCGTGTGCACTTCATTGATCCTACAGACGAGATATTATAACAGAGTGAAAAAAGGCACTCATTCTATTTTTAGTAGCCCCCACTCCGCTGAGAGAGACGCTAATGTTTTTTGTATTGTCTGTCTGTCCGTCACGTTAAGATCTTCAACATTAACAAATCTATCGTTCTAATATATTAAGTATGTTGTACATTAGTGCCAGGGCCGCCGCGAGGGTTGTGGCCACCTGCGTGCGAAATTTAAAAATGCCGCCCCCCCCCTTTTTTTTTTCTAGAAAATATGTAATTAAGACTGGGCTGGACACTATACCAAAAGTGCCTTTTGATTTAAATCTATTTTCGTAGACCATTCCTTTATTACCTTTCATATTCGAATCGTTGTTGCATCCCTCAAGTACAACTAGGCACCATGCACTAGGAATAATTTCGGATATACATGCATTCAGAAACCTGACATTTGGTTCTGTGTGATAAACAATAAAAACTGATCTCGTTCTGACTATTCAGTTAAGCTGCTGTATTTGCGTCGATTAAAATTGATGAGTTTCGGCAAGCATATTACAATGAATAGTGTCAATGATCATGATCGATAACTTCGACTGCTTAACAGTGTTTGCATAGGTTAACTTGTTTATTATTGTAAGTTAAAGCATAATCCGAAAAGAAAAGCTCGAAATACAAAAGCCATTGACAGTGGAACTTTTTCAACGTTCCGTACACTTTCATAATAATTATCACGATTGTATTTTGGAGAGATGTGCATTGAATCCACAATATGACATACCCAGATTCAGAATTACCTACAAATGTATCCAACAAATGAAGCAACTCAGTGCTGAATATTTTTCTAGAGTCAAATACAAAGTATATAATCCAAAGTACAAGTCACTTATACAATGACTTGAAATAAAACATAGTAAGGCAGTGTTTCTCACATTCCTGGGTAGCGACTCCCTAGATAAAAAATTTTTTTGTTCAAACCCACTTTAGAAGCTGGAGACCAGAGAAGCGATGAAGGCTTCCACAGTGAGGTACGTGAGTTTTTTTTAAAAATGTTATAGCATTTGTATGTTTTATTCTTCATTTATATTAATGTATCACTGTGTATAGAGTCCAAGGTTAGGTCATGAAAGTTCACTAAAACTTTTTTTTTTTGGAAATAGTGTTGCCTACATAATTTTTTAGCGTTGTAAAAAGTTTTTACTGGAGATAGAATTGGAGATGCGGCAGGTTTCCCCTCAAGTCGGCAAGTGGTCTGAACCTTTTTTTGTCCCCCCCCCCACACACACACCCCAGTTGTTGGTCGAAGTCTGGCTTGTAGATCCAAACAGCTAGTACAACAGAACCAATGAAGGCGTTATACATTTATTTTAAACTTTGAAGAACGTGAACAAAGATCTTTGATAACAAAAACTCAATAAAACTTTTATTATTCAAGATTTATTTTAAGAAGTGATATAAATCTAATAGTAATGAAATAAACTGATATTTAAACAAACTCTATCTCATACCAAAAAAAGTCTTTACTCTTTCATGTCTTAGGATCGCCTCACATTTGCACTAGTTAATATCACTATTGTTACTGCATAACCTCTTCTCACCGCCGCTTAGGAAAAACACACACCCAATAACATCCATTTTTGTCAGGACGATGCGCCCTCCCTCCTCCATATGAGAGGAGCTAGCGCCCCCAAGTGAAAATGGTTTTAAAATTGACTTTTCAATTACCGGTAATGGATCTAAACAAATATTACAAACAACACGCGAAAATTCAAGGCCAGAAATGAGCAGGCGCTTATGGAAAAACCCGTGGGAATCCCTCCCATACTGCTCTATTTTAATTGTTCTAGTTTTCAAAATAATTTATTACGTACGAATTTCGTTTATATTTTCAAAGGATAATGAAATAATTAGAATTTATTTAAAATATTTGAGTATTTTTTTTATTAAACTTTTTTTTTAAAAAGTAACCTTGAAATAATTATTTGGCCGCCCCTTAAAGTCGGCCGCCTGCTTGCAATGCACACATTGAACAATAGGTAGCGGCGGCCCTGATTAGTACAGACCTATAAAAGTTCCTCAAACAAGAAGAAAACATAAAATCGTGTTATACAACAAGTAAATGAGGTCGAGTATATCTCCAGGCTCTAACAAGTAAATGAGGTCGAGTATATCTCCAGGCTCTAACAAGTAAATGAGGTCGAGTATATCTCCAGGCTCTAACAAGTAAATGAGGTCGAGTATATCTCCAGGCTCTAACAAGAAAATATTTAAAAAAAAACATTTTAAAAAAAACATTAAGAAAAAAATAAAGCTGATATTAAACGTACTTGTATCAATTTCAACATCTAAAAAGAAACTGAACAAAATACTTATAAATCAAAAACAAATCTGATATTAAGAGTACTTGTATCAAATACTTTGGATCAGTCATGTAATTAAATTTGAAATAGATCTAGACTTACAATAAAAAGCATTTAAAAAAATAAAATAAAAGAGGGAACGACGTGAATTGGAACTCATGTCCCAAGCCTTGTCAGGTTTCTCATGCCAACACGGTAACCACTCTGCTAGTGGAGAACTTATGAGCAAGGTAGATTGTATATAGTTATTTATTGTTTCTATAGTCTCGTCCTATTTTTTTTTTCAGGTTTGTGTTCACTAAGACTCAGCCGACGACATATAAAGCGTACTTATTCAGCCTATACCTCTTCAGTCAATGACGATTTCTTTCCCTTGTTCGAGATAACAAGCAAAATAATTTATTAGCAATAGTTAATTAACTAATTGATTAATTTTTTTATTCCTGTCTTGTCATTTAAAAGAAATAATTGTAATAAAATTTTACAGCTTGATCCGAGAAAGGGTGTGGGAGAAAGAACGTGTACACTCTTTTTACCAGACAGACAAACAGAGTGAGTTGATATAAGCTTTGTAAAAACTTAAAAAGAAAGACATCAATGATAGTCTTATGTTGGTAATAAGTGATTTTTGTGTAACGTAATAGGGTAACAGGACTCCCCTGCAGAGGGCGTCCACGGGTTTTTGTGTTGAACTTTTCTATGTACCATGTATATCTTCAAGTCTTTATGTGTATTTTTGTACATGTATTTTTGTTCATGTATTTTTTTAAAAATCATAAATAGTGTTATTCATTCACAAATTGAACACATTACTTTTTATGACCAGGTGTTCACATTCATGCTAGTAGTCAATCTTACCTAATCGCTATTTGTGTGCAATAGAATGTAAGACTCCATCCTTGACGATCTTTATGACCTTCCTTTGTAAGTTGCTAGGCCAGGAAAACCAACAATTTGGCAGATTTTTAATCACTGATTTAGATGTGCATGACTTGCTTAACACACGGATAGGAATAGAACTTAATTTTTTTTTAAAGTAACGCCGTTAATTTCAAGATAAGATACGAATCTATGGCAAGTTTGACAAAAGTGGCTTAATGTGTGTTAAGATCAAATGTTTGTATTTCTCCAATACCTTCCAATGTTCTGAAAGTTGCAGTAGCAAGTCGTCTTCAAAAATCCAAACAGGCAACTTTCTAACTATGTTTGTTTGTTACTATAGTAACAATAAGCTTTACCTTCGTGGTTGAAGATGATGTCAATCGCATTTTCGATGAGCTCGAAGATGTCTGATCTTGGCTCTGTAAAGCCGATAACACTCAAGTCACGAGCAGTTCGGATCTATTGCAGAATATATCGCCTGTATGTGCTTTATGTTTTTTATTTGGGTTGAACTAATTTCTTTGACGGGTACCAGGATAACCGTTTGTTACTCTATTGCCCAAGTGTGTGTATACAGTGTTTGCATTACATCGTTCACATTATTGCTGGATGTGAGGATGTATGGGTTTCGTGTGTGAATGTTGTTTGTATTAGCATCTATAATGTTATTGTTACAGTAGTTACGCTGAGGTTGTAAATTGTTGTCAAACTGAATTTCCATTTGATTGGATCAATACAAATTATCTTATTTTATCTTATTCAATACAAAGTCTTTGAATTCTTTACATTCTGATAAATCTTTAGAGCTGGTTAAGTTGGTTGTATTTTAAATATTAAATTGACATAAATTTAGTTTTGCAAGTTTCAGAAATGAAGATTCTTACGTCCAATCCACAGCATGACAGCAATGAATGTTAGCAGCATGGTCCGAACTCGAGACCATCGTAATGACAGTACAAAGCGCATACTTCTGGACCAAGCAGTCATTCCTATTTTATTAGTACAGACATGTTATTCAAGCTTAACCTGACCATCGCATGCCTTCGTGCAAACTTGTCAAGAACTATCGGAGAACAGAGTCAAATACCAATGTCAACAGAAATGGTGATTGCATGCATTTCTAGTTCTACCTGACGACAGATACAATATTAAGTTCTTCCTTGCTTCAGCAGTCATTTGTGACAGTAACACTTGATGTAGACACAAATGTATTTATCAAAGAGTGTTTCACATTATGAATGTCTTAGAACTTATATCGCAGCTGTATGCTACTCTGAACAACACGTCAGCCTTACATTTATTTTGTGCATTGAATACACATTTATGCAGCATCACGCAGAGACTCGCCAGGTAGCAAGACCTCAGAGGGAGGCTCAGAGGCGTTGTCTGAGAACGATTGTGAGTTGGTGCTTGAAAAGAATAAATAATGACGAAAGTCTCTCGCTAGTCAGGTTATTTCTCCTAACACACACACACACACACAATCAGCTATTTCTCTACATACACACACAACTATTTCTTTACACACACACACAACTATTTCTCAACAAACAAACAAACATGCACTATTTCTCTGGATACGCACACACATACTTTTAAAAATATATTACTTTGATAAATTTTATTGCTATAAACCTTTGTCATTCTTCTTCATTCTGTGTAATACATCACTTTTGTAGCCCTTCAAACCAAAACATAATGACAAGTTCAAACGCCACACTTGTTGTGTAGGACGTAATTTTCTTCTCTTTAAAGTAACGCCTGTAATTTATAAGAAAAGATAAGAGATAAGATAAGTTTGTCATCATTGGCCTCCTTCAGTCGTAGAACGACTATCGTTCCTCTCAGAGCACACTTCCTCGTGTGGCTGTGGAGCCCTATTTTAGAGAGACACTCCCGTCCTCAGATAGCGCAGGTTAAGGTGGCTTTTGCTTCGGTGGTAGAGGAGTTTTTCGGATTGTGCGTTTTTCTTCCTGAGCTGAGACCCATGTACTTTCACTGTCCATAGCTTTCTTGGTCACTGTCTCTCTCCATCTGTTGCGGTCTAAAGCTATGTCTTCCCAATTGTCAGTATTGATGTTCACTGATTTGAGGTCACGTTTTATTACATTTCTTGTGCCAGTCGCGAGTTGACCATAGAGCAGGGGTGGGCAACCTTTTTGTGTTAAGGGCCGCATTTAAAAAGAAAAAATTGGGAATGGCGGGCCGCATATTTATATAAAACGTATAGAGACACTCTAAGCTAACTGTGTAGAATGTCTTTTAATTCATATTTACACTGTATTATATTCACGGTTCTTTTTTTTTTTTCATACTCCACGTTAAGGAATTACGTTAAGAAATTAGCCATTTTTGAAACCTATTTTACAATTTTTTTTTCAAATTGCTGTTGTCATTTTACATTAAAATATGCCCCACAAATATACAGTTGTACTTAATGTGCAGTATTTTACTTTTTACACTCGTGCATAATGTTCGGAACTGTGGAACTAGCTTACTAGTTTTTATCCTTGTGACTGCTGTCAAATTACAGTCAGTCAAAATCGACCAGTAGTAATGCTTGTTCAGTTTCCACAAAGGAAAAGGTTTGTTCACTGAATCAGACAATATATGTTCCGGAAGTTAAATGTCGGGACGAGAGAAGCTTGCCCATCACCAGAGAATGCTGACCATGTCCTTCAATGGTGCATTCTAAATCAAGAGACCCGAACAAGACTTTGGCACAAAAACCCTCCTATAGAACCAAAACTATTCAGATATACGATTACTGATCTGAACTCTCCAACATCTAAAATGAGAACGAAGAAGAACAGATGTATGTGTACACAAATAGTGTGAACAGCAGCAATTTTATTTTAAGTGTGGAAATACAGCTTCTGGCATTCCTAAGACACCGTGGTAGTACTGACTGGAACTTCTCTTTGCTTGGAGATATGTCCTCTGGAGCTGAAGCAGCTTCTGCGCTAAATGGTGAGCTGATGGTATTGAAATCTGGTTCTTGACGTCTTAAAATTTGCTTTTATTAATTGCACAATTAAGAAATCTAAATAAGTGTTATACTTTTAAATATTTAACTAGAAATGGTTTCACCTTTCAGCAAAGGAAAATGACAAAACCTATTTTCTTTTGCTTGCTTGTAGAAATGGAAAGCCTTGTTTGAAAAGATTTAACATGTAATTATATTTCATATGCAAAAAAAAAGCCCATCGCAATCATGAAACACATGAAATCTGTCTTCCACTCTTTATTGTAAATATTGGTAACAAAGTCACAGTCAAAATATCTTTCAAGTAACATAACAATTTTTTTTGTTCTTCTCATTTGCCTTGCCCATGCTAAGATAGCGGATGCATTGGATTATTTTGTTCCTAATTAAATACCTGTGGTTGACATTCGTAGCCTTAGGAAGGTTAATTACAATGTCATTTTTACCAATAATATATTGAAACTTTATGCAGCTTTGTGCAAACTTTCCTGTTTATAGTTTATGGTTGAGATATATTTTTTATATAAAAACAAAAAAACAAACTATCCCACACTATGAAAGATCGAGCTCCATAAGTTGTTACATTTGCTATCTTGTTTCAAGCTGTGACGAGCACACTTGCCGGGATTATATTATCAAACGTGACAATTCAATGAAATGAAGAAAGAAACATATCACTGTATTTTCTTAAACTTCTTTAATAATGCTTCTTCAACTTTCACATAAAATAACTTCTCAATTCAATAACAACTTGACTTGATACTTCATAAATAAAACTTAAATGATACATGAAACTTCACCTAGTATAACTTCAACTTCAACTAATAAAACTTTAACTAATGGACCCGCTAATATCACGAAACTTATTACTAATCGAGGACTGAGCGAGGACCCCGTCTAACTGACTTTCCCTTAATTTATACCTTTCTTAATCGTATGTTCCAGGATCATGGAACCTTCTCAGATAATTATTTAAGTAACTTTGACCTTCTAGAAGCTGACGTGTGCTATTTATTCCCTTAACCCCTTTCTTTGATTGGATACCTAAAATTAACTTGTTTACGCTGGACACTTGCACTGGTTTGAACTCGAGCTTCTAGAAACTGGTCGAAATAGGTCACAGACTCGACTCGTGACACAAGCATACCCAACATTCAACACAGTTCTTCATAGCATGAAATAAATACTTCTAAGAGATTGTTTTGAATTGAGTGTATTGAAGTATAATCTTCGTTTACTTGAAACTTTTTATAATGAGACAGTTTCAATAATTTATATAGATATTATTTTAATATATTTGCTTTTTAATCCGTATATACTGTGGGCACACCTGATTTCTGTAGGTGTCGCGGGCCGCATAAAACACTCCGCGGGCCGCATGTGGCCCGCAGGTCATAAGTTGCCCACCCCTGCCATAGAGGATGACTTTCGGGATACGCTTGTCCACCATCCGGCGAACATGTCCAAGTCAACGCAAACGGCGTTGTCTGAAGGCTGTAAAGATGCTGGGGATACCTGATCGCGCAAGGATCTCAGTATTGCACACTTTTTTCTTTCCATGTGACATTCAAGATCCTACGGAGACATCTCAAATGGAATGAGTTCAGTTTTCTCTCTTGCTTTGCCATACAGCAGTGTAGTCATAACGCATGCCTTGTTTGGGTACACGAGGATAGGACAAAATCTGAAAAGCAGGCACAAAGCCAATGTACCAGTCGACATGAAGAAAAAAAAGAGGAGCTCCACTCTTAAACTGGGCACATGGAATGTGCGTACTTTACAAACTGGACTTAATGAAAACCTACCAGACATAGAAGATGTCAGAAAATCTGCAATAATAAACGATGAACTGTCCAGGCTCAAAGTAGACATTGCCGCCCTTCAGGAAACTCGTTTAGCTGACTCTGGATCAATCAAAGAAAAAGACTACTCCTTCTTCTGGCAAGGCAAAGCCGAAAGTGAAGTAAGGGAACATGGCGTTGGTTTTGCAGTTAAGAACACACTGCTGAACACAATAGAGCTGAAGTGCAACGGTTCAGAAAGACTCCTATCACTACGCCTTAACACATCTATTGGACATGTGACTTTGATATGTGCCTACGCTCCTACTCTGAGTT